>JBBCBC010000016.1:4230108-4830108 GCA_037126765.1 Stenogyne calaminthoides | reverse complement strand
GAGCTTCGGTTTCGGGCTCTGATCTTTAAATTGTAATTTAATTCGCTTTCATTAAATTTGAAATTGGATAGTAGAATTGCTAGATCTTTTTGCGAGAATCAATTGTCATGGAATTTAATGTGTTTATTTATGCATGCATATAAATTGTTTTTTTTAATTCGATTCGCTCGAATTGCTTTTGCTCGCGGAGAAAATCCACGCAGTAGATTAGAATTTGTTTGATTTGGATCAATGTAAATCAGTCTAGATTCAGGTTTTTTTTTTTTTTTGTAAAATAAATTGTAACCGGACGTAAACGGAGGCGAGAGACTAAGAATTAAAAGATCTGATCCTAATCGGGTAAAGGGCGCGGCGTCAAGGTCGCTTAAATGTGCCAAAGGAGGCACGAGGACGGACGCCGGCGCGGGCGACGGGATCGAGGTCGGACGCAGCGATCGATTATGGATGCGCGACGCGAATGGGTGAACGGGCGAGGCTAAGACGCGCAGATTATATTGGCGGGCGGGGCGCATTGACGCGCGTTCGCCGAGAATCGCGGGCTTGCCGCCGAAGCGGGCGGATTCGCCGGACGACGCGGGCGCGGGCAAGGCTTGGCAAGACGCTACAAGACGACACCACTGACACGGCCGGAGTGGCAAAGGGCACTCCGACCCGCGAGCTGGTCGATGACGTGGCTTGACAAGGCGTTTTTTTAAGACGGTCAAGTGGGAGCTTTTCGAGACGAACGATGAAGGATATGAAGACCATTTCTCAAGATCAAGACATGACAAAAATTAACCATGACAATTGGATATATTTGCCCAATATGTTTAATTTTTTTGTTTTGATGTTATGCATTATTTTATGCTTATTTAAATTGTGTTTAAATTTGTAATGCATGAGAAAATGTTTTGAAAAATCTCACTTTCAAAAATTACTAAGTATGCTTAAACAATTAATTGACAATTTTATGAATAATAAAATTGAATTAATTTTGACCTCCATGATTTATTTATTTGTGAATTCTTTTGGAGAAATTCCCCCCACGTGACAGTCAAAAGATAGCTTTCACATGAATAAATTCCAAATGGATGATTGTGGATTACAAGTGGAAATTTATTTCCGGCATGGATAATAATGTTGAGTTGTCTTTACTCCAAGGACAAAGATATTAATTAATATAAAGCTTGTTCAGTGGCTTAATTAATTAATGGACTAAGATAATCTTAAACATTGGGAATAATGACCGGGAGCCATGTTATATGTGAAATCGTAATATGAGTTAAGATGGATAGTTCAATATTAATTTTATAGTGGAGTAAATTAATATTAGTGGACTTGAATAATATTTGGCCCAAAATATTATAGCTTCATAGTCCATTGGAGGTCCAATCTTAATTCTCCTAAAGGCCCCCCAAATAGCCCAAAATAAAGTCCAATTAATGAGAGAGAGAAGAAAATATTCTTGCCTAATTTCCAAGCTATAATTTTCGAAAAATTTGTATAATAAAGGAAGGAAAGATTGTCTTGATTTTCTTGTAGATATTTTATGGAAAGAGATAATTATTGTAGGAATACATAACTATCCCATAAATTCAAGAAGTCAAATCTTGACTCCTTATTTATTGTAATTTTCGAAAATATCAAGGTAGAAGAGGGGAAGGAGATTTTTATGGAAAATTTAATTTAGGAGAAAAGAATATAGGAGATATATTCAAGATTACTTGGAGATCAAGAAAAGATTTTCTCCCTTATTTTTTACCCTAATTTTTGTCCCCCCCCTCCTCCCTATTTGTAGGGGATGAGCTCTTCATTCCCAAGTGACATTCCATGTGTTGGAAATATTATAAATCCACAAAGGTGGTAGCAAAATATTTTATTTTCTCTCCATTAAAATCGTTCGTTGAAATCTTCCCACCGGATAACGCACGTGGACTTTGGGGATATATTTGGGAAGGCTCTTGGGTTGATTCATCAGTTTGATTCTTCAAGAGGTTAGTAATTTCGTAACTCCTAGTTCCTCATGTTTAGGATTTACGTGAATTATGTGTACGCATGTTGTTTATTATTATGTTGAATTAATTTAGGATTAATTCATTCTAGTAATTAACTGTTTAATTTAAATATGTATTTAAATAATCACCTCGAATAGATCCGGGCACCCCGTTTTCCCAACAACTGGTATCAGAGCTCTGGTTTCGAGCTCTGATTTTTTAAATTGTTATTTAAATTGTTGGACATTAAATTGAAATTGGATAGTAAAATTGCTAGATCTGTTTTGCAGGTATCCAATTGCCATGGTATTTAATGTGTTTATTTTCATGCGTATGAATGAATGTTTTTTTTAATTCGACTCGTTCGGATTTGTTTTTCTCGTGAGAAAATCCACGAGTAGATTAGGCTATTTGATTTGATTCAATGTAATAGACTAGTCTAGATTTAAGGTATTTATTTTTGGTTAAATAAATTGCAACTTGATCGAAGACAAAGACGGAGACGAAGGGAATTAAAACTGATCTGGAACCGTACGTAGGCGACGTGCACCGCGCGAAACGTGCTAAGAGAGGCACGGGCGCGGCGCTCGGATGGGCCTAGCGCACGGCGCTAGGCGGGATTGCCCCGGCTCGTGCGGAGACGCGGCCGGGCGCTCACAAGGGCGCGTGCACCATGCACGCAAGAGGTGGACGAATGGCCGAGGCGGGCATGGGCTCTAGGAGTTGCCTGCCGAGGCCGCCGAGTTCCTCTAGGCAGCGACGCGCGTTGCGCCCTTGGCACATGGGCGCGGTCGCCCGGGCCAAGCGGCCGACTGGATGCGGGCGTGCATCTCGGCTGCGAGCTGCTTGGCGTGGCATTTCAAGACGGAGTTCGGTTCGAGACGAACGAGTGGGAGACATTCGAGACGACGTTTCTTCAAAATCAAGACAAAGAAAATCAAACCATGACAGTTGGATAATTTGTGCCCAATGTGTTTATTTTATGCTTTGCTTGATTTATTGTTGCCGTATTTTCTTGTGCTTTATTTAATTTATTTAAATGTGTTTGCATGAGAATTGCTCAACGAAAAATCTCAAATTCAAAAAAATTACTAAGTATGTTGTGATAATTAATTTGTTTTGACACAAATTAATTTTGTCCTCCATGATTTATTTATTTGTGAAATCTTTTGGAGAAATTCCTCTAAGGGACGGTCAAAAGATAGCTTTCACATGAATAAATTTCCAAAAGGATGATTGTGAATTATTATTAGTGGCGACGATGACCCTCCAACGAGGCTCGATCAAAGCGAAGTAATAATTCTGTATTTAATCATGGTTATTACTTAGGTATAAAATTGATATTTATATACTTCTCCGAAGTCCCTGTTAATTTTATATTGGTCAAGTGGGAGCCAACTATTAATTTCTTAATTAAAGGTTTGTAACTGTTCTTGTTTGTAACCTGCTTGAATGTGATTTAAATGATGACCCTCCCACGAGGCTCATTTAAATCTGTTTTGAGATGTTGGCTGATGCATGTTCATATTTTTTTTGAGATTTTAATATGAATAATGTGATCGAGTTGTGTGATTTAATTTTGTGTTGGTCTGGATATTGATACAAAATATATGTTTATTTCAGTTCATCATGTCGCAACCTTTTAATCCACTGTTCAATATACTGAAAGATAACCTCCTCACTAGAGAAAACTTTATTGTTTGGAAACGAAACCTTATGAATTTCCTTGCTTCACACGAGTACAAATGGGTGCTTAATGAGCCAAAACTCGAAGAACTAACCAAAGATGCCAGTATATGGGAAGAGATGGAATATAATGAATGGGAGCTAGGGAATGAGTTGATAAGGGACATTATCTTGACATCAATGTCAGATTCTGTAAGGCACCTTCATCAAGGACTTCTCTCAGCTGCAAACATTATGGGAAATCTTGAAGTTATGTTCGCGCATACAACCCATATGGCAGTTCAAAACATTAAGCATGATTTGAACAAGCTGAGGTTGGAAGAAGGAATGACTGCTAAAGAGCTCATTTCTAGGGTAATGGTCCTCTTTGAAGAATTGGCATTTCTTGGCGAAAAACTTCAAAAGCAAAATTGATTTAAATGAGCCTCGTGGGAGGGTCATCATTAAAATCACATTCAAGCAGGTTACAAACAAGAATAGTTACAAACCTTTAATTAAGAAATTAATAGTCATCATTTAAATGAACATGCATGGTCCTCTTTGAAGAATTGACATTTCTTGGCGAAAAATGTGACTTCAAAAGCAAAATTGATTTCATTCTCAAAACTCTGCCAAAGAGCTATGATCATCCTTATGTAAGATACCTATTGGAAGATATGAATTTTACTGTGGATGATCTCAAAAGAGCCGTTACTTTGGTTGAAGAGGACATTGAGCGCAAGAAAGCGAACATGGTTGCAAAAAGGTCTGCTTCTCGTTTTAGGCCATTTGGTGGTAAGAACGATGAAGAGACAAACAGGATTAACCAGTTCTATTCAATCTTCAAGGATGAAAGTTTAAGCAAGAGGATATGTTTGGAATGTGGGGAGAAAGGACATAGGAGGTTGGCCTGTTCCAATTCCGAAAGGAGTGGAAAGAAAGGTAATTCACACTCACTAGTTGTTGAAACTTGTTTGGCGGAGTATGCTACCCATTCGTGGGTATTGGATACGGGATTCACTGATCATGTATGTTTCACATTGCAGGGTTTCAAGCAGACCCGACGACTAAGTGAGATCCTCATCACGCTAGGCGATGCTACGAGAGTGGCAGCTAAAGCAGTGGGAGAAGTGCACCTGTCCTTTGGCGACAAGACGTTAATTTTAAGAGATGTTCTTTATGTTCCTGTTTTTCGAAAAAACCTTATTTATTTATAAACTGTTTATCGATGGATATTCTGTTCGTTTTAATAAAGATGTTACTGTTTTTCGTAACGATGTGATTATCTGTCGTGGAACTTTGAAGAAGAATCTCTATATTATTAACTGTGCACATCACTCACAAAATGCATCCTATAACACATCTACTATTTCTTGTAAACGAAAGCGCTCGACTGACGTGAACGAGACATTTCTTTGGCACCTAAGATTAGGTCATATTAACCCGAAAAGGATTCAAAGGTTTGTGAAAGATGGCTCTTTGGGGTCTCTCCAAATTGAGCCATTTTTGACTTGCGAATCGTGCTTGGAAGGTAAAATGACCAAGAGGGCATTTGGAGCCAAGGGGCTTAGAGCTAAAGAAGTGTTAGAAATCGTTCACACCGATGTGTGTGGTCCAATGCAAATCAAAGCTAAAGGTGGCTACGAGTATTTCGTTACTTTTATCGATGATTACTCACGCTACGGATACATTTTCCTAATGAAGCATAAATCTGAGACTTTTGATAAATTCAAAGATTTTAAGGCTCAAGCAGAGAATCATAAGGGAAAAAGTATCAAGTTTCTACGATCTGATCGTGGAGGAGAATACCTCAGCGATGAATTTTTTGAACTACCTATCGGAAGTGGGGATTGCATCCCAGTTGACTGCACCCGGTACCCCTCAACAAAACGGGGTTGCAGAACGAAGGAATAAAATACTTTTAGAAATGGTAAGGTCAATGATGAGTTATGCAGATTTACCAAAATCATTTTGGGGTTACGCATTAGAAACAACGGCTTATATTCTGAAACTAGTGCCATCCAAATCGGTACCTAAAACCCCGAGAGAATTGTGGACGGGGCGCAAGCCCAGTTTAGGACACATTAGGATCTGGGGCGTGCTAGACTAGGAAGCCGGTAAATTGGATGCACGTTCGGAATTAAGGATGTTCATAGGGTACCCCGAAGGAACTAAAGGATGCATGTTCTATGGTCCCAAAGATCAAAGGTGGTAATTAGTACTCACTTTAGATTTTTGGAAGAAGACTATATGAACAGTCAAAAGCCTAGAAGTGAAATTACCTTAGAAGAACTTAGGGGGCCGACTCCGTTACCAACTGTCCAAAATGACATACCAAACGTCACGCCTACACAACTGGAACCTCGTCGTAGTGGGAGGGTTATCAGACAACCCGAGAGATTCTTGGGGATCGGAGAGTCTTCGGACTTGTTCTCCGCAGAAGAATCAGATCCATGGTCCTACAACGAGGCGATCCAAGACAAAGATGCTCAATCTTGGCAAACAACAATGGAAGCCGAGATGGGTTCAATGGATCACAACAAGATGTGGTAGCTAGTCGAACCACTTGATGGGGTAAAACCCATCGGATGCAAGTGGGTATACAAGAGAAAAAGGGGACCGGACGGAAGGGTTGAAACCTTCAAAGCAAGACTTGTGGCGAAAGGGTACACTCAGAAAGAAGGGATCGATTATGAGGAAACCTTTTCACCCGTAACCATGCTCAAGTCCATCCTCATTCTCTTGTCGATTGCTGCGCATCTAGATTTTGAGATCTGGCAAATGGACGTCAAGACAGCTTTCCTTAATGGAAATCTTGACGAAGAAATTTATATGCAACAACCCGAAGGCTTCATTAAAAAAGGCCAAGAACATCTAGTTTGCAAGCTCAGGAAGTCCATTTATGGACTGAAGCAAGCATCCCGAGCATGGAATCAGTGTTTTGATCAAGTCATAAAATCCTACGGATTCGATCAAAACGAATTTGAAAGTTGTGTTTATAAAAAGCGTGACGGAACTGCATTGGTATTTTTGGTACTCTACGTGGATGACATTCTGCTCATCGGAAATGATGTAAAGGTGTTATCAGAAGTAAAGGCATGGCTGTCAAAACAGTTCGATATGAAGGACTTAGGGGAAGCCGGTCACATCCTAGGGATCAAGATCACTCGAGATCGCAGGAAAAGAATGATCGGGCTTTCGCAAGCCTCATACATAGATACTATTTTGAAGCGCTTCAGCATGCAGGATTCTAAGAAAGGTTTTGTGCCCTACAGACACGGAATCCATCTATCCAAAGAGATGTGTCCCAAGATACAGAAATAGATAGATGACATGAAGGGCATCCCTTATGCTTCAGCTGTGGGAAGCCTCATGTATGCAATGTTGTGTACGAGACCGGATATCTGCTTTGCCGTAGGCATGGTGGAAAGATATCAAAGTAACCCTGGGAAAGAGCATTGGACTGCAGTAAAGAACATTCTGAAGTACCTGAAAAGGACACGGGACAGAATGTTGGTTTACAAGTCAGACAGTCTGATCCCCATCAGTTACACGGACTGGGATTTTCAATCAGACATTGACTCCAGAAAGTTTACCTCGGGTAGTGTGTTCTGCATGGGGGGAGGAGCCATGATATGGTGAAGCGTAAAGCAGAAATACATCGTTGATTCTACCATGGAAGCCGAGTACGTCACCGCTTGTGAAGCAGAGAAGGAAGCGGTTTGGCTCAAGAACTTCCTGGTGGACTTGGACGTGGTCCCGAATTTACCCGGCAAAATCACGGTCTACTGTGATAACTCCGAAGCAGTTGTAAATTCAAGGAAGCCGAGAGCCCACAAAGCCAGCAAACACATTGAAAGAAAATACCATCTCATACGAGAAATCGTTAAGAGAGGAGACATTGAGGTGGCTAAGTTTACATCAGAAGACAACCTAGCAGATCCATTCACAAAGGGTCTGCCTCAGAGTACATTCGAGAGACATGTGGAAGAAATGGGTGTCAAGGACGTTGTCAATCTGCTTTGAGTATAAGTGGGAGAAATATTATTAGGTTCGTGTAGGGTGACATTAGATGTCACATAGAACACGAGACATGCTGTTGTATATTTAAAAGTAGACTTTGAGTATAAGTGGGAGATTGTTGGGGTTATACTGAAAAGTATGCTTTTACTTTGTATAACCAAACTTAAGTTTCTTATTTATGTGCTGAAATAAATATTTAATCACTGTTGCATTAAATATGAATGAATGTTATATATGTTTATTGCAAACCCGTTCAATAAGACATTACGTATTACATTGTAGTTAATTTGGTGATACCCGATCACTGAAGATCAAATTAACAGCCCTCGTAATTAAGTACAAATTCACAACCCAGATGAAAATGAACGAACCATCATGAACGGTTGAAGTGTGAGACCCAGATTGGCCTGTCTTGACCAAGGGATCACACTAGCGCATTTAGGTGCGCTGAATGAGGACCTACAGAAGGACAAATTCTTTGGTACTGAATATACAAGAATTAGACCTCAGTGGTGCGTTGTTTCTTAATCTCCGTCCCTTAAATAGGATCGTGTGAAATTAATAACTATTGATTTGACTTATGATGGGAAGAGAGTCAATGCGATTTGATACCTTGTATATTGGGCAATATTATTAATTACATGACGATTGCTGACATTTAATACGGAGAATCACGTGTAAGTACGTCTTGCTTGATTTGTCCCCTTGGTGGGCTCATATCCTTTATCATGCCAAATCTTGCAAGTGGAAATTTATTTCCGGCATGTATAATAACGTTGAGTTGTCTTTACTCCAAGGACAAAGATATTAAATAAATATAAAGCTTGTTAAGTGGCTTAATTAATTAATGGACTAAGATAATCTTAAACGCGGGAAATAATGACCGGGAGCCATGTTATATGTGAAATCGTAATATGGGTTAAGATGGATAGTTCAATATTAATTTTATAGTGGAGTAAATTAATATTAATGGACTTGAATAATATTTGGCCCAAAATATTATAGCTTCATAGTCCATTGGAGGTCCAATCTTAATTCTCCTAAAGGCCCCCCAAATAGCCCAAAATAAAGTCCAATTAATGAGAGAGAGAAGAAAACATTCTTGCCTAATTTCCAAGCTATAATTTTTGAAATATTTGTATACATAAAGGAAGGAAAGATTGTCTTGATTTTCTTGTAGATATTTTATGGAAAGAGATAATTATTGTAGGAATACATAATTATCCCATAAATTCAAGAAGTCAAATCTTGACTCCTTATTTATTGTAATTTCGAAAATATCAAGGTAGAAGAGGGGAAGGAGATTTTTATGGAAAATTTAATTTAGGAGAAAAGAATATAGGAGATATATTCAAGATTACTTGGAGATCAAGAAAAGATTTTCTCCCTTATTTTTTACCCTAATTTTCGTCACCCCCTTCTCCCTATTTATAGGGGATGAGCTCTTCATTCCCAAGTGTCATTCCATGTGTTGGAAATATTAGAAATCCACAAAGGTGGTAGCAAAATATTTTATTTTCTCTCCATTAAAATCGTTCGTTGAAATCTTCCCACCAGATAACGCACGTGGACTTTGGGATATATTTGGGAAGGCTCTTGGGTTGATTCATCCGTTTGATTCTTCAAGAGGTTAGTAATTCCGTAACTCCTAGTTCCGCATGTTTAGGATTTACGTGAATTATGTGTACGCATGTTGTTTATTATTATGTTGAATTAATTTAGGATTAATTCATGCTAGTAATTAACTATTTAATTTAAATATGTATTTAAATAATCACCTCGAATAGATCCGGGCACCCCATTTTTTCCAACATAAATATCATTGAATGTTACATATATTTACTGCATTATAGTTAATTTAGTGGTACCAGATCACAGAAGATTAAATTAACAGTCCCTTGTAACTAAAAGTACGCTGTTCACGACCTAGATGGAAATGAACAATCCATCGTGAAAGGTTGAAGTGTAATGCTCAGATTGGCTTGTCTTGACCAAGAGATTACACTAGTGCATGACTGATGCACTGAATAGGACCTACAAGAAGATAAATTCTTCAGCACTGAATTAGGAAGAATTAGACCTTAGTGGTTCGTTAATTTTTAATCTTCGTCCCTTAAATAGGATCGTGTGTGGTTAGTAATTATTGCTTTGACTTATGATGGGTAGAGAATCAATGAGTTTCAATACTTTATATCTTGGACAATATTATTGGTCACATGCGATTGCTAAGATTTAATACGAAGAATCGTGTGCAAGTACGCTTGTTCGATTTGCCCCCTTGGGAGGTTCATAAGATTTATCATACCAAATCTTGCAAGTGGAATTAGTTTTCGGTATGGATAATAATGTTGAACCGTTCCTTGACCAAGGACAAAAGATATTAATTAATGGAAAGCTATTTCAGTGGCTTGAATTAATTAATGGGCTAGATAATCTTAAACACGGGAAATAATAATCGAGAGTCATATTAACAGTAATATGAGTTAAGATGGATAGTGCAATATTAATTATGTAGTGGGATTAATATTTATGGGCTTGAATAATATTGTGGCTCAACATTGGAAATTCAAGGTCCATTGGAAGGTCCAATCTTAATTCTCCTAAAGGCCCCTCAAGTAGCCCAAACATAATGTCCAATAACTGAAAAAGGTGTTTAAAATAAAATAAATTATTGTTGCTAATTTTTTCATAATTTTTGAAAAACATTGAAGGAAGAAAGAGAAAAGATTTTCATGATTTTCTTGGAAAGATTTTATGGAATATGTATTCTTGGAATACAAAATTATCCCATAAATTCAAGAAAAGTCAAAGATCCTATTTCTTCCCTATTTAATGTGATATTTTCGAAAATCCCTTAATATAGGGAGTTGAGATTTTTGTGGAATATTTTAAATATGGAGAAAATAATATATTGGATATATTCAAGATTTCTTGGAGAGCAAGAAAAAAATTTTCCCATCTTTTTCCTAGGGCAAAAATCGGTCAACCCTTGTATTATAAATAGGGGATGAATTTTTCATCCCTAGTGCGATTCCATGTGTTGGAAAAATTAGAAATCCACAAAGGTGGTGCAACATAATTTTATTTTTCCCTTTTGTTAAATTGTTCGCGAGTTCCTACCACCGGATTGTTGAACGAGGATAAGGGAATACTTGAGAAGGTCTTTTGGTGTGTTCGTGTGAACGGGATCCATCTTCTCAACGGTTGTCACTCCGAGAGGTTAGTTCACGTAAATCCGTAGCAATTCCGCATGCATAGGATTTATGTGAACTGTTTATATGCATGATTTGTTGTTGAATTATTATTTGAATTAATATAGGATTAATTCATGCTAGTAATAATTATTGGAATTAAATTTGTATTTAAATATTTATCCCGAATAGATCCGGGCAATTAATTCCCCAACAAAAGTTTGGCCCAGCCAACTTGTTCGTTTCTAAAACGCTTCTCAATGACAAGTTATTCATTTCAACAATCCTAGAGAAATAAAATAAAACGGGAATTAAAACACATAATTCCTATGATCAATATTCATCAATTCAAAATAAACATGGTCTTTCAATTTATTTTGTCTCCATTATTTTCACATACTTAACGACCTCATAGGAAAAGTACGAATTTATATCTAATATAAATCATAATGGACTAGAATCCACATTACTAACATCATAATCCCAACGAGGGCTGATCATTATGATAGCATAGCTGGTAGGTCTCCAAACCAATTGCCAGATTGCAACTCCTAGTTGTCGAACCTAGTTCGACTGATGTCATTTACCCTTTGTTCCCCGCGAGGGCTAGCGAAACAAAGTTAAGTTGGTTTACAACCATCAAGCGGCGACATTTTCATGTCCCTATAAAAGTCCCGTTAGATGTAGATCCGAGCAAAAGACGAGGGTCTTTAAGTACTCATTGGAACGAAATCTCCGGTTTACTTTTAATTTCGATGGAAGACATCTTATCAAGTTAATTAGAAAACCATATTTTAGTGAGGAACGTTTTAAAAGACGGGGTATTAATTGCTTAATCGAGATCCATGAAGTCTAAGTCATATTTGAGCAATTACGGGCGCCGCCTACCCACACATGATGTATACGGACTCACAAATATTTGGGCGCCGTCTACCCAAGCATTTAACACGGTCCGACATTTATTTGGGCGCCGCCTACCCAAGCATTTATAACGCGGACTTAAACATTAACTAATTTAAAAACGATTAAACAAGTTAACAGTGGGTTTTTAATAAATCCTTTGAAAACGAATTTAATTTTAATTAAAGATCCATTTTAAGATTATTAAAATTGATTAATCCAATTAATCGTCTTGTTCCAACCGAATTTTAATCTCAGAATTATATCCAATAAAATTCCAAAATTCAGTTTTTATTTATTTTAATCCTGTAGGCTCAGGTGCAATTTCTAAAATTTGCACGGGAGGGCCTGTCTCAAATCGAATTTACAAAACAGCCCTCCTACATCATCACCCAACCAAATCGAATCCAATTCGAAGTCCAAACACCAAATTAACCCAATTCCAGAATTAAAATCGCATCACAATTAATCAAATTAATTTCATTCGTTCAATCCAAACAAGAAACCAAAACAATCGAAACAGTTTGGGTCCCAACGAAGACGAAAAGAATCGAATGAGGCGACGCGACACGGTTTGGCCAGTGGTCCGACGCGGGTCGTCAACGCTATGCCTAGCGTGCGGGCGACCCATCATCGATGCGGACGAGGTGGAGGGGTAAGCGTGGTGCTGCACCCCTGGTCGATCTCTGGTTCGAAACCAGATTGACGAACACAAGCAGGCGACGAGTCGGCGGAACATCGCCACTGACTCTTCCCGAGTCCGATGATGTGCCACCTTGAAACGGATCGATATGGGCACGCCGGCCAAGCCACGAGTACGTTCAAGCGACCAACATCGAAATTGGAAAGAATCGGTGGCAATTCGCCATGAATCGCAACAGAAACGATCGAAGCCTCCAAGGCGAGATCGGGGCGTTTTGGGGTCAAGCAGCGGGCTCCCGCGCGCGTCGTGTGGCACGGTTCCTAGAACCGGCCCTTGGAGACGCGACATAGCACCGTCGGTTGAGGTCTGAAACGCAAGGCAGTTCGGCGGCTTAAATTGGGGAGAAACCCTAATTTTTGGGTTCTCGGTGAAGACGAAAGGGGACGAGCGAAATAGGACCAAAACAAAACAAGGGGTGCGGTTTAATGAGAAAAACCGTGCCCCACTGATTATTAAAAAAAAATTAATTTTAAAAATCAAATTTTATGCAATTTAAAACAAGAGCCTGGAGCTCTGATACCACTGTTGGAATATAGAGGCACGTAAAACACGTAATCACATGCGCAGCGAAAATAATAGTTCACCAACAACGAACAATTAATTGCATACAGATTACAATAATCATAACGAGAAATCTTACAGTAGGTTGAGCGCAGATTTCTCTACTACAATATCCACGTAATCCCCGATTATAGACTTGCACGAATTTGCCAGCGTTGAATCCCGAGACAGATTTGCTAGGAAAATCCAAACTCTAGATCTTATGGAGAAAATATGAAGTAATGTTGTTTGTGAATTCCCTAGAGCTTGTATATATAGGGAGGCCCAGCTTAAACCCTAAGCTAGCCCAATTAGGGAAATAAAATCCCTAATCTTGAATTAAATTAGTTCCTTTTAATTTAATTCCCTAAATATAAATCTCTACGAATTTAAATGCCTTATATGAAAATCTGTACGATTTATTTCCATATGCATTAAATCCTACAATTATATTCCAAATATAATTATTGGGAATTCTTATTTAATTAAATCCAATTTAATTAAATATTAAATACTAATAATAATTAATTTCAAATTAATCTATTATTAATTACTTCTCCATAAATTAAATATTAAATCCAATTTAACATTTAATCAACCAACTATAATCCATAAAAGGGAACTACTTGTTGTGTGGCCCATAGGCCCTCATATACCGAGCGATTAGTCAAACTAACGGTCTTAATTGAACCCTAGTCAATAAATCAGACATTCTCAATATATGAGGTACGTTGCGAGAAACATGCAACTACCTGTAACTGAAACGTGGGCAATTGCGATTTCCTCCTTTCATTCACGAATACTCGATTAGTCTTGAACATGATGAAGTGTCTATTCAAATAACTTAATCAATTTATCTCAAATTACTAATTGATCATTATTGTCACACTTAGTTACAAAGTCTAAGTTGATGGGCATTGTCCAATGACTTCGATCCAATTATGATGAGAAGATGAGTATTCTCTCTAAATCCACTTTGAGGAATGAATCATTTTCTTGGCTCAACTACCACGCACATGCACTTCGTGATGAACCCAATCCAAGCCGTATCTACCCATGGAAGGGTACAAGCATTGGTCATGGTCAAAGTTCATCACTCCATACATGTCGTGCGTATTGACCTCAAGTCAAAGGAGTATCGCATCGCTCCCACTAACCGAGACACCCGTAGACACATATAGTGGAACTACATCAAACGGTTTCTCGGATGGGTATACCAATACCCTCTAAGGTATTTGTGCATCCATCATGAGATACCTAGTATCTCGTAGTAAGTGAGATCTTACTACACTCTCTAAGAGTATGATGCAGATCACACACCAATCTCCATTGCATCATCAATATCCCTTTCTTGATGATCCTCGATTGGGGCTATTTAAGAATCATGCTTAAGTCATCCGAGTTCTCACTCACTCAATGACAGCAGTGACTCAAGGGGACACATATAAGAATAAATGAAAACAATCAAACATAATATTCTAATGAGTGTAACGCCATACATTTAATATTAAATAAATAATTATATTAAACCAATACTGAATATTATCTGAGTATTATGTCCTTATAAAGGATTGTCTCTAGGACACTAACACTAACAGCAAGACCTTAGGATGTAAGTGGATCCTTAATTGAAAATATAAAGCAGATGGATCAGTTGAAAAGTACAAAGACCGTTTGGTTGCAAAGGGTTTTAAACAAAAGGAAGGGTATGATTTCTTTGACACATATTCACTTGTTACGAGAATACATCAATTTCTTGTACTTATCGCGATTGCTTCCTTGCACAATCTCGAAATACATCAGATGGATGTAAAGAGTGTGTTTCTTAATGGTGAGATAGATGCTGAAATATACATGGATCAATTTGAAGGTTACATTACACCTGGAAATGAAAAAAAGGTGTGTAAACTCGTTCGATCACTGTATGGACTTTAACAGGCTCCAAAGCAGTGGCACCTAAAGTTTGACAACATCATGTTGTCAAATGGGTTTCGAATTAACGAATGTGATAAGTGTGTTTATGTGAAGGAAGCACCAAATGTTTTTGTTATAATATGTTTATATGTCGATGACATGTTAATCATGGGTAACAATCATCATTAATACAAAAATATGTTAAATCGAAATTTTAACATGAAAGACATGGGATTAGAAGATGTGATTCTTGGAATCAAAATTGAGAGAACATCAAATGGAATCTCTTTGACACAATCTCATTATGTTGAGAGAGTGTTGAAGAAATTCAATACATTTGATGATTCACCTGCTAAAACACCTCTGGAACACAATGTTCATCTGAAGAAGAACAGAGGAGAACCTGTGGCTCAGTTGGAATATGTAAGGATCATTGGAAGCGTGATGTACATTATGAATTGCACAAGTCCTGATCTTGCATGTGCTGTGAACAAGCTGAGTAGGTACACGATCAATCCAAGTCAGGATCATTGGAAAGCTCTCAGAAGGGTTTTAAGGTACTTAAAGTACACCCTTGACATTGGGCTACACTATACAAGGTATACAGCTGTACTTGAAGGGTACAACGATGTTAATTGGATATCGGATACAAAAGACTTGTTTTCCACTAGTGGATATGTGTTCACTATTGGAGGATCAGCTGTATCGTGAAAATTCACAAAACAAACGTGTATAGCCCGTTCCACAATGGAATCAGAATTCATCGCTTTAGATCAAGCTGGTGAAGAAGCAGAATGACTTCGTAATTTTTTGGAATACATTCCTTGTTGGAACAAACCTGTACCATCGGTAATGGTACATTGTGACTGTCAAGCTGCTATAGTTTTAGCTTCGAACAATATATATAACGGAAAGTCGTGACATATCCATCGTTGACATAACTCTGTTAGACATTTGATCTCAACTGGGGTTATTGTTGGGATAAAGTTTGCCAGGATCTATCGAGATGACCTCATAAACACAAATTTAAATTAACAATTATTACTAGCATGAATTTACCTAAGTGAATTCAAATAATAATCACTCCAACAACGGCATGCAAATAAAATTCACGTAAAAGATCCTAGCATGCGGAAAAACTAGGAGTTTACGTAAACGTACCCGTTGGAGAGACAGTTTGAGATGGATAGGATCAAGTATCTGGCTACCAACCAAAAGTCCTTCTCAAGTATTCCCAAGTCCTCGCTCAATAACCCGGTGGGAGGTTATCCGATGAACGATTTATAAAACAAAGGAAAAAAATAAAATTGTTGCACCACCTTTGTGGGTTTCTAATATTTCCAGCACATGGAATTGGTGTACGCAATTGAATTTTTTTCAAAAAAACACAAATTATCGACGTTTCAAAATATTTGATATTTTATCGACGCTGATATTTTTCCCAAAAAAGATCAATTCCTGTGTATTGGGGATGAAACATTCATCCCCTATTTATAATATAGGGGGGACGAAAATTAGGCCTCAAAATAGGGTTAGGAAAGATCTTTTCTTGATCTCCAAGAAGTCTTGAATATATCCCATATATTCTTCTTTCCATGTGTATTTTTCCACAAAAATCTCACACCCTTATTTAGCCTAATATTTCGAAAATTACAAGAAGATTTGCAAGATTGGATCTTTCTTGAATTTATGAGATATTCTTGTATTCCAAGAATTTATGAGATATTCTTGTATTCCAAGAATTTATGAGAATTGTGGACGGGGCGCAAGCCCAGTTTCTGACACATCAGGATCTGAGAGTGTCCGGCATACGTGCTAGACAAGGAAGCCGGTAATTAGATGCACGTTCGAAATTGAGGATGTTCATAGGGTACCCCGAAGGAACTAAATGATGCATGTTCTATGGTCCCGAAGATCAAAAGGTGGTAATCAGTACTCACTTTAGATATTTGGAAGAAGACTATATGAACAGTCGAAAGCCTAGAACTGAAATTACCTTAGAAGAACTTAGGAGGCCGACTCCATTGCCAACTGTCCAAAATGACAAACCAAACGTCACGCCTACACAACCAGAACCTCGTCGTAGTGGGAGGGTTATCAGACAACCTGAGAGATTCTTTGGGATCGAAGAGTCTTCGGACTTGATCTCTGTTGGGGAATAAATTGCCCGGATCTATTCGGGATGAATATTTAAATACAAATTTAATTCTAACAATTATTACTAGCATGAATTAATCCTATATTAATTCAAATAATAATTCAACAACAAATCATGCATAGAAACAGTTCACATAAATCCTACGCATGCGGAATTGCTACGGGTTTACGTGAACTAACCTCTTGGAGTGACAATGGTCTCGTCGATAAAACACACCAAAAAGCCTTCCCAAGTATTCCATAGTCCTTGCTCGACAATCCGGTAGAAGGAAGCTCGCGAACAATTAACAAAAGGAAAAATAAAATTTGTTGCACCACCTTTGTGGATTTACTAATTTTTCCAGCACATGGAATTGTACTTGGGAATGAAACATTCATCCCCTATTTATAGAGGGTGGTGGCCGATTTTTTCAACATGGAATAGGGAGGAAAAATCTTTTCTTGATCTCCAAGAAATCTTGAATATATCACATATATTCTTTTCTCCATAATTAAAATATTCCATAAAAATCCCACCTTTCTTGTTATGGTTAGTTTTGAAAAAAAACAAGGATAAAAATTCCAAGATTTGGATCTTCTTGAATTTATGAGATATACCTGTATTGCAAGAATACATATCTTCCATAATATATTTTCAAGAAAATCAAGAAAATCTTTCTTTCCCTTTTTCTTTCAAAATTTTCAAAAATTATCATATGAATAACCAAGTGGGAGATTTCTTGAATTTAATGAGATAATCTTGTATTCCAAGAATACATATCTTCATTCCATAACAAAATTCAGAGAAAATCTTTCTCCCATTTTATTCATATTTTTTGAAATTTTAGGAAAAATAGCAACAAAAATTTATTTTATTTTTAAACACCTTTTTTAGTTATTGGACTTTATGTTGGGCTACTTGAGGGGCCTTTAGGAGAATTAAGATTGGACCTTCCAATGGATCTTGAACTATCAATATTGAGCCACAATATTATTCAAGCCCATAAATATTAATTAATCCCACTACATAATTAATATTGCACTATCCATCTTAACCCATATTACAGTCAATATGGCTCCCGGTTATTATTTCTCGTGTTTAAGATTATCTAGCCCATTAATTAATTCAAGCCACTGAAATAGATTTCCATTAATTAATATCTTTTATCCTTGGTAAAGGAACGGTTCAACATTATTATACATACCAGAAACTAGTTCCACTTGCAAGATTTGGTATGATAAAACTTATGAACCTCCCAAGGGGGCAAATCGAACAAAGCGATTTTGCACACGATTCTCGTAGATTAAATCTTAGCAATCGCGTGTGACCAATAATATTGCCCAAGATATAAAGTATTGAATCTCGTTGATTCTCTACCCGTAATAAGTCAAAGCAATAATTACTAACCACACACGATCCTATTTAAGGGATTTAAGATTAAGAAATAAAGAACCACCGAGGTCTAATTCTTCCTAGTTGGATTTGAAGAATTTGTCCTCCTGTAGGTCCTATTCAGTGCACTAAACATGCACTAGTGTAATCTCTTGGTCAAGACAAGCCAATCTGAGCCTTACACTTCAACCTTTCATGATGGATTGTTCATTTCCATCTAGGTCGTGAATGGTGTACTTTTGGTTACAAGGGACTGTTAATTTAATCTTCGTGATCCGGTATCACTAAATTAACTACAATGTAACACGTACTTATTTATTGAACAGATTATGCAAAGAAATATATGTAACATTCGATGATATTTAAAGATCAAATGATAAACAATTTATTTCAGTAAATAAGACCAAAATTCAGTTTGATTATACAAAGTAAAAGCATACTTTCCAGTATAATCTCAACAATCTCCCACTTATACTCAAAGTCTGCTTTTAAGTATACTACAACATGTCTCGTGTAGTTCATAATACGTGACATATAATGTCACCCACACGAACCTAATAATGTCTCCCACTTATACTCAAAAGCAGATTAGCAAGCGGTCTTGACACCCATTCCTTCCACATGTCTCTCGAATGTATTTACGAGGTAGACCCTTTGTGAATGGATCACCTAGGTTGTCTTCGACGCCGATCTTTGCCACCTTATATCTCTCTCTCTTAACGATTTCTCGTATAAGATGGTATTTCATTTTAATGTGTTTCTTTGGCCTTGTGGGCTCTTGGTTCCCTTGAATTCAGAATCGCTCCTAAGCATTGTCACAATAAATGATTGATTGTCTTTGGGCAAATTGAACTACATCCAAGTCCACTAGGAAGTTCTTGAGCCAAACCGCTTTTTTTTTCGCTTTTGCAAGACTACATATTCGGCTTCCATGGTAGAATCTGCGATGCATTTCTGCTTAACGCTTCTCCATGTCATGGCTCCCCCCCCATGAAAAATACACTCTGGGAGGTAGATTTTTCCGAATCTAATTTCGATTGAAACCCGAGTCCGTGTGGCCGATGGGGATTAGACTATCGATCGATAAACCAACATTCTATCTCGAGTTCTTTTCAGATACTTCATAATGTTTTTAACTGCCGTCCAATGTTCTTTCCCCGGGTTACTTTGATATCTTGCCACCATGCCAACGACAAAGTAGATATCCTGTCTCGTGCACAACATTGCATACATAAGGCTTCCGACAGCCAAAGTATAAGGAATGTCTTTCATGTCATCTATCTCCTTTTTTGTGTCTTAGGGCACATTTCCTCGATAGATGGATTCCATGCCCGAAAAGGTGAAGAAGCCTTTCTTGGAATCTGCAAGATTTGAATCGTTTCAAGACAATTGTCTATGTATGAAGCTTGCGATAAGCCTATCATCATTTTCTTGCGATCTCGAGTGATCTTGATCCCAAGGATGTGCATGGCTTCCCCTAAGTCCTTCTTATCAAACTGTTTTGAAAGCTATGCCCTTACGCCCCGATAACACCTTTACATCGCTCCCGGCGAGCGTAATGTCATCTACGTATAGTACTAAGAATACCAATGCAGTTCCGACACACTTTTTGTACACACAACTTTCGAACTCATTTTGATCAAACCCATAAGACTTTATAACATGATCAAAACATTGGTTCCAAGCTTTGGATGCTTGTTTGAGTCCGTAAATGGACTTCATGAGCTTACAAACTAGGTGTTCTTGGCCCTTTTCAATGAAGCCTTGGGGTTGTTGCATATAGATTTCTTCATCAAGACTTCCATTAAGGAAAGCTGCCTTGACATCCATTTGCCAGATTTCAAAATCGAGATGCGCAGCAATCGACAAGAGAATTCGGATGGACTTAAGCATTGCTACAGGTGAAAAGGTTTCCTCATAGTCGATCCCTTCTTTCTGAGTATAACCTTTCGCCACAAGCCTTGTCTTGAAGGTTTCCACCTTCCCGTCCGGTCCTCTTTTTCTCTTGTATACCCACTTGCAATCAATGGGTTTGACCCCATTAAGTGGTTCGACTAGCTCCCACACTCTGTTATGATCCATAGAACCCATTTCAGCTTTCATTGCTTTTTGCCAAGAAACCTCATCCTTGTCTTGGATTGCCTCGTCATATGTCCATGGGTCTGATTCGTCTTGTCCGGGAATCAAGTCCGAGGACTCTCCTATCCCCATGAATCTCTCGGGCTGTCTCACAACCCTCCCACTACGACGAGGTTCAGGTTGTGAAAGTGTGTCGTTTGGTATATCATCTTGTATAGTTGGCAATGAGGTTAGCCCCCTTAGCTCATTTAAGGTAATCTCACTTCTGGGTCTTCTTTCGTTCATATAGTCTTCTTCCAAAAATCTAAAGTGGGTGCTTATTACCACCTTGTCGCGAGTTGTTTTTTACGAAGAGTATTATGTGGCTAATTTGGGAACGACTCACAAACAAAACATGCACGTGTAAAATAAATTGTAAATAAGATGAATTTGTTGACCCAGTTCGTCAAGAAATGACTACTCTGGGGGCATACCAAGCCAGGATGTGATATTTCGAGCTTTACACGTACAATATTTGATACATCTTATGAAGATGAATCGTTACAGATGAAGATAATTTAGAGAGTTAGCATATGAGTGCTAGGGTTTCTGTATGTGCGGATAGTCACTCGGATTTTTCTGTTCCTCACCTCTCTGGAGAATTTCTTGTATGGGTCTCGTTTTTTCTCAGAAATTTTTCTGAACCTTTTTCTTCTTCTTTTTTCTTCCTTTTATTGCACTCCGATAAGTATGAGCTGGGTTGGCAAGCATGAGCTGGAGACTTCGGATCATGCAAGAATCCATGTGATATTGCCATGTTCCCAACTTCGTCTTCTAGATTGATCTTGGAGCTTACTTGTCTGTACGACATTCTTTTGGTCGTCCAAATTAATCTTTTGCTCGGTTGGATACTTTGTTCGCCCTTTTAACCATGTCAGTTTTATGCTGGAATATTGTCCTCCTCGAGCGTACTGAGCCCTCAGGATGTTCGGGTCGTCAGGATATCTGAGTGTCGAGCACTCTGACCCTTCAGGATGCCTGAGTCTTCAGAATGTTGTGCTGCGAGCATACTGACCCTCAGGATATCTGAGGGTTTCAGGATGTCTGGGTTGCGAGCATACATCTTGACCCTCGGGATATCCGAGCCTTCGGGATGTCCGGGTTGCGAAGCATATCGACCCTCGGGATATCTGAGGGTTTCAGGATGTCTGGGTTGCGAGCATACTGACCCTCAGGATATCTGAGCCTTTCAGGATATCTGAGCTGCGAGCATACTGACCCTCAGGATATCTGAGCCTTTCAGGATATTTGAGCTGCGAGCATACTGACCCTCAGGATATCTGAGCCTTTGGCCATCTTAGTCTTTTCGATTTGGCTCATTCAATTCCTCTTTCCTGATCTGAGTAGCGCATACTTGTCCACTGAGCATGATTATTTTAATAGATATTACACGTGTCGCTCTTACGTGTTCGATTAATCATAAATTATTATATCGAACACAATAATACCCCCCAGCCGGGTCGCTTTGTATTCAACTGGGGGCCCGGCTGTTAAAATCTTATTGGGCCATAATTGACGTCGTTTCGTATTCTGTGCTGGATTTTTGAAATTGAATCCAATGTTTATATATACCTCGTTTCTCCGCCTTAAACCCTTTTCTCCTTCCTTCTTCTTTTTGCCTCTGTCTTTCAATCTTTTCTGTGTTTGAAAATTTCCGGCGAGGGCTTCATCATTCCGGCGAAGAATTTATTCAGGTAACCGTTGCATTCTTTCTCTAATTGTGATTATGGCCTCTCGTTCAAATTCCTCTGTTCCCCTAGAATCAGACCACCATAGTTCCTCTTCTTCCCCCTCTGTCAGTAGAATCCCCCGTGGCGACGCAAATGCGCCGGAGACTAATGTCTCGGGTTCCGGAATTCGTTGGCAAATTCGGCAACCGTTTGCCGTTCTTTCCTCCGATTCCAATGAAGCCCTAAATGAATTGGATATGGACTTGGTCCGCAATGATTCTTCGGACGATTTAAGTGATAATTCTTTACCCCAAATTCAAATTGGGTCTAGGGCTGTTGAAAATGCCGATGTAGATAGGAATGACGATGTTGTGAGGGGGGAAATTTTGATGGCTGTAAATATAACCGAATCGAACGTAGGGGTAGTTGGTGAGCAAAACTCTGAGCTTGATATACCTGTTGGTGTCCCTCATAGTCTAACATATAACGAGTATAGTGCTCGTTATAGTTTTGATTGGCCCGAGCAACCCCATAGGATTAGGGTTGAGAATGAGTACCCAGCGAGCATAATTGATGCAGATATGCTCACTCGGCTGCACAGGAATTATGAAACCCCAAAAGATGTCTTTTTCTGGGCACCGAGTCCTGATGAGCGGGCCGACCAACCCCCTGAGGGTTGTGTTGCTGTAAATTTAGACACAATGGAAGCTGGCCTTCGATTTCCCCTCCATCCGGCCATCACCCGCTTGCTCGTGGAATGGAACATTACCATCACGCAGCTGAAGCCGAATGGGTGGCACATGATTATGAGCTTCCTGACTTTGTTCGGCAAGATGAGGCCAAGATATTATCCCTCAGCAGCTGAACTTGCTCGATTGGTGCACTTGCCCCGTCCGAGGGGTGAACACAGGTGGTTGTTCATGCAAGCCAATGCCAAGTGCAAAATCATTGAGGATGTGCCGAACAAAATCAGTGATTAGAAGGAAAAGTTTTGGTTCGTTGGGGGCGATTGGAAGAGCCCGGCCTCTGGAAGCGAACCACATGCTCGTTTAGACATCCCTACTGACTTCGGGATGTACCGAAGTAAGTGATTTTGTGTCTTTCGTTCTTCGATTTGAACTGATTTTAACTCATTTTTTTATTTCAGGGATTCCAGCTGCGACGGATAAGGAGACCAACGACGGCTATTTTAGCAGCGTTTGGCAAATTGATCCGAGTCTCGCTTCGGGCGGGTCTGTGAGAACTCGAATACCGCCGATCGAGGAGGAAGAAATGAGGTTTATTCGTACCTCCTCATCATCTTGTTGCTGTTAATCCCGCTGGTAAGGATTGCCTCTTTTATTTGTATAAGCTTTGTGCCATTCAGCTCGTTGTTATCCATTTGTACATAATGAATTGTCTTGTTCTGACTTTCCCTCGCCAGGACCATTCTTTGTGAGTACATCCCAACATACCGAGACGGCTCGGAGAAAAAGGCCACGGAGCTTGCCGGATTAGGCCGAGCGGGGTTCTGCCGTCTGAAGGGAGGCGAAGCAGGCAAGCCGATCCGCATCGGCCCGGGGAATCGAGCCGAAGCAAAAGAGTACTCGTTTCGGGCCGGTGCGGGTCTGGTGAATATGCTCCGCCTCCGGAAGAGATCGAGGGTGAAATCGGCAGCAGCGGACCGAGCGAACAAACTCCCCTGACGAGCGTTGCAAAATGTGCTCGCATTTAGCATCGATGCCGTTAGGTGACTCGGACCCTACCTACCGCCGAGGCGATGGCCGGGCCCGGGGGTCGGGTCCAATTTCACAGATCTTTGAAATGGAGGTTGGCACATCTTTCCACCCCGCCTGGACCCCGATCATGGACTCCGTTTGAATCACGAGCTTCGTCCCCGAAGATAAATCATTCTTGGGATGGGATCCGGCTCGTGTGAAGGAGTACATTTTGTTCGATCTACTTTTTGCTTTGGCTTTCGCTTTTTTCATATTTATTTGCTCGGATATTTATGTAGGTTGAGCGGGTTGTCACCCTTTGATACAATAATCGAAGAACTACTTTCGCCGCCTAGTGTTCGCAAGGTTCCGGGCATCCCTGAACATGTTTAGAAAGCGTGCCAGACCATTTGAGCATGGACCACCGAGCTGGAAGAGTCCACTACGGGTCCCACTCCCCTGGAAAATATGCGTCTGGGTCTGGTGCTTCAGGGCCAATCTATGGTCGTCCTTGAGAAAGCCTATGCTGAGTTCGCCAACCTCCATGCCAACTACTTGGCTTTGATCAGGAACTTCGAGGAAAAGATGGGCGAGCTGAACAGGACTCAGGATGAACTGAGGTTGGCTCAGGGACAATCTTCTTCAAGACAAGCCGATGCTCGCCAGCTCGGGAAAATGCTCGAAAATGCTCGATTTCGAGGAAGACGCACGCTGGCTCAGGAGGATGCCCGCCAGACGAAGGAGGAGCTGATTCACTCTCAGGAGGAGGTGGCCAGTATACGAAGAGCTCAGGAGGAAATGAATGTTGAGCTTCATAGACTCCGAGCTGGCGTCGAGGCCATGGAAAATGAGAGGACGCGCCGCCAATGCCTGACTCATCATTCTTTGAGGAGACCAACACTCGTTTGGGTCTCGAAAATTCAAAGCTGCACGATGATGAGTATGTTGATTCCATGTCCAACTTCTCCTACATTTGTGCCTTCGCCGATGATATCCGGTCTATTCGCCATGCATCCAACAGCGAACAAATTGCCCCTCTTATATCCAGTTTTCAGCAGCACCTGATCGACAACCCACCGGATCGCAACCTTCCAATGTCAGATTTGAATGATTTGTGTGATTTCTCCGTTCTTCCTGAAGGGATCAAAGTTGATGATCCGATTCTGGATGAGGAAGATGGCTCAGATATGAATACCTTTGGTGTTCTTTGGCCAAAATCTCGGTGACCGAGCAGGGACCCGTCAGTGCGAGCCGAGCAAAGGGGACCTCCTTTGACCGAGCAGAATGTACCTTCTGGCGAGCATTTGGTACCTGACCATACTGAAGGAGTTGTTCTGGAAATTTGAGCACAATTTGTTCGACATCTCTCTCCCGTCTACCCCCAATTATGAATTTGCTCCTTGATGTTATTTTTGTTTTGCCGAACATACGTTGTGTAATTTTTTGTCTTCTTCACTTTTTGTTCGCACAATGTCTTTAATACTTGTAATTTTTTGCTGACTTCTTGTCT
This sequence comes from Stenogyne calaminthoides, assembly GCA_037126765.1. NCBI lineage: Eukaryota > Viridiplantae > Streptophyta > Magnoliopsida > Lamiales > Lamiaceae > Stenogyne > Stenogyne calaminthoides. The sequence continues at coordinate 4,804,675 of JBBCBC010000016.1, read as the reverse complement.
TTTGTTCGAACATATTTACAACTGAATGGATGGATTACATACTGAACTGTTTCCTATAACCTTATTGTTTGATAATTGTTGAGGATGAAAATTGATACTTGTGTTTCTTGATGTTTGCTTTGTTGCTTTGCGTTCGCTTTGTTGCTTTCCAGTCTTTGCCCCTTTTCTTCTGAATGAATTCGAACATTGGGTTTGCCTATGCCCGCTCCTGACTTTTTTTTATTTTGATTGTCTTATTGATGTTGCAATCGGTTGATCGTCTTATTTAGGTGCGACCAGATGGGTTACTTTATGAACCCCCCATTTCTTGGTGCGCGATCGTCTTATTTAGGTGTGATCACTTCGTACTAGGGTCGTCTTATTTAGTCTGCGACCCAAGACTCATCACCCGCTTGTCTTCTGGGTATCTGTAAGTCTGAGTCGTCGTCTTTTTTGCATGCGTACCCATTACTCGCTTTTTGCTGCGGGAATCAGAGTATGAACTCGTTCGTCAGGTGAACATAGACTTGGGCTCGTTCATCTTTGTTCGGGTCGTCCGGCTTAGGTGCGACCTCAAATAGGCTTGAACTAGAAAATCTTAGCGAACAAAAGTACATATATCTTTCTTTTTCTTTTTGCAACACTTTGTATTCTATTACAACCTTCATATTTGAAGAAGACTAATCTATTACACAACTATGGATATCAGACTAGGGTTTTGAATTTAAACCTTGTCTTGAGTAGACATTTAATCGGCCTCACCTTGTCCGCAGAATTGATGTTGACAAGGATGTGGCACATCATCCTGTCTACCCCTTTCTTCAAGAATATGCTCGAAAGCAAAGAAGAAGATAAGCTTTTGTCCCTCTGGACAATTTGTGATTACGCGAGGTCATGCGGACATGAGCATGTGGCGAGCATGCTCGCCGCTTATATCAAAGCGAGCAAAACGTCATTTCGCACCATTCCATCCCTTTAATAGATGCCTGAGCATCAACGTCCGCATATTGCTTCGAGCGGACACTATGACATCCCTCCCCTTCAGAGGAGATTTTGGGGATGCATAGGGGACTAATGACTTACTACTGCATAAGCAGTGAGTAACGTGGAGTGACAACCATAACTCTGCCGAGCATCTTGAATCCGGCAACGAGCTTCCACCTGAGCTTGTGATGTATATGGGGTAAAAGGCTCAGAATGTGAGCAGATCTTTCGATTCAATTTGAATGTTTTTGAATCGAGAGCTGGATTCTTCTACGTCTGGGGGCATACTAAACCAATCTTCTCCTGAGAATTGCAATATTTTTCCTTTTTTCTTCTTCATATGTTTTTTCTCTGCTTTTTTCAGCTATCAATATGCCCCTATTTATAGAACTATCCCAAGCTAGTGTTGGCATAGCTAGCTGGTGATGGCTCTTACTTTTGCTCCCCCTTTTGACATCTGTTCAGCTTTTGGACAGCTCTCGCTTAAAGATTGACTCGTCCCTGCTTGGCTGCTACCACTTGCCAACTCGTTCTGATACGTATCTTCTGTTGACAACTCGATCTGCCACGTATCTTCTGTCTTTCGATAGTGCTGGCCAGCATTTCTTTTCCAGAAAATATGTGTCGAACATAAAGTGTTCTTCTTTCAGGATTGTCCTACTCGTTTGAACTGAATGGCTGATTATGTTCGGCCCTTTGTGTTCTTTTCAGCTACATCGGCCATTATGTTCGGCCAACTATGATCACTTCAGCTGTGTGGACGATTTTTTTGTTCGCCGACATCTTGCGATTTTGTTATACTATGTGTGGGACGATTTTGTTCGGCCAACACTATGCTCGCTAAAGCTGTGTGGACGATTTTGTTCGGCCAACACTATGCTCGCTAAAGCTGTGTGGACGATTTTGTTCGGCCGACTATGCTCGCTATTATTGATAGTATTTTTTCAAATTTGATGCATTCCACGAGTAGGACAATGGGACTCCATTCAGGTCTTCCAAGTCATAGGCCCCGTTTAGCAAACATTCTTTAACTCTGAATGGACCTTCCCATGCTCGACCGAACACACCACTTGATACCCCCATTTCCCTCTTTAAAACCAGCTCGCCCACATTGAACCTGCGTGTTCGGACTTTGGAGTTGTAGAACTTCTCTGATCTCTTTTTATACATAGCATTCTTGAAATCAGCCTCCGTCCTTCTTTCTTCTATCAGGTCTGCACTCAGGGCGAGCGCCTGGTTATTGACGTGCTCTCTTAAAGTCATTGTTCGATGACTTGGAATCTTGATTTCTACGGGTATAACAGCTTCCGCACCAAATGCCAAGGCAAACGGGGTCTCCGCAGTTGATGTTCTGAAAGTTGTTCGATAGGCCCATAATATTTAAGGCAACTCTTCAGCCCATCCACCCCCCTTAGAATTATCAAGTCTGGCCTTGAGGGTATGCTTGATGATTTTATTAACGGCTTCAACTTGTCCGTTTGACTGGGGATAATACAGAGTTGAATAATGCTTTTTTATGCCCCAGCGAGCACAGTTCTGTCTGAATTCACTTCCATCGAACTGTTTGTCGTTATCAGTTACTAATGATTGGGGAAGTCCAAAACGACAAATGATATTTTTCCTAACAAAATTCCACATCCTTTGTTCGGTAATTTTGACAATGGCTTCGGCTTCTGCCCATTTAGTATAATAATCAACGGCAACCACATCATATCTTACTCCCAACGTGCCAGTAGGAAATGGGCCAATCAATCGATCCCCCATTTAGCAAATGGCCATGGGCTATAAACTGACACTAATTCTTCAGGTGGGCTATGAATAAGTGGAGCATGTACCTGGCACCTGTGGCACGCGCGAGCATACCGAGTGAATCTTTTTTGAGGGTTGGCCAATAATAACCTTGTCTAATTATTTTGTGCGCCAGGACGAGCCCACCCGTATGATTTTCGCATACTCCTTCATGGATTTGTTCCAGAAGTACACGACCCTCTTCAGGAGTAATACTTTTCAACAGTGGAAGTGAGAAGCTTCTTTTATACAAATGCTCGTCTATGATAGTATAACGAGCAGATTGTAATATGAGGCGAGCAGCTTGGGCCTTGTTCTCAGGGAGAAATCCCTTTTGTAAGTAGCTCAGGATTGGAGTCATCCAAGTTTCTTGTTCGCTTGTCACTTGAGCGATCATAGCTCTAGGAACTGATGGCGAACAAGTTGTGACGACCACAATGTCCGTTGTGTTCGTCACTCCTTCTGCTGTTACCAGGCGTGCCAAAGCATCAGCGAACGAATTACCCAATCGTGATAATTGTTCTATGAAAACTTGTTCGAAATGCTCGAGCAACTCTTTCGCTAGTTGCTGGTACTGAGCCATCTGTTCGCCTCGGGCCTCGTATTTGCCTGTCACTTGATAAACGATTATCTGAGAATCGCTATAAATCATCAGCCTCTGAATTCCCATTGTCATTGCCATCTGTAGTCCAGCGATCAAAGCTTCATATTCGGCTTCATTATTTGTGGCTGGGAAATCAAAACGGATGGCTGTTGTGAATGTTTGCCTGGTTGGGCTGATGAGAACTACGCCTGCTCCGGCTCTTGAACTTGTTGATGAGCCATCAACATACATATGCCATGGTTGTTCGATAGCTTTTTCGAGCATTTGAAGATATGTCAACTCGACTATGAAATCGGCCATAGCCTGGCCCTTCATTGCTGTTCGCGGAGTGAACGTAATGCCGAATTATCCTAACTCCACCGCCCACTTGAGTAATCTGCCGGCAGTATCTGGTCGGTGGAGGACTTGGCTCAATTGGAAAGTGGTCAGTACTTCGACTGAGTGATCGAAAAAATACGGTCGCAATTTTCGAACACTCATCACGAGAGCATATGTTAATTTCTCCAGTGGAGGATACCGGAGCTCGGCTTCTTTAAGCACTTGGCTTACATAGTAAATGGGCAAGTGTATGGTCCCTTCTGCTCGTACAAGCACAGCACTGATTGCATGTTCGGATGCAGCAAGATACAGATAGAGTTGTTCGCCTGGAACAGGCTTAGACAGTGTCTGAGTATCTGCAAGGTACTGCTTCAATGATTCGAATGCATTTTGGCAATGCTCGGTCCACTGGAATTTCCCTTTCTTTAATGTATCAAAGAAAGGTTTGCATTTGTCTCCAGTTCGTGATATAAACCGGCTTACGGAAGTTAATCGTCCGGTTAATTTTTGGACCTCTTTCACATTTCTGGGGGCCTGCATATCGAGCATGGCTTGAATCTTTGTTGGGTTCGCTTCGATCCCTCGTTGACTAACCATATGTCCGAGGAATTTTCCTGAGTGAACCCCAAAGCTACATTTTTTTGGATTTAACTTCATATTGTACTTCCTGAGTATATCGAACGTTTGTGCGAGGTGGGTGATGTGGTCTTCCTTATGCTCGCTCTTAACCACAATATCATCAATATATACCTCAATTGTTTGGCCGATGTGTTCGTCGAACATTTTGTTCACCAAACGTTGATATGTTGCACCAGCATTCTTTAATCCGAACAGCATGCGTTGCCAACAGTACATATTCTTTTCACTGCAGAATGCCGTATTCTTTTGATCGTCCGGGTGCATGGGTATTTGGTGATAACCAGCAAATGCATCCATGAAGGTCATAAGCTCATGGCCTGCTGTATTATCGACCAAATAATCAACATGCGGCATCGAGAAGTTGTCTTTCGGACATGCCTTATTTAAATCAGTGAAATCAATACATAGTCTCCAAGATCCATTGGACTTGCGAACGAGCACAGGGTTCGCAAGCCATCTTGGGCATTTCACCTCTCGAATCAGTTTGTTATCGAGCAACTTTGTGATTTCACTATTCATTGCCGCATATTTTTCCGGACTAAACTTTCTGCGCTTCTGAATAACTGGAGTTTGCATTGGATCAAGGTTGAGGGAATGGCATACATGTTTTGGATCAATTCCAACCATATCCTCGTGCGACCATGCGAACACATCCAAGTTTGCTTGAAGGTAAGCAATAATTTCTGTTCGAATTGGTTCAGGTAATTCTGAACCAATGAACACTTCTAACTCGGGTCTGTTTGGGTCGATGTTGATGGACTCTAGCTGTTCGACAGGTGTTGCTCGCTTTCTTTTTTGCTTCCACCGAGGATCTTGAATGGACCCTCGGTGCTCGTCATCAACCTCCATGGGTTCAAAGCCTATGCGAGGTTCTAGGTCTGTTTGCTCTTTCGGAGGATCAATATTCATTTGATCTAGGAGATCTGGGGCATGAGCTGCTACCCTGGATTTTGTGTTCGCGCATTCTGTGTTCGCGCGAGGAGCTATGCTCGTCAAACTTATGTTCGTCGGAAGATATTGAGGCGAGGCATTTGCTCGCTGGCCTGACTCACCAATCTCCCACGTTTGCTCCATCATGTTGACAATATTTTATTTTTCTGGTGCACATGATAGCAAACAATCTCGAGCTTTCTCCTAATCTCCATTTACGCTACCTGTTCCATCTTGTGTTGGAAATTTAACACAGTAGTAATACGTAGAACAGGCCGCTTTAAATTCTTGAATAAATGGGCGACCTAGAAACCCGTTATAAGTTGACGGAGCATCGACGATTACAAAATCTAGCATTCTAGTTCGTCGGATGTCCGGATTTAGAGTTGATTCTAACTCGACTCCTAACCTAATCATGCCATAGGGTCGGGTTACAGATTCCCCAAAACCCATTATGGTATGATCACATGGTTCAATATAACTACTCAAGTCTCCAACTTGTTTTTCCATCTAATGAAGGGTGTTGACGAACAAAATGTTCGCATAAGCTCTGGTGTCAACCAGGAGATGGTGCACCTTCAACCCGAGGAGTCGAGCACTGATGGTTAAGGAGTCATTGTGGGGAGTTATGATTCCGTCGAGATCGTCTTCTGAAAACATAATTTGGTGAGAGGGTGGCGTGCTAGCTGATGTGCTCGCCACCTTCACTTGATGGATGCTTTGCATGGCACGCATCTCCATCTTTTTTCGTCTGTTCGATAATGTTGGTGCCTGGTAACATCCACCCACTAGACCATATTCAGGATGTATCATGTGAATCTCTTGACTTTCTCGACCTCTTCCCACCGTAGGAGGCCCTCTTTAGGATAACTCAGACCTCTTGCGTGATTCTTCGGGATCGCTGTCAGATGTTTGTTCGGCTTTTCGCTTACCCCTTCGATCTTCTGTTTTTTCTGTTCGAGAGTCTCTGCTCGCTGGCTTTTTTAGGAATTGGGTAAGACGATTATCTTCGTATAACTTCCAAAGTTGGCGGAGTAAGTCGCGACAATTCTCTGTATTGTGCCCAATGTACTCATGGTAGTTACAATATTTGGAAGAATTAAGCCGATGTTTATCCATTATGATTCTTCTTGGCCTTTCCAACATGTCCCGATCTCTGATTTGGTTAAAGATTGTTTCCGCTGAAACGCCCAAAAGACTTCGTAGGGCATTTGCTTCTGATCTTTCTTCGAATGGTTTGAATGAGCCTGGGGGTTTGTACCCCCCTTCATTCATCATTTTCTTCCCGAAAACTTTTCTAGTTGTAGGTTCCTGACCCAATCGTGATTGGGCGAGCAAATCTTGCATGCCATTTATAATTTTTTCATTTCTTGAAATTTCGAGTATGTGTTCGGCCATTCTTGGTGCATGGCCTTCCACATATCAAGATTCGGGTCGGGCCCCGACCCGCGAAGGATCTTGGCATCCTCTTGACGGGGGCTCCATCATACAAACATTTATCAAATCTTTCTATGTATGCTCGATCGATTCACCTTTTAGTTGGGGAAATGAACCAACCTTTGTTTTTGGCCGGGCGAAAGCACACATGGATGAAAAGTGGGACATAAATTGTTGTCCCAATTGGGCGAAAGATGTGATAGACGCAGCTGGCAAAGTAGAAAACCATCTATGTGCCCTATCACCCAAAGTCATGGGGAATGATCGGCACTGTGTTGCGTCTGTGGCCCCCATCGCGATCATAAAATCTGAGTACTTGCTGAGATGGACATGAGGGCGGACTTCAAAGATCGAATATGGGAATTGGCGGTCGGGACTTCGCCACTTTCTCTTGTATTTCAGCCGCCATGATAGCCGGTGACAATGGCGAGCAGGGTATTGTGCTCGCTCGAGGGTGGCTTTTGGTCGCGACCAGATCAGCCTGTAAACCCTCGATGGCTTTTTGCATTTCCCTAATTTTTGTGGAACTGACAGACTTAGATCGGGGTTGTTTCCCATCATGAGGACCCAGTGGGTCATGCACGTGATGGGGCAGTCCCCCTTTCCAAGTCCGTGCTTGACTACCCAATCGATGATGGATAGACAATTTTATTCCCGCCGATTTTTGTTCGGCCTGCGGATGATCATGAAGATCTGAATGTGCGGGCATTTTTATTGGTTGTTTCTTTCCTGGATCCTGTCGCCTATCATTACCGATTCGATCTTTGGCGGAGAGCCTCAAACGTCCAAACGCTGATGGTATAGATCCTTGAGGTTGTTCATCATCAGAAGTGTCATCGGCTTTTTTACTGGCCCGCTTCGCAATTTTCTTTTTAACTTGCTCGCTATCAGGTGTACGCGAGCGTCGCTCTTCATGATCTTGAGTTTCTAATTTGGCCAACTCTTTTTCAGCCCTCTCTTTTTGCGCTCGCAGCAAGAAAGTGATGGCCCTTGTTGTGGTCGCCGGATCATTCGCAATATCCTCGAGATTGGTAATCTCCACTCCCTGATCTTTATGAGGCTGGCGCTGAGCCTCTTTCCGGTCATGAGGTCGACTTTGCCCTGACCTCTCTGTTTGTGTATTCCTAGATTGAGGCATTTTATTTCTTTTTTCTGCCTCGGCTCACTAAGGGTTTGTGTATGGATTGGTTTTTTGGTGAAGTACCCTCCTTCTAGCGCCAGTTGTCGCGAGTCATTTTTTACGAAGAGTATTATGTGGCTAATTTGGAAACGACTCACAAACAAAACATGCACGTGTAAAATAAATTGTAAATAAGATGAATTTGTTGACCCAGTTCGTCAAGAAATGACTACTCTGGGGGCATACCAAGCCAGGATGTGGTATTTCGAGCTTTACACGTACAATATTTGATACATCTTATGAAGATGAATCGTTACAAATGAAGATAATTTGGAGAGTTAGCATATGAGTGCTAGGGTTTCTGTATGTGCGGATAATCACTCGGATTTTTCTGTTCCTCACCTCTCTGGAGAATTTCTTGTATGGGTCTCGCTTTTTCTCGGAAATTTTTCTGAACCTTTTTCTTCTTCTTTTTTCTTCCTTGTATTGCACTCCGATAAGCATGAGCTGGGTTGGCAAGCATGAGCTGGAGACTTCGAATCATGCAAGAATCCAGGTGATATTGCCATGTTCCCAACTTCGTCTTCTAGATTGATATTGGAGCTTACTTGTCTGTAAGGCATTCTTTTGGTCGTCCAAATTAATCTTTTGCTCGGTTGGATACTTTATTCGCCCTTTTAACCATGTCAGTTTTATGCTGGAATATTGTCCTCCTTGAGCGTACTGAGCCCTCAGGATGTTCGGGTCTTCAGGATATCTGAGTGTCAAGCACTCTGACCCTTCAGGATGCCTGAGTCTTCAGAATGTTGTGCTGCGAGCATACTGACCCTCAGGATATCTGAGGGTTTCAGGATGTCTGGGTTGCGAGCATACTGACCCTCAGGATATCTGAGCCTTTCAGGATGTCTGGGTTGCGAGCATACTGACCCTCAGGATATCTGATTCTTTCAGGATGTCTGGGTTGCGAGCATACTGACCCTCAGGATATCTGAGGGTTTTAGGCATCTGGGTTGCGGCATCTTGACCCTCGGGATATCGAGCCTTCGGGATGTCGGGTTGCGAGCATACTGACCCTCAGGATATCTGAGCATTTCAGGATGTCTGGGCTGTGAGCATACTGACCCTCAGGATATCTGAGCCTTTCAGGATATTTGAGCTGCGAGCATACTGACCCTCAGGATATCTGAGCCTTTTGGCCGTCTGAGTCTTTTCGATTTGGCTCATTCAATTCCTCTTTCCTGATCTGAGTAGCGAATACTTGTCCACTGAGCATGATTATTTTAATAGATATTACACGTGTAGCTCTTACGTGTTCGATTAATCATGAATTATTATATCGAACACAACACACCTTTTGATCTTCGGGACCATAGAACATACACCCTTTTGTTCCCTCGGGGTATCCTATAAACAACCTTAATTCTGATCGAGGATGTAATTTCCCGGCTTCCTTGTCCAACACGTAGGCTGGACACCCCCAAATTCTCATGTGTCTCAAACTAGGCTTGCGCCCGGTCCACAATTCTTTTGGAGTTTTGGAAACCGATTTGGATGGCACCAAGTTCGAATATAATGTCATTGTTTCAAGGCATAACCCCGGAAACGACTTGGGAAGATCCATAATACTCATCATTGTTCTAACCATTTCCAAAAGAGTTTCATTTTTCGCTCTGCAACCTCGTTTTGTTGAGGGGTTAAAGATGCGATTAATTTGGGATACAATCCCCTTCATCGATAAGTAGTTCAAAAACTCATTCTTTGAGGTACTCGCCTCCATGATCGGATCGTAGAGACTTGATACGTTTTTTTTCCCTATGATTCTCTCTGCTTGAGCCTTAAATTCTTTGAATTTCTCAAAGGTCTCAGATTTATGCTTCATAAGGAAAATATAATCGTACCTTGAGTAGTCATCAATAAAAGTGACGAAATACTCATAACCTCCTCTTGCTTTGGTTGAAATTGGACCACATACGTCTGTGTGAACGATTTCTAACACTTCTTTGGCTCTATTCCCCTTGGCTCCAAATGCCCTCTTGGTCATTTTACCCTCCAAACATGATTCCAAGGTTGGAATTGGTTCAACTTGGAGAAACTCTAGTGAACCATCTTTCACCAACCTTTGGATCCTCTTTGGATTAATATGTCCCAATCGTAGATGCCATAGAAGTGTCTCGTTCACGTTTGATGAACGTTTTCTTTTTATCGGAAGCTTGATTGATGTGTTATAGGATGCATTTTCGTGAGTGGTGTGCACAGTTAATTGTATAGAGATTAATTGACAACGTTCCATGACAGATAAATTTATCATAAAGAGAAATGGTAACAACTTTATCAAAAGTAACCGAATATCCATCAAGGTAAAGTTTAGAAACCGAAATTAAATTCTTTCTAAAATTCGGAACGTAAAGAACATCTCTTAAAATTAAAACTCTGTCTTCAAAAAGACAGTGCACTTCTCCCATCGCTTCACCGCCTTTCTTTGAAGATCGCTAGTGTGATGAGGATCTCACTCCCACTAAGTTGTCGGGTCCGCTTGAACCCTGTAAAAGTGAAACAAACATGATCAATTGGATCCAGTATCCACCACCCATAAATGGGAGGCATACGCCGCTAAGCAAGTTTCAACAACTAGTGCGTGAGAATTACCTTTCTTTCCATTCCCGGAAGAAGAATCGAGCAGGCTTTCCTCTAGTGTCCTACTCCGCCGCTTTCCAAAACTTTCCTCATGCTTGATTCCATGCTCTTATTTGATGTTGAGTCTGCTTGGTTTAACTTTCTTCTCTTTTCATCATCCTTATCACCACTTGACCTAGGATGAAAAGAAGATTTTTTCCCAAGTTCTTTTTTCATCGCTCCTCTCCCTTTCAACCAAAGTGAGAGCATTTACAAGATCATCCTTTGTGAAAATCTAGATCTTCCAATAGATACTCAAGATAGTGGTAATTATAGCTCTTTGGTAAGGATTGGAGAATGAAATCAATCTTAGTCTTGAAATCACATTTTTCGCCGAGGAACTCAAGCTCCTCAAATAGCACCATAACCCTAAGAACGTGTTGTGCTGCAGTCGTCCCTTTTTCCATTTTTAATTCAGCCATTTCTTGCTTCACACTTTGGATTGCCATATGGGTCGGATGTGCAAACATCGCTTCGAGATTCTGTAAGATGTCTGCGGTGACTTATATCCTTGGTGAAGGCGTCAACAACATCGGCGGATGTGCGTAATTGTATCCTTCATCAATTCATTTGCACTCCCATTCACCATATAGCATCTAGTCCCATAAAGGCGTCCTTATTTGGTTTTTTTCGGTTTTGGTGTATCAAGTACCCATTTGGAAGGTGATGCGATGAGGTTTTAGTTTGTATATCCAACAAAATAGTTTTCACCAGTAAGCAAATTGTCTTTAAGTATATTGAACAGTGGATTAAAAGGTTGCGATATGATGAACTGAAATAAATAATAATATGCATAAGCACAAATATATCACAAAATTCGATCACATGTTTCATATTAAAATCTCAAAAAATTATGAACATGCATCAGCCAACATCTCCAAAACAGTTTAAATAAGCCACGTGGGGTGGGTCATTATTTAAACACATTCAAGCAGTTACAAACAAGAACAGTTACAAACCTTTAATAACTAGATTAATAGTTGGCTCACTTGACCAATATAAAATTGACAGGACTTGAGGGAAGTATATGCATATCAATTTTATACCTAAGTAATAACCATGATTAAATACAAAATTATTATTTCGCTTAGAACGAGCCTCGTGGGGAGGGTCATCGTCGCCACTAGTAATAATCCACAATCATCCATTTGGAATTTATTCATGTGAAAGCTATCTTTTGACCGTCCCGTGGGGGAAATTTCTCCAAAAGAATTCACAAATAAATAAATCATGGAGGTCAAAATTAATTCAATTTTATTATCCATAAAATTATCAATTAATTGTTTAAGCATACTTAGTAATTTTTGAAGGTGAGATTTTTCAAAACATTTTCTCATGCATCGCAAATTTAAACACAATTTAAATAAGCTTAAAATAATGCACCAACATCAAAACAAAAAAATTAGACATATTGGACACATATATCCAATTGTCACGGTTAATTTTTGTCATGTCTTGATCTCGAGAAATCGCCTTTTTGCTTTTCATCGTTCGTCTCGAAAGGTTCGCCACGTCGGTGAAGTCATCGACCAGCTCATGGTCGAGTTACATCTTACCTCCCGAGTCGCACGTCCGTCTTGCACTTGCCCTAAGCGCCCAGCGCATGTTTCCCAGCGGTGGTCGATCGGGAATCTCGGCCGGCAGAGACGAGATCTGTCTTGCGTGCCCGTCACCGGCCAAGATGTTTCCAAATCGCCCCGTCGCCCTCGTGCTTGTCGCCCGCTCCGCCAGTAGCATCCTCGGCGGCTGTCGCACCCTTCCCAAGACATCGCTGTCATTTCAGCGTCGCTCTCGCCCGCATGCCTGGACAGCTTTTCTCATCTGAGGCGATCTCGGCGGCGATCGCCTCACCCACGCCCGTCGGATGGCGTCGCCAGCCAAAATTTCACAAGAGGCCTCCTATCCCGATCCCGCTTTTAGGATTCTTTTAATTAATTTCGTCTCCCTCCGTTTCCGATCCGGTTATAATTTATTTACAAAAATAAATAAACCTAGATCTAGACTAGTCTATTACATTGATCAAATCAAACAAATTCTAATCTACTCGTGGATTTTCTCACGAGGCAAAACAAATTCGAACGAATCGAATTAAAAAACCACAATTTATATGCATGCATAAATAAACACATTAAATTACATGACAATTGGATACCTGCAAAAAAAGATCTAGCAATTCTACTATCCAAATTCAAATTTAATGAAAATGAATTAAATTACAATTTAAAATTAAGAGCCCAAAACCGAGGCCCTGATACCAGTTGTTGGGGAATAAATTGCCCGGATCTATTCGGGATGAATATTTAAATACAAATTTAATTCTAACAATTATTACTAGCATGAATTAATCCTATATTAATTCAAATAATAATTCAACAACAAATCATGCATATAAACAGTTCACATAAATCCTACGCATGCGGAATCGCTACGGGTTTACGTGAACTAACCTCTTGGAGTGGCAATGGTCTCGTCGATAAAACACACCAAAAAGCCTTCCCAAGTATTCCCTAGTCCTTGCTAGTCAATCCGGTGGAAGGAAGCTCGCAAACAATTAACAAAAGGGAAAATAAAATTTGTTGCACCACCATTGTGGATTTACTAATTTTTCCAGCACATGGAATTGTACTTGGGAATGAAACATTCATCCCCTATTTATAGAGGGTGGTGGCCGATTTTTTCAACATGGAATAGGGAGGAAAAATCTTTTCTTGATCTCCAAGAAATCTTGAATATATCTCATATATTCTTTTCTCCATAATTAAAATATTTCATAAAAATCTCACCTTCTCTTGTTATGGTTATTTTCGAAAAAAAACAAGGATAAAGATTCCAAGATTTGGATCTTCTTGAATTTATGAGATATGCCTGTATTGCAAGAATACATATCTTCCATAATATCTTTTCAACAAAATCAAGAAAATCTTTCTTTCCCTTTTTCTTTCAAAATTTTTGAAAATTATCATATGAATAACCAAGTGGGAGATTTCTTGAATTTAATGAGATAATCTTGTATTCCAAGAATACATATCTTCATTCCATAAAAAAATTCAAAGAAAATCTTTCTCCCCTTTTATTCATATTTTTCAAAATTTTAGGAAAAATAGCAACAAAAATTTATTTTATTTTTAAACACCTTTTTCAGTTATTGGACTTTATGTTGGGCTACTTGAGGGGCCTTTAGGAGAATTAAGATTGGACCTTCCAATGGATCTTGAACTATCAATATTGAGCCACAATATTATTCAAGCCCATAAATATTAATTAATCCCACTACATAATTAATATTGCACTATTCATCTTAACCCATATTACAGTCAATATGGCTCCCGGTTATTATTTCTCGTGCTTAAGATTATCTAGCCCATTAATTAAATCAAGCCACTGAAATAGCTTTCCATTAATTAATATCTTTTATCCTTGGTAAAGGAAATGTTCAACATTATTATCCATACCGGAAACTAGTTCCACTTGCAAGATTTGGTATGATAAAACTTATGAACCTCCCAAGGGGGCAAATCGAACAAAGCAAGATTTTGCACACGATTCTCCGTATTAAATCTTAGCAATCGCATGTGACCAATAATATTGCCCAAGATATAAAGTATTGAATCTCGTTGATTCTCTACCCGTAATAAGTCAAAGCAATAATTACTAACCACACGCGATCCTATTTAAGGGACGAAGATTAAGAAATAACGAACCACTGAGGTCTAATTCTTCCTAGTTCAGTTCTGAAGAATTTGTCCTCCTGTAGGTCCTATTTGTTGGGATTATACTAGAAAGTATGATTTTTATTTTGTATAATCAAAACGGAATTTCGAACTTATTTACTGAAATAAATTGTTTATCACTGATGCTTTAAATATTATTGAATGTTACATATATTTATTGCATAATTGTTCAATAATTCGTACGTGTTACATTGTAGTTAATTTAGTGATACAAGATCACAGAAGATTAAATTAACAGTCCCTTGTAACTAAAAGTAAGCCATTCACGACCTAGATGGAAATGAACAACCCATCGCGAAAGGTTGATGTGTAAGGCTAAGATTGACTTGTCTTGACCAAGATATTACACTAGTGCATGAATGATGCACTGAATAGGACCTACAGGAGGATAAATTCTTCAAAACTGAACAAGGAAGAATAAGACCTCAGTAGTTCGTTATTTCTTAATCTTTGTTCCTTAAATAGGATCACGTGGGATTGGTAACTATTGCTTTGACTTATCATGGGTAGCGAATCAATGAGATTCAATATTTTTTATCTTGGGCAATATTATTAGTCACATGTGATTGCTAAGATTTAATACGAAGAATCGTGTGCAAGTACGCTTGTTCGATTTGCCCCCTTGGGAGGTTCATAAGTTTTATCATACCAAATCTTGCAAGTGGAACTAGTTTCCGGTATGGATAATAATGTTGAACATTTCCTTTACCAAGGATAAAAGATATTAATTAATGGAAAGCTATTTCAGTGGCTTGATTTAATTAATGGGCTAGATAATCTTAAGCACGAGAAATAATAACCGGGAGCCATATTGACTGTAATATGGGTTAAGATGAATAGTGCAATATTAATTATGTAGTGGGATTAATTAATATTTATGGGCTTGAATAATATTGTGGCTCAATATTAGATATTCAAGGTCCATTAGAAGGTCCAATCTTAATTCTCCTAAAGGGCCCCTGAGTAGCCCAACATATAGTCCAATAACTGAAAAAAGGTGATTAAAATAAAATAAATATTGTTGCTTATTTTTCCAATTAATTTCGAAAATTATGGATAAGTTGGGAGAAAGATTTTATTTGAATTTTGTTATGGAATGAAGATATGTATTCTTGGAATACAAGATTATCTCATTAAATTCAAGAAATCTCCCACTTGGTTATTCATAAGAGATTTTCGAAAAACTTGAAATATAGCGGGCAATAAAGATTTTCTTGATTTTCTTGAAAAGATATTATGGAAGATATGTATTTTTTGAAATACAAGAAATATCTCATAAATTCAAGAAGATCCAAATCTTGGATTCTTGACTCATCAATTTCAAAAATTCCATAAGATAGAGTAGGTGGGATTTTGTGGAATATTATAATTATGGGAAAAAGAATATAGGAGATATATTCAAGATTTCTTGGAGATCAAGAAAAGATTTTTCCACATTATTTTAGGGCACAAAATTCGACCACCTGGTCTCTATAAATAGGGGATGATTATTTCATTCCCAAGTACAATTCCATGTGCTGGAAAAATTAGTAAATCCACAAAGGTGGTGCAACATAATTTATTTTCCTTTTGTTAATTCGTTCACAAGAGTCATTCCACCGGATAGTCGAACGAGGGCTAAGGGAATACTTGGGAAGTTCTTTTGGTTAGTCTAATCTGCCAGATCACTGTCATCCCAAGAGGTACGTTCACGTAAACTCGTAGAATTCCGCATGCGTAGGTTTCAAGTGAATTATTATATGCATGATATGTTGTTGGATTATTATTTGAATTAATATAGGATTAATTCATGCTAGTAATAATTATAAGAATTAAATTTGTATTTAAGTATTCACCCGGAATAGATCTGTGCAACTTATTCCCCAACAACTAGTATCAGAGCCACGGTTTCGGGCTCTGAATTTTTTAAATTGTAATTTAATTCGTTGACATTAAATTTGAAATTGGATAGTAGAATTGCTAGATCTGTTTTGCAGGTATCCAATTGTCATGGAATTTAATGTGTTTATTTATGCATGCATATAAATTGTGGTTTTAATTCGATTCGTTCGGATTCGTTTTTGCCTCGTGAGAAAATCCACTAGTAGATTAGTATTTGTTTGATTTTATCAATGTAATAGACTAGTCTAGATCTAGGTTTATTTATTTTTGTAAATAAATTATAACTGGATCGAAAACGAGGACGGAGACAAAGAATTAAAGGACAAAATCCAGAACCGAGCGTAGGCGGCGTGCGTCGCACAAAATGTGCCATGGGAGGCACGCGCGCGACACGGATGCACACAGGCATGCACGGGCGCCGGGCGAGGCCGAGGGCGAGGTGAGACGCCGAGCGCAAGCGCCGAGGATCGTCTTGGCGACCGGCAAAGAATGTGCCACCGAAGCGGCGTGCCAGAAGACGGAGAACGGATGCGCAGGGCGGCAAAGGAGTGTCGCGTGTCGAGAACTGGGGCGTAGGTAGCACCGCGTCGCCCGTCTTGAATCGTCTTGATGCCCGCCGCCGAGTCTGCGGAGATGCCGAGGAGTGCCGAGCGAATGGGCAGCGACACTGACTTTCTGCCCGAGGTCATTATTGAACTGCCAAAGGCGGCCGGATGCTGGCGTGCATCAGATCCCATTGGGCGAAGGCGTGGGGTTTCGAGATGAAGTATTTTTTCGAGACGATCGAGTGGGAGAAATTCAAGACGGTGTTTCTTCAAGATCAAGCCAAGAAAAATCAAACCATGACAATTGGATAATTTGTGCCCAATATGTTTATTTTTCTGTTTTGCTTGATTTATTTTGTGCTATCTTATGCTTTATTTAATTTGTTTAAATGAGTGTGCATGAGAGTTGCCCAATGAAAAATCTCAACTTCAAAATTACTAAGTATGTTTAAATAATTAATTGACAATTTTATTTCGGATAATAAAATTGAATTAATTTTGACCTCCATGATTTATTTATTTGTTAATTCTTTGGAGAAATTTCTTACCGGACGGGCCAAAAGATAGCTTTCACATGAATGAATTCCAAATGGATGATTGTGGATTATTACTAGTGGCGACGATGATCCTCCCAATGAGGCTCGTTCAAAACGAAATAATAATCCTGTATTTAATCATGGTTATTACTTAGGTATAAAATTGATATGCATATACTTCCTCAAGTCCCCGTCAATTTTATATTGGTCAAGGGGAGCCAACTATTAACTCTGGATATTAAAGGTTTGTAACGTTTGTTTTGTTTGTAACTCCGCTTGAATGTGTTTAAAATATGACCCACCCCACGCGGGCTTATTTAAACTGTTTTGAGATGTTGGTCGATGCATGTTCATATTTTTTTTTTGAGATTTTAATATGATGATGTGATCGAACCTTGTGATATTTTTGCTTATGCATATTATTTTTATTTCAGTTCATCATGTCGCAACCTTCTAATCCACTATCGAATATACCTAAAGACCATTTGCTTTTTGGTAAAAACTATTTTGATTGGAAATACAAACTAAAACCTGTCCTAACCGCATCATCTTCCAAATGGGTACTTGATACACCAAAACCCGAAAAACCAACTAAGGATATTTGGAATATGGGATGAGATGATTTATGGTGAATGGGAGCTGGCAAATGAATTGATGAAGGAAACAATTCTGGCACATCTGTCAGATGCGTTGAGACACCTTCATCAAGAATATGAGTCAGCTGCAGACATCTTAAAGAATCTCGAAGCGATGTTCGCACATCAGACCCATATGGCAATCCGAAGTGTGAAGCAAGAAATTGCTGAATTAAAATTGGAAAAAGGGGACGATCGCAGTAGCTAAAGACGCCCTTAGGGTTATGGTGCTATTTGAGGAACTTGAGATCCGGCGAAAAAATGTGATTTCAAGACTAAGATTGATTTCATTCTCCAATCCTTACCAAAGAGCTATAATCACCACTATCTTGAGTATCTAATGGAAGATCAAGATTTTTCAGTGGATGATCTTATAAATGCTTTGACTTTGGGAGAAATGGAAAGAGAGTGCGAGGAAAAGAACTTGGGAAAACAGAAATCTTCTTTTCATCCTAGGTCAAGTGGTGATAAGGATGATGAAAAGAGAAGAAGGTTAAACCAAGAAGACTCAACATCAAATAAAAGCATGGGATGAAAGCGGGAGAGTAGGACACTCGAGGTCAGCCTGTTCCAATCCTAAGAGAAATGGAAAGAAAGGTAATTCTCACGCACTAGTTGTTGAAACCTGCTTAGCGGTGTATGCTTCCCATTCGTGGGTAGTGGATACGGGAGCCACTGATCACGTTTGTTTCACATTACAGGGGTTCTAACAGACCCGACAACTTAGTAGGAGTGAGATCCTCATCACACTGGGCGATGCTACGAGAGTGGCTGCTGAAGCAGTGGGAGAAGTGCACCTGTCTTTTGAAGACAGAGTTTTAATTCTAAGATATGTTCTTTACGTTCCAAGTTTTAGAAAGAATTTGATTTCAGTTTCTAAACTTTTTCATGATGGATATTCGGTTACTTTTAATAAAGTTGTTACCATTTCTCTTTTCGATAAATTTATCTGTCATGGAACGTTATCGAATAATCTCTATACAATTAACTGTGCACACCACTCACGAAATGCATCCTATAACACATCAACTGTTTCCGAGAAAAGAAAACATTCATCAGACGTGAACGAGACACTTCTTTGGCATCTAAGATTGGGTCATATAAATCCAAAGAGGATCCAAAGGTTGGTAAAAGACGGTTCACTGGAGCTTCTTCAAGTTGAACCAATTCCAACCTGCGAATCATGTTTGGAGGGTAAAATGACCAAGAGGGCATTTGGAGCCAAGGGGAATAGGGCCAAAGAAGTGTTAGAGATCGTTCACACAGATGTATGTGGTCCAATGTCAACCAAAGCAAGAGGAGGTTATGAGTATTTTGTCACTTTTATTGATGATTACTCAAGGTACGGTTACATTTTCCTTATGAAGCATAAATCTGAGACCTTCGAGAAATTCAAAGAATTTAAGGCTCAAGCAGAGAATCATAAGGAAAAACATATCAAGTCTCTACGATCTGACCGTGGAGGCGAATACCTCAGCGATGAGTTTTTGAACTACTTATCTGATGAAGGGATTGCATCCCAGCTCACTGCACCCGGAACCCCTCAACAAAACGGGGTTGCAGAGCGAAGAAACAGAACTCTTTTGGAAATGGTTAGATCTATGATGAGTTATGCGGATCTGCTCAAGTCGTTCTGGGGTCATGCCTTGGAAACAGCGGCTTATATTCTGAACTTGGTGCCATCCAAATCGGTTCCCAAAACT
Organism: Stenogyne calaminthoides; assembly: GCA_037126765.1. Taxonomy (NCBI): domain Eukaryota; kingdom Viridiplantae; phylum Streptophyta; class Magnoliopsida; order Lamiales; family Lamiaceae; genus Stenogyne; species Stenogyne calaminthoides. The sequence continues at coordinate 4,785,172 of JBBCBC010000016.1, read as the reverse complement.
CTCAAAGAATTATGGACCGGGCGCAAGCCTAGTATGAGACACATGAGAATTTGGGGGTGTTCGGCCTACGTGTTGGACAAGGAAGCTGGTAAATTGGACCCTCGATCAGAATTAAGGTTGTTTGTAGGATACCCCGAGGGAACAAAAGGGTGTATGTTCTATGGTCCCGAAGATCAAAAGGTAGTCATAAGCACCCACTTTAGATTTTTGGAAGAAGACTATATGAACGCAAGAAGACCCAAAAGTGAGATTACCTTAAATGAGCTTAGAGGGCAGACCTCAATGCCAACTGTACTAGACGATATACCAAACGACATGTTTTCACAACCGGAGCCTCGTCGTAGTGGGAGGGTTGTAAGACAGCCCGAGAGATTCATGGAATAGGAGAGTCCTTGGACTTGATTCCCGGACAAGATGAATCAGATCCATGGACATATGACGAGGCACTCCAAGACAAGGATGCAGATTCTTGGCAAACAGCAATGAAAGCCGAAATGGGTTCAATGTTTCATAACAGAGTGTGAGAGCTAGTCGAACCACTTAATGGGGTCAAACCCATTGGATGCAAGTGGGTATATAAGAGAAAAAGAGGATCGGACGGGAAGGTTGAAACCTTCAAAGCAAGACTAGTGGTGAAAGGTTATACTCAGAAAGAAGGGATCGATTATGAGGAAACTTTTTCGCCAGTAGCCATGCTCAAGTCTATCCGTATTCTCTTATCGATTGCTGTGCATTTCGACTTTGAAATCTGGCAAATGGATGTCAAGACAGCTTTCCTTAACGGAAGTCTTGATGAAGAGATCTATATGCAACAACCCCAAGGCTTCATTGAAAAAGGCCAAGAACACCTAGTTTGTAAGCTCATGAAGTCCATTTACGGACTCAAACAGGCATCCAGAGCTTGGAACCAATGTTTTGATCATGTTATAAAGTCTTATGGGTTCGATCAAAACGAGTTTGAAAGTTGTGTATACAAAAAGCGTGTCGGAACTGCATTGGTATTCTTAGTACTATACGTAGATGACATTCTGATCATCGGGAATGATGTAAAGGTGTTATCAGACGTAAGGGCATGGCTTTCAAAATAGTTTGATATGAAAGACTTAGGGGAAGCCGGACACATCCTTGGGATCAAGATCACTCGAGATCGCAAGAAAATGATGATCGGCTTATCGCAAGCTTCATACATAGACATTGTCTTGAAACTCTTCAAAGATGCAAGATTCCAAGAAGGCCCGCACCTTTTCGGGCATGGAATCCATATATCCAAGAAAATGTCCCCTAAGACGCAAAAGGAGATAGATGACATGAAAGACATTCCTTATGCTTCGGCTGTCGGAAGCCTCATGTATGCAATGCTGTGCACGAGACCAGATATCTACTTTGCCGTAGGCATGGTGGCAAGATATCAAAGTAACCCCGAGAAAGAGCATTGGACGGCAGTTAAAAACATTCTGAAGTATCTGAAAAGAACTCGGGATAGCATGTTGGTTTATCAGCCAGATGGTCCAATCGCTTCGGCTACAAGGACTCGGATTTCAATCGGACATAGACTCAAAAAAATCTACCTCCAGTAGTGTGTTTTGCATGGGGAGGCCGTGACATGGAGAAGCGTCAGCGTAAATGCGTCGCAGATTCTACCATGGAAGCCGAATATGTAGTAGCTTGCGAAGGGCAAAAAAAAAGCGGTTTGGCTCAAGCACTTCCTAGTGGACTTAGATGTGGTTCGAATTTGCCCAAAGAGAGAATCATCTGTTTATTGTGACAATGCCGGGAGCGATTTGCAAATTCAAGGGAACCAAGAGCCCACAAAGCCAACATACACATTGAAAGGAAATACCATCTTATACGAGATATCGTTAAGAGAGGAGATATAGATGTGGCAAAGATAGTGTCTGAGGACAACCTAGCAGATCCATTCACAAAAAGAGCCCTCTGAATACATTCGAGAGACATGTGGAAGGAATGGGTGTCAAGACCGCGCTTAATCTGCTTTGAGTATAAGTGGGAGAAATTATTAGGTTCGTGTAGGTGACATTAGATGTCACAGACTACACGAGACATGTTGTAGTATACTTAAAAGCAGACTTTAAGTATAAGTGGGAGATTGTTGGGATTATACTAGAAAGTATGCTTTTTACTTTGTATAATCAAAACGGAATTTCGAACTTATTTACTGAAATAAATTGTTTATCACTGATGCTTTAAATATTATTGAATGTTACATATATTTCTTTGCATAACTGTTCAATAATTAAATGCGTGTTACATTGTAGTTAATTTAGTGATACCGGATCACGAAGATTAAATTAAACGATCCCCTTGTAACTAAAAGTAGGTCATTCACGACCTAGATGGAAATGAACAACCCATCGCGAAAGGTTGAAGTGTAAGGCTCAGATAGGCTTGTCTTGACCAAGATATTACACTAGTGCATGAATGATGCACTGAATAGGACCTACAAGAGGATAAATTCTTCAGAACTGAACAAGGAAGAATTAGACCTCAGTGGTTCATTATTTCTTAATCTTCGTTCCTTAAATAGGATCACGTGGGATTGGTAACTATTGCTTTGACTTATCATGGGTAGTGAATCAATGAGATTCAATATTTTTTATCTTGGGCAATATTATTAGTCACATGTGATTGCTAAGATTTAATACAAAGAATCGTGCAAGACGCTTTGTTCGACGGCCCCCTTGGGAGGTTCATAAGCTTTATCATACCAAATCTTGCAAGTGGAATTAGTTTCAGGTATGGATAATAATGTTGAACCGTTCCTTGACCAAGGACAAAAGATATTAATTAACGGAAAGCTATTTCAATGGCTTGAATTAATTAATGGGCTAGATAATCTTAAACTCGGGAAATAATAATCGTGAGCCATATTGACTGTAATATGGGTTAAGATGGATAGTGCAATATTAATTATGTAGTGGAATTAATTAATATTTATGGGCTTGAATAATATTGTGGCTCAATATTAGATATTCAAGGTCCATTAGAAGGTCCAATCTTAATTCTCCTAAAGGCCCCCTGAGTAGCCCAACATATAGTCCAATAACTGAAAAAGGTGATTAAAATAAAATAAATATTGTTGCTTATTTTTCCAATTAATTTCGAAAATTATGGATAAGTTGGGAGAAAGATTTTCTTTGAATTTTGTTATGGAATGAAGATATGTATTCTTGGAATATAAGATTATCTCATTAAATTCAAGAAATCTCCCACTTGGTTATTAATAAGAGATTTTCGAAAAACTTGAAATATAGCGGGCAAGAAATATTTTCTTGATTTTCTTGAAAATATATTATGGAAGATATGTATTTCTTGAAATACAAGAAATATCTCATAAATTCAAGAAGATCCAAATCTTGGATTCTTGACTCATCAATTTCGAAAATTCCATAAGATAGAGTAGGTGGGATTTTGTGGAATATTATAATTATGGGAAAAAGAATATATGAGATATATTCAAGATTTCTTGGAGATCAAAAAAAGATTTTTCCACATTATTTTAGGGCACAAAATTCGACCACCTGGTCTCTATAAATAGTGGATGATTATTTCATTCCCAAGTACAATTCCATGTGCTGGAAAAATTAGTAAATCCACAAAGGTGGTGCAACATAATTTATTTTCCTTTTGTTAAATCGTTCACAAGAGTCCTTCCACCGGATCGTCGAACGAGGGTTAAGGGAATACTTTGGAAGTTCTTTTGGTTAGTCTAATCTGCCAGATCACTGTCATCCCAAGAGGTACGTTCACGTAAACTCGTAGAATTTTGCATGCGTAGGTTTCACGTGAATTATTATATGCATGATATGTTGTTGGATTATTATTTGAATTAATATAGGATTAATTCATGCTAGTAATAATTATAAGAATTAATTTTTTATTTAAATATTCACCCCGAATAGATCTGTGCAACTTATTCCCCAACACTATTCAGTGCACTAAACATGCACTAGTATAATCTCTTGGTCAAGACAACTCAATCTGAGCCTTACACTTCAACCTTTCACGATGGATTGTTCATTTTCATCTAGGTCGTGAATAGTGTACTTTTGGTTACAAAGGACTGTTAATTTAATCTTCTGTGATCTGGTATCACTAAATTAACTACAATGTAACACGTACTATTTATTGAACAGTTATGCAGTAAATATATGTAACATTCGATGATATTTAAAGCATTAATGATAAACAATTTATGCAGTAAATATATGTAACATTCGACTTGATCTCCGCAGAAGAATCAGATGCATGGTCCTACAACGAGGCGATCCAAGACAAAGATGCTCAATCTTGGCAAATAGCAATGGAAGCCGAGATGGGTTCAATGGATCACAACAAGGTGTGGGAGCTAGTCGAACCACTTGATGGGGTAAAATCCATCGGATACAAGTGGTTATACAAGAGAAAAAGGGAACCGAACGGAAGGGTTGAAACCTTCAAAGCAAGACTTGTGGTGAAAGGGTACACTCAGAAAGAAGGGATCGATTATGAGGAAACCTTTTCGCCCGTAGCCATGCTCAAGTCCATCCGCATTCTCTTGTCGATTGCTGCCATCTAGATTTTGAGATCTGGCAAATGGACGTCAAGACAGCTTTCCTAAATGGAAATCTTGATGAAGAAATCTATATGCAACAACCCGAAGGCTTCATTGAAAAAGGCCAAGAGCATCTGGTTTGCAAGCTCAGGAAGTTCATTTATGGACTGAAGCAAGCATCCCAAGCTTGGAATCAATGTTTTGATCAAGTTATAAAATCCTACGGATTCGATCAAAATGAATTTGAAAGTTGTGTCTATAAAAAGCGTGACGGAACTGCATTGGTATTTTTGGTACTATACGTGGAGGACATTCTGCTCATCGGAAATAATGTAAAGGTGTTATCAGACATAAGGGCATGGCTGTCAAAACAGTTCGATATGAAGGACTTAGGGGAAGTCGGTCACATCCTAGGGATCAAGATCACTCGAGATCGCAGGAAAAGAATGATCGGGCTTTCGCAAGCTTCATACATAGATACTATTTTGGAGCGCTTCAGCATGCAGGATTCCAAGAAAGGCTTTGTGCCCTACAGACACGGAATCCATCTATTCAAAGAGATGTGTCCCAAGACACAAAAAGAGATGGATGACATGAAGGGCATCCCTTATGCTTCGGCTGTGGGAAGCCTCATGTATGCAATGCTGTGTACGAGATCGGATATCTACTTTGTCGTAGGCATGGTGGCAAGATATCAAAGTAACCCTGGGAAAGAGCATTGGACTGCAGTAAAGAACATTATGAAGTACCTGAAAAGGACACGAGACAGAATGTTGGTTTACAAGTCAGACAGTCTGATCCCCATTGGTTACACAGACTCGGTTTTCCAATCAGACATTGACTCCAGAAAGTCTACCTCGGGTAGTGTGTTCTACATGGGGGGAGGAGTCATGATATGGAGAAGCGTAAAGCAGAAATGCATCGCTGATTCTACCATGGAAGCCGAGTATGTCGTTGCTTGTGAAGTAGCGAAGGAAGCGGTTTGGCTCAAGATCTTCCTGGTGGACTTGGACGTGGTCACGAATTTGCCCAGCAAAATCACGGTCTACTGTGATAACGCCGGAGCAGTTGTAAATTCAAGGAAACCGAGAGCCCACAAAGCCAGCAAACACATTGAAAGAAAATACCATCTCATACGAGAAATCGTTAAGAGAGGAGACATTGAGGTGGCTAAGATTGCATCGGAAGACAACCTAGCAGATCCATTCACAAAGGGTCAGCCTCAGAGTACATTCGAGAGACATGTGGAAGGAATGGGTGTCAAGGACGTTGTCAATCTGCTTTGAGTATAAGTGGGAGAAATATTATTAGGTTCGTGTAGGGTGACATTAGATGTCACATAGAACACGAGACATGTTGTAGTATACTTAAAAGCAGGCTTTGAGTATAAGTGGGAGATTGTTGGGGTTATACTGAAAAGTATGCTTTTACTTTGTATAACCAAACTGAAATTTTCTTATTTATTTACTGAAATAAATTATTTAATCACTGTTGCATTAAATATGAATGAATGTTATATATGTTTATTGTAAACCCGCTCAATAAGATAAACAGTACGATTACGTTGTAGTTAATTTGGTGATACTCGATCACTGAAGATCAAATTAACAGCCCTCGTAATTAAGTACAAATTCACAACCCAGATGGAAATGAATGAACCATCATGAACGGTTGAAGTGTGAGACCCAGATTGACCTGTCTTGACCAAGGGATCACACTAGCGCATTTAGGTGCGCTGAATGAGGACCTACAGGAGGACAAATTCTTCGGTACTGAATATACAAGAATTAGACCTCAGTGGTGCGTTGTTTCTTAATCTTCGTCCCTTAAAAAGGATCGTGTGAAATTAATAACTATTGCTTTGACTTATGATGGGAAGAGAGTCAATGCGATTCGATACCTTATATCTTGGGCAATATTATTAATTACATGACGATTGCTGACATTTAATACGGAGAATCGCGTGCAAGTACGTCTTGCTTGATTTGTCCCCTTGGTGGGCTTATATCCTTTGTCATGCCAAATCTTGCAAGTGGAAATTTATTTCCGGCATAGATAATAGTGTTGAGCTGTCTTTACTCCAATGACAAAGATATTAATTAATATAAAGCTTGTTCAGTGGCTTGATTAATTAATGGACTAAGATAATCTTAAACTCGGGAAATAATGACCGGGAGCCATATTATATGTGAAATCGTAATATGGGTTAAGATGGATAGTTCAATATTAATTTTAAAGTGGAGTAAATAAATATTAATGGACTTGAATAATATTTGGCCCAAAATATTAAAGCTTCATAGTCCATTGAAGGTCCAATCTTAATTCTCCTAAAGGCCCCCCAAATAGCCCAAAATAAAGTCCAATTAATGAGAGAGAGAAGAAAATATTTTGCTATATTTTCATGTCTATTTTTTCGAAAATTTGTAGATAAAAAAGGAAGAAAAGATTGTCTTGATTTTCTTGTAGATATTTTATGGAAAGAGATAATTATTGTAGGAATACATAATTATCCCATAAATTCAAGAAGTCAAATCTTGGCTCCTTTTGCCTTGTAATTTTCGAAAATAATGGGTAGAAGATGGGAAGAGATTTTTATGGAAAATTTAATTAAGGAGAAAAAAATATAGAAGATATATTCAAGATTTCTTGTGGACCAAGAAAAGATTTTATTTCTTATTTTCTTGACCTAAATTTCGACCACCTCCTCCCTATAAATAGGGGATGAATTTTTCATTCCCAAGTGCAATTCCATGTGTTGGAAATATTAGAAATCCACAAAGGTGGTAGTAAAATATTTAATTTCTCTCCCATTAAAATCGTTCGTTGAAATCTTCCCACCGGAAGCGTTCGTGGACTTTGGGGATATATTTGGGAAGGCTCTTGGGTTGATTCATCCGTTTGATTCTTCAAGGGGTTAGTAATTCCGTAACTCATAGTTCTGCATGTTTAGGATTTTCGTGAATTATGTGTACGCATGTTGATTATTATTATGTTGAATTGATTTAGAATTAATTCATGTTAGTAATTAACTGTTTAATTTAAATATGTATTTAAATAATCATCTCGAATAGATTCGGGCACCCCGATTTTCCCAACATCATCCCACATTGGAAACTTGAAGGAAAGTTTCCTAGTATAAATAGAAGCTTATGGTCATGTTCTCCAAAATGGTGCATGGGGACCCTAACCATGAACCACACACGTGCGCGCCCGCCCCACCTGGGCCCGGACCCGGGTTCTGGTTCTTGGTTCTTGGCAATTGGGCTTTGGGGGGGCTTTGTGGCCCATCTATCTTTTTAGATACCAAAAATCTTAATTTGGGCCATTTATTTTTTGGACTTAATTAATTGGGTGGCCCATCCGCATTTGGGTCGGCCCAGGAGTCCTGACTTATCCGTGCGCGAAGCTAAGCTTATCCATGATTCGAAATTTGAATTCGAATCATAGGTTCAACGAACCTGGACGATCTCATGCGGTCAAAACCGCCCCGCTGAATTCGTGCAGTCATAACCGACCACGAAATTCGTGGGCTTCCCACGTTTTCCTCAACTCCCCTTCAGAATTTCGTCAATATATACTGACCCTCAGAATTCCTTTCAGTTATTTTTTCGAACCCTACGAAAAATTACTCTGCAATTCTGCGTACACATCTTCTTCCCATCTCTCTGCTCATACTCCGATATAGTTCGACGATAGTATTATTTCAGTGGTGCTACTGATATAATATTGTAAACCTTTTTACCTTTTGGGAATTACGTATGATCCTGTGAGCACTATCCAGGGCGTATTTTGTCTTGCGGGAAAAATAATTTATCCTTAAATCGGTTCAATTGTGTTTTCTGTTTGTTTATTTTGTTTGTTGCGTGATACAGTACAGTAAGAGATTGATTATTTATAACATGTCACTCTAAGAAAAAATACTTTTATAGAAAATACCCTTGAGTTGAGTTTGAAGATAATTCTTGAAAATGTTAATCTAAAATTGGATGATATGGGGATTGGGCCCACCCGTAACCAAAACATGGTGTTAGCAACGGCGCATAACGCTGTTTCTTACAGAAGCTCAATGATAGCAACTTCAATACATTAAAAAAAAAAAAAAACACGACTTTCAAAGTTTGCTGCTCTTCCGAAAACAAATATGGCGGCTGAATTGGGTTTCTTAATTGGGCTTCAGTCAGATTTCAGCGTCCCCTTGTTGGGCCCAAAATATGTTGTTGGCCTACTAAGATTGATTAAATGGTCTCTCAGTTTACTCACGCCTACTTTTTTAGTATATACACCATCTTGATTAATACACCTGTTGTGTGATAAATACTCTCGCTCTAATTTTTCTAAAATACCTTAATTTATATTTCTTTATACCCTCTCTCTCATTTAAAAAATATTTCCAAACAGTAAAATTAATATTTCACATATAAATAAAGTTGAGTAGTGAATCGAGGATATTGATGACGCCCTATGATGCACGGATGCGGAACAAAATACGAAATATTTTAAAATCTTCATAATTCAATTCGACAAGACACGAGAGTACATGTAGTTACTCATATTTTGCGTCATCTGTTGCACTATAAGTTTTTCACTTTCTTTTTCTATCTTTACCACAATAAATTTCTCCTTCTATAAATAAAAAAAGTAACTCTATTATTTATAGTTTGTATCCTCACTTTTATACAATATTAGTATTAGCCCCGCGAACTTAACGGATTGAAAGAATTTTTTATGTAAAATAATCAATAATAAAAAATTTAATTTTTTTTGTTATTTTAGTATGTTTATGGTTAAATAATTTGTAATTCATAAAATATTAAAAATAAAATATAATTTAAATATACAAAATATGATTTTATATGTTATTATACTTGATGACTCTATAAAAAATAAATAAATTCACAAATTTAGATTTTAAAAAATATGTACATACATATACGCACTCTAAATTACAAATTAATTTGCTGGAAAGAATTATTTATAAATAATATTTGTTATATACTTGCAAGGTCTCTCAACAGAATCGAGCCACAAAATTTTCAATATTTTTTTGTTTTTATCTATGAGAGCACAACATATAATTGTATGTGTGTGAAAACTAACTTGAGAAAAAACAAACCTACACTTGAAAGGGAATGATACAAACTTTTATTTATCGTCATCGCAAAACATAATAGGACTGGAAATTGTTTCCTCCTAAACTTTATATGCATTGTTTGGTATGAATTACTTAATACTCCCTCCGTCCCAAAAGACTTTGCAAATTTTTCTTATTGGGATGCCCAACAACACTTTGCACACCCAAAAAATGAAACTCCTTACTAAATTTACACAAAATATCATTGCTTTGGGACCCACCATACACTCAATCAAACTACTTTATTTATTTTATACATAAAAATTTACAAAATTATATTATTACTTTCTTATGCCTAAAATTATACTATTATTTACCTAAATTAAACCACCATATAATTGAAAGAATTAAGTTATTACTTTCTTATGCCTAAAATTATATTATTTAAATAAATAAAAAATGATTGACATGATTAATTTTATATTTTATATATATTTGTTATTAATTATGTCTTTATTTTATGTATATAGAATTTTTTTTCCTAATATTTATGTAACATTATATAGAAGTCAACTAACATTCTTAGTATATTGCACGTAAATCAATTAAAAAACTCTTGCATCTAATTATGTCTCGACTTTTTTAGGATTTTTTTAGATGGTAAATCAAAATTTCTTAATATTTTATAATAAAAAAAATTCTATATATAAAATTCACGTATATTCTTATTGTGTGTTTTTTTAAAAATTTTACCATCTAAAAAAATCAACTAAGCCGATTTTTTAAATTTCAGATTTCTCATATTATTTTTTAATTTCTTGGAACCAATTGATACATTGAACATTGACGTTTATTTAATTAATAAAAATGAGTCAAACATACACAAAAATTAATACTGATAAAATTAATTAACTATATTAATAATGTCCATAGTAAAAGAAAAAATGTCAACATTCCAATTTAATTAAATTTCTAAAAGGATTTCATATAATTAGTTTGATTGATTTATAATTATATTTATATACTTAAATAAAAATTATTAGCATTATTATAGGATGTGATTAATTTTTATTTTATATAGATCTGTTATTAATTATGTCTTATTTATCATTAATTATTATGAAATTAAATAGAGTTTGACTTTATATTTTTAGTAAATACATTATAAATTAATTACTCATTATATTTAATTAAAGCAAGAATGTTGATATTCAAATAAAAATTACATGATTATTTCATATAGTATTAGTATTTCATTTGCAAAAGTATCAGATAATGAAATAATATAAACAGAGTAATGGATTTCGTTCGAAAAATATTACACCAAAAAATTAAATCAAACTTGAAGTATTTTATCAAATTAACACTAAAATGCAGTGGTTGAAAAATCATCATCACTTACATTAAGAAAGATTACATTAATCTAAATTTTAAACGAAAATTTATGAACTTTTTACAATGATCTTCGCATTAGATCAATATACATATAATGAGTAAGAGAGCTCACAATTTATAGGATATAGAGGACAAAATCAACGATTGAGATTAAAACAACACTCTAAATGAATGAGATTGAAGATATTTAAAATAAAAGAATGTGGCTTTGCCACATCATTGCCACATCATTTTATTACTTGACACATCATCTTATAGAGATTTTGCATTATAGAGATTATAGATTACAAAAAATATCACTCATTGCTCTACTCATTACTGCACATACTTTAGTCCTCTTTTTCAATATCCAAAATTACCCTTCATTTTTATTATTTTTTTAAATTAAAATACACGAAAGAAAGGAAAAAATTATATGTAGAGGAACAGATGGAGTATTGTATATAACCCCTAAAATATATATAAACTCTTTTTTGCCCTAAGAAATTTTTAATCTACATTTGTGTCATTTTGTGACCATTTTAACCCTCCCCCTTAATTCCATCCCAATTACGCCACAAATTCTAATTTTCAAACCCCACCAGACCCAACCCGATCTTGAGCCGATCGAAAATATGTTCATGGCTCAAGGTTTCGATCCGTGGTTTGAGCTCGAGTTCAGAATTCATAATTTGGGTTCAGGATTTGAGTTCGAATTTAGAGTTCGAGTTCGGAGGTCTAAGTCGTATTTAGATGGAATTGGATTAAAGGATGAAATGGGATAAGAATTAAATTAAGGAGAGAGGTAAAATAGTAAAAAAAAAACAAAAAAAAACATATTTGTAAATTGAAAAGCTCCGAGGGAAGCAAAGAGAAATGCATGTTAAAAAATGACAAAAAAAATTATCCAACTTTATTTTGCAAATCCATTGAACTTTTTTACAAACACCATCAACTTCTACTATTAATTAATTTTCACATAATCCCTAATTTTAATCACTTCTTTACTTCACATGAATAAGAATAAATTTTTACCCTTAATATAAATAGGGCACGAACCCATTTAAAATAGGACTGTTGATCCAATTTTCAACCATTTTACACAATCTAATTAATTTCATACTAAATACTCACTAAAAAATCCAAACACATAAAAATCTCGATCAAGAATCAAATTAGTTTGAATTGGTTAAAAACCACTTAGCCACATCATACAAAAATGATTTGGACTAGCAACACCTTTCATTCATTCATTCATCCTTAGCTTCATTTGTAGAGTAATACAACTTAAAAGCGTTGGGTAGATAAAAAGGCAACAAAAAAGCAAACAAATTAAAGCTCCAAAACCCCATATTCGCAACAGCCAAAGCTTTCCCAACATACAACCTCCTACCACTACTCCCCTCCCCCTTGTACGCCGCCACCCCACAACACTCAAAATCCTCATGGAGTTGAAAAAAACCGGCACCAGCACCCGAACTGGCAGAGAAAACCCGGCCCAAACCGACACCCCTTCCAAGAACACCTGGCAAGCCAAGAGGAACACATGCGGCGCTGCCGCTACTATTCCCTCCAATACGCCTTCGAAGATGTATGCTATTGGGAGATACAGCCCGATCACTAGTTTGTAGAGGCCGAGAATTTTGGTGTTTTGGGCGGGGAGAGAAAGAGCAACAAATATTTGGGTTTAGAATGGGAGGGTGGTGGCGGCGGCGGAATAAGGAACACGTTGCAGCTGCTGAGAAACACGTGTCTTGTTATCTGAATTAACCAGGGTTTTGCAGTTTTTTCTTTTTTTCATTTTTCATGTTATATATGTGTATATATATCTAGTTCGATGTATAATATTAAATTTAAACGAAATCAAACTGAATATTTCTTTTTTCATTTTTCATGTTATATATGTGTATATATATCTAGTTCGATGTATAATATTAAATTTAAACGAAATCAAACTGAATATAAATGACCACAAAACATAAACAAAACAGGTAAGGGTATAAGTGAGTCAAGTCAGCTCGCAAGCTACTCGTGTTTGACTTGTAAAAAAATTAAAATGGACTCAAGCGTAATTGAGTAGAGTCGAGTTCGAGCTACTCGAATAGCTATCGAGTTCGAATTTGAGCTCGAGCTCATAAATACTCAGCTCGAGAAGCTCGTGAGCTTAATCTAGTTTGCACAGTAATTACTATTATACCATTAATTTTATTAAATATAAATATATTTATATTTAATTTTATAAAATTATACAGATAATTGACTCGAGCTCGAGCAGAGTTTGAGTATATCGAGTTTCTTCTCGAGTCGAGCTTGAGCAGAGTTTGAGTATATCGAATTTCTTCTAGAGTCGAATTCAAACTTAAAAAATTGGGCTCGATCGAGTTCGAATTGAATTTCAAGTTTTTAGTATTTTAATCGGATCGAATTCGAGCTCAACACTACTCGAATTGACTCATTTACACACCTAGGGATACGTAAGTAAACAAGGATAGAAATCTAAGTCAAAGAAATTGAAAAAGAAACGTCACATAGAACCAAAATAGCATAAAAAGTTCGATTGCAGAAAATTAAAACATGCGACTCCTCAAACTCTTGGTCTATGTTGCATAGGTGCGGGTGCTGGGGTACGGGTGCGATAAGATACGGGGATATAAATTTTCAAAAAAATTAGGGTGCGATACGATAAGAATACGTTTGTTTATTTCTATTTTATTATATATAACACTTATAAGATATATAAAATTAAATTTTAAAATTAGCATATCAAATGTATGTAATTTACATAAAACTTAAGCATTTTCAATAATTTAATGTAATTAAGTAACAAATATTAATTCAAATAACATCAGTTCAATAAAAAAAACAAGTGATATATTTTCAATTTAAATTATATTGCATAATAATGTTCAATTCAAATAACACATTTAGTACTTAATAAAATGACCATATAGATTTTAGTCTTAAAAATTGCAAAAATAAACAAAAAGAAAATTTAAAAATTATTATTTTTTAAAAAATAACCACTCATGCACCCTTCCCGCACCGGATACGTTTATTCAGCGTATCGGATACGCGTATCCTATTTTTTTAAAAAAAATTACTCACGAATTCGCCACGTGGCGTATTCGGTGTGAATCTCACGCGAATCGCACCCGCACCCACACCCGCGAAGTATCCGATACTGCACCATGATTTTTTTAGAAGAATCTGTGCATCATAGCTCCAGATACATTCGCGGCCGGTTTCATCAGGCGCTTCAATTAGTTCTTTATTATTATGATTATTTACTCTTTTTTACTATATCCAGGACAATCACAGGATTATACTATTCAAAGTTCAAACAAATTTGAAACATATTGCATGTCTGCGCATTCATATCATATATATTTAATTATATAAACTATATACACATATAAAAATCAAGTTAGAAAGGAAAAGGGAAAGCAGTTTGCAAGAATAACAGATGTCTAGATTTTGCTGATCATTGACAACTGACAGGTACAATAGACATGACTTTAAAAAGTCGACTTCTACTATATCAACGCATCTAATATATACCCCCTCTGTTTATCTATAATTTTCCCCTTCTTTTGAATATTTTAATTAAAAAATAATAAAAAATTAAAAATTAAAGGATAATTTTTAATATTAAAAAAAAGAAAAAAAATATATAGAGTAATAAGTGAAGTAGTGAGTGATATTTTTTGTAATATTATTATATAAAAAGTGAAGATAAAAATTATAAATTATAAAGTTACTTTTTCATTTATATGGAAAAAAAAACTTATAGTGAGATGATACAAAAGAAAATTGAAAAATTTATAGTGAAACGGAGGGAATATTTGAAAAGGCAAAAACTCGAGTGAATCAAATGATTTTTTTTTTAAATATTACTATTATGTATATACACTATCACCGTCATATATATGTATTATTATTGTTTTAAAAGTGATTCAATTTTAAACCGTGTTAACATGTACATATAACAGTGATAACCGGAAAAAAAAATCATGTGAATGAACCAAACTCACAAATACCTACTCATTTAAAAATTATTATTTACGTACACTGTGAAAAGTTATTGCCTATAGTTGATCTCCTATTCAATCGCGTGCACAATTATTTAACAAAACAACAATTATAAATTTCTGAAAAACAACAATTAATATTAAAAAAAACATTAATTGTACATGCAATTAGCGCATACAAGAACAAGGTAGACCTTACCTACGGAAAGAAATGCAGTAAACATAACATTAAAGAAAATAAATATATGTAGTTTGTGAACGCAAACAATTGATTAGACCTCTGGTTTTGTACTCCAGCATCGTCAGAACGGGAAACACGGCCTTCTAGAAGCTTCCATTTGTTGAACAGTTACAGGCTAGTATACCCCACGCTGTAATGCAAAAGCTTCCATCCATCCTGCATAATTTAGATGCTTAATAATGTGCCATGAATGTAAAGGTAATGTATACAAAATCAGATAGCGTAGGATTACGTACTTCGCGCGAGAAATTCCTTTGCAGCAGCAATAGAAGCCGGTGTGATTGTGATCCTCTCATGCTGACGATTATTGGATGGTGCACGATAGTGGTTACCATGGTGATCGTATGGGGCGGGCACAGCGTGACCGTGGTTACCATATTGGTCGTACGGGACAGGTACAGCATAGTAGTAGTTACCATAATGGTCGTAGGCGGCGGGTACAGCGTAATCCTGGTTACCATAGTGGTCGTACGGAGCGGGTGCATCATGATCCTGGTTACCACAGTCGTCATATGGGGCGGGTACAGCATGACCGTGGTTATCACAGTCGTCATATGGGGCGGGTACAGCATGATCCTGGTTATCACAGTCGTCGTATGGGGCGGGTACAACACCATCCTGGCTATCACAGTCGTCGTATGGGGCGGGTACAGATGCTGACGTGCCTCCATCGCAGAAGAAGATTGGGGCGCCAGCCTTTTCCGTGACAACAACATCACCTACTAAAAAAGCAGGGAGATTTACATTGATTGAGATAGACCCGATTAGCACATCGAAGTTCGTCTCTTTAATCAAATGGTCACACCCACACTTTCCACCCAGCAATGACGCTTTCCGCGATTCCTCGCGAGTCTCTGCTTCGTCTTTCTTCTTCGAGACTATGTTCCTGTTTAGTGGGGTTAAGCTATAAAATTTGCCCGTCTCTTTGTTCGACTCACACACCATATAGGAAGGAATTGTATCTTTATCTCCTTGGAATATACTTTGACCACTGCAATCGGCTTGTTCCTCAACGTCTTTCACAGGATTTTGCCCAGCATCACGATTTTCAAAATTATAGATTGGACTAGGTTCAGACCCCATCTGGGTCTCAGTTTCATCTGGTTTACCTCCACTGCTTACTGAATCTTTTTCTGGGCCTGCATTATAGTCTTCATGTCTGTGGATTAAATCTGATTTGCACTCCCTTTGGCAAGTACTTTCATCGCTCAAGTTTAGCTGTCTTGTTAAATTTTTCTCTGGGCTTTCCAGGATGTCAAGCCCCGAGTCGAGGATTTCTGGCACACATACAGAAATAGATTCAGCCACCATCTCTGCTCTGGTGGCCTCAGTATCGACTCGGGTGATACCTTCTCTACTGAGATACATCTGTGTTTCTAGACCTTGGTCCTGGTTTCGCGGGGATTCAAGGCCAGATTCAATATTTTTGATGCCAATTAATTTGGAACTGGAATCAGGTGGAGACAAGGGCTCAGACACTTGAGCCAAAGCTGGTGTTTCTGCTGCATCAACAGCCACATTAAGTTCTCTCTCACTCTGGTGAGATAATTCCTTAAGTTTATGTTCCTTTCGACGAAGCTTTTTCTGTTTTTTCCTTTCTGAAAGCTCTGCAAGCCTAGTAAATTTTCAAAACAAGGTAATCATTAGGTAGGACACTTGATTCCTACTCATGTAATTGGAACCACCGTAATCAGGCTATGTCAGACTTTTGAAAGACGACAGTGGGAATAAATTTATTGGAGACCCGATCAAAAAAAAAAAAAAAAAACATTGGAGAAACGTAAATGCATTTCATTGTACCTTGAGATGGGACTGGATCAAATCGTAAATAAAAACATAGGCTAATTTATAATAAATTATAATTAACTATGCCAACCCTTAGTCATAAAGAATGTTATATAATGATTATGAGCATCTCTCATTGACACTAACTTTATTTTTTGTTTCATCGGAATGATCAATAAACTAGCAGTTATCCAAACATACATGCATGAACAAACTGCGCAGGGGGGAGACTATGTTGAGGTGAATATCTCAGGCAACAGACCGTGAGAATACACTATCATGCTAAACATAAGAAAGAGAAATGTACCATTTCTCTCCAGTCTTGAAATTTACTTGGGATAACTTCAAAGATGGTAAACATAAAATATGTTTTATTATAACAGGAATTCCTTAAACATGGGTTTTGCATAGAATAGAAGGCATGCAAGGACGTAACTTAAATGAAAACCATATTTCACTTGCCAATTAAACATCTTATCGCTAATACCTCTTCTTTGCAGCTTCCTCCTCTTCTACAAGCAACTTCTGGCATCTCAAAGCCTCTGTATCTTTTTCAGCGGCCCATGCTTTCACCTGTTCACAAAGCATAAGAGCTTAAAAACAGGCACATTCGTACTTTGACACCTTGGCCATCATGACCCAAAAAATCAGAGAGGTGAAAGCTACGCAATTGATCATGTATATGGGTTTCATAACAAAGGCCCTCAAAAGGAAAAGCAACGTATTAAAACACAACTCAGCTCAACGCGGCAGAATAGCATGCAATTAGGAACTCCACACTAGAGAAGTCAGAATTAGCAGTAATTACACATAACAGGAAGGAATACCAGTTGCTGTTCAAAAAGGAAGCTAGTGCTAGCAACCAAGTTCTTCAACTGAAGGCAAGTTTTTGTAGCTTCTTCATCAAAAAGGTAGTTTTGAACAGATTCAGGTGTCCCGCCACATAAGAATGTTCTTTCACTAGCTTCATCAAGGATACCAAATAATTCCTGTGAGGTCATCGGTTCTCTAGATGGCTTAGCTTTGATCATATCCTGTAAATAATGGAATATTCATGTATTTATTATTTCGAAAAAGATGATAGTGTTAAAAAAACAAGAGAACAAAGAACACCATGGAAAAAGGATGCATTGTGGCTCCTTACCAGCAATGAAGTACCAGCCCTCACGTAAACCTGCGGAAGAGCCCAGACCGCAGGATTGCAAAGAGAGGATGCTAAAGCAGTTATTACTGATGATCCAGGAATTTCCTGCCAGTAAAAATATAAACACAAGGACTTTAGGAAAGTAAAAGAAAAAATAGAAAAAATATATCACACGGGCTCCAAATCACATCAGTTAAACCATCAGCGACCACAAAACCAAGGAAACCCTTGGTAATTTCAAAAGCAAGAGACCAATATACAATGCTATGTTAAATGGGAAATGTTACAAGCTTGGAAGAATTTATGCAAGGGTGTACTATCATAGTTTTATCAGTAAACAAGCCAAACAAGATGTTTTTCAGAATGATCAAGAACAGAAAGCGAGGTTGAGCATGAAGGATATTAAAATAGTTTCATAAGCACTGTATTTGCAAATCAAAGCCTATGAATCAGTTGTTTCTATGGTCAATAATGGCCAAAGGATATTACTATATCTTTGACTAAATTTCAGGACATGATAACGTAAATTTACCTTAGAGAGCGAAACTGCATTAACACTTATTCAGATAGGTGTCTTATCTATGGACTGGTGATTTGCAAGGCTACATATTTTACTCGTTTAGTTGGACGTGTTAAGTGATAAAACAAACATTAGCCTTAACTGTGTAATTGGCTTGATGGACTTTAAGTAAGATAACTAGTTATGGCAGCAAACCAATATAAATGTCATGCAGATGAAAAGGAAGGAATTAGGGGACAACCTTAAGCATCGCTTCATTAAATGAAATTACTTCATCAGCTTTCTCAACAGTCAGCTGCACATGAACAACAGTAATCATTGACAAAAATATAATGGAGGAAACACAAAGATATGGATAGAGCAGGATAATTGATTACCTTATCCCAAAATGCAGCCAATAATTCCTTATTTCTGTTGGATTCCTACATAATTTAAAGACAAATATATGAACTATTGGAGAACACTCAAAAAAAATGCATTTAAGTTTATCTTGCAAATACTAGTAAATGGTAAAGTACATTTGTAATCCTACACAATGTACGTGTAAGCAGTCCAACTTAAGAAATATTGAATAATATTCCCAAAAAAATGCATTCAATTATCTCGTAAATAATAGTAACTAACAAAATAGCACGTGCATGAAAGCTGAAATAAGAAAAACCTTATTAAGAGTCGAAGATTGGCGGTGCACCCGAATGTGTCTCCTGTAGTTAATTGGGGAACAAAACTCCAGGGAACATTTCTTGCACTTCTGCATAGGAACTTTAACAGGAGACATGAAAGGCCAACCAAGTAGCTCTACAGGAAAAAAGGAGGTAAATTGTAAGATTGCAAAATCAACTGTATATTTAACTGCTTAAATAAGGCAACAAAATAACTCTTCCAGAAGGATTGTTTGTGCACAAGCAAAGATCAACAAATCCCAGAGAAACAAACCCTTAGACATTAAATACTATAGCTTTTCAAGTTTAGATAACAAATTTTTTTATAAACCTGGCTGATCTAAGACACGAAAAAATTGAACCCAGTGATCCATATTCTCCTCGGTTCCTGATATGTGGATCACAGGCACCTGATCATTATCTTGTCTGATGGAAGGCTCGATTGGATCGTTCATTTCTTCTGATTTCATTGTGTTGGGACTTCCACTACTCGATGGCTTTGCGACTGACATAGACACCAACTACAACTGGCTCGAACAGTAACGCTGCATAAAAGTGTAATGTGAAAAGCACGAAGGATAAAGAAAAATGAGAATAAGTAGACGAGTGAAATCCACACGATACATTCAGATATTCGTATTACATTTTGCGGAAAAATCAGTTTTCATTTATTCAAGCTATTCTAATAAATAATGGGTGATTGAAACAGGAAGCGATTACTTGAAATAAATGGTTTATCATAAAAGACACACAATATTAAAAGGTTTGAAAATTGTAAACTCCCAATTATCTCACCAAATCCCCCAGAAGGCAGTCTAATTTCTTTAGAGCTGCATGTGTGAGTAGATATATATGACTTTACAGAGAGCTGCCTGCAGTGCTATAAAAGTTGATAAAAATATGCATCTCAAGCAACCAAGTATCGTGTGATTCCTAACCATCAGTATTAGTTTTCGTATTGCTGGTGAATAAGAAAACAATCATGTGGGCTAATTTCAAAGGAAAAAACAATCGACTTCTGTACTCCCAACCCCCACTTCCCACCACCAACCCTAAAACAAACGAGTGGTGATATTTACCCATAAACTGACTAAACCATGCAAATTTCACGTAAACCTGGCCAAAATTCAGAAAGAAAAATACACACATATAGCATGACAAAATGCCTCTCATGGTGTTGGACACAAAACTAGGATCCCCAGAACTTCCATAGAAGAGAAAAATACCACCATCTTTGTCACATATTATATCAGGCTTGAGAACAATCACATGATCTGTCCTCGCTAACTCCCAAATCCAGTTAGATATTATTTAACGGTTTTAACGGCTTTCTTTACCAACACCTAATAATAGCTCTCTTGACTCTAATAGTAATAGCAATGATCACATATCAAGCCAAATAAAGTACCAAACAAAAAATAATTAATCAAGCACCTCATATTTATACTGAAAAAACTTTGAGCATTAGAAAAGGCAAGCAGATAAGTCGATTCCGGGACCGGGTCCAGGATTTAGTCCCGTCCCAAACAAATCCCCCCCACCCCCCACCCCCCACCCCACCCAACACAATCCGTCCCTGAGTAAATTGAACAAAATTCTTAACAAAAGCTAAAATAGAGAGTGTTGTACACATCCAGCAAGTCAAAGCAAACTTCGGCTTATAACAAAAAAATATTATTGTTTCAAGCATTCAGAAAAAAAATACTCAATTCCTCATTAAACATCAATTCTACACATGCACTGAATCTTTATAAATTAAAGCAAACGCAAATAGCAGCCAACCACTTAAAATTAACATGAAGAAACATGAAATCAGATGCTGTACTTCACAGCAATGCCATTTCTAGTGAAAATTAAACGAAATAAACAATCTATAACAAAGAATCAAGGGCATAAATTCTCAGCATTCAACAACAAATTCACAAATTAAGAATGAAGCCAATGTAAGCTATCACGCAAGTATCTCGATCGATTATAAAAAGTTCATAAGGGTGAAATAAAGTTACCAAACCAGTGATCTAAGAAATCGCCGGCGAGTAAAGACCGAGGCCTAAATAATCGGAAAAAAAAATAAAGATATTAGACTGAAATGAGTGACCAAATAGAGAAAATGGGCGAAAATTTCTAGAGAGAAAGGGGATGACTGAAAACTGAAAGAAAGTTGTTGATTGAGTGAGTGTGAAGCCAATTAATCAGAAGGGTATATTATATATAGCGGACAATTCTATGCTATTCCTTACTACACCAACTCCCCCCTCCCACCGGTACTTTTTTTTTCAGCATAAATGAGTAAATACTGCTTTACTTTATTATCTTTTGAATAGTATGATTATTAATATCTACTATCCTCGTATTAAATTGTACATTCATGACATGTGATGTAAATTTAAAAAATATATATATATATTTTTAGCATGAATAAAGTAATAAAATGTGGTGTAATTTTAAAATAAATGCACTTGAATTGCACGTCGTAACTGGTGTATAGAAATATTATTTCAATAAATATACAACATGATATTATAACCCCTTTTTTTTTCTTTTGATAGAAATATTATAACCCTTTTGTTTACGTAGTTAATGTATACCGTTCTAAAAAGTAAATAGGATGAAAAGAAAATCTGGTCATTTAATGGGATAGTGGAAAATAACTATTTTGGGATCATTCTCTTTCTCAAAAAGACAGTTAAAGTGGATTTGAGGGTGTATTGCTTTAAAGATAATAAATATCATTTTTTTTTAAATAGTATATATTTTAAACACATCAAAATTACATCACATTTTGTTATTATTTTCATATTGAAAGTAATTTTATCTCTTTTAATTTATATCACATATCATTATTTTATCATCCAACGCTAGAAGAATAACTTTATCTACTAATAAATAACTCTTACATTAAAATCCGTGCAAATATTAAATGATGCATCTCTCCTACGGTATAAAGAGTATAAAGCAAAATTGTGAAAAAACTTAAATGGTACTGCCACATAAAAAAATAGTAGTATATTTTAATATTAAAATGACTGATACTTAAAAATTAAATATAGCATAAGAAAATTAGAGGCTCTCACATCAATTTTCGTGTTATAACCCGCTATTTTTTTCTTAATATATTGGTAATATTAATCGCCCTAATTGTGTTATAATGGTCAATTCATTTTAATGAATGTAATTATGTAATTCATTACACGATTTTTTAAATTCAAAAGAGTCGTCCTAATTTTAATATTAGTCCTTTTAATTTCTTATTTTTTTAACATCATTTAGTCCTTCTAATTTCATCATCACTCAATAGTGTTAATTTAACATAAAATTTCACACATCCACTTTCAAAATAAAACACTTTCAGTCACCTTTTTAGTTTGTACATCTTACTTTTTTAGATAAGTACATAATGTACACTTCCACCACTCATATTACTATTTTATAATTGTTATTTTTCGTTAGTTCATTTTATCTCTTACGTTTCTTATATCAATTCAACACTACTTTTTTAAATAAAATTTTATTTGTCTTTATTACATTCAACACAAACCCAAGATTTCTAAATTTCGAACATATAATAATGTTGGTCCCGATTTAAAAAAACTCATTTTCGGAAAATACCATGTAATGCATATAAAACAGGGGTGAGATAATGGTGGTTACCATTTTTTTGCTTTTAAGAACGATGTGTGTTTTGCTTATAATCAAATGCATATGGCAAGTAAGAACATAAAGCAGTAAAGAACACACGATTTTATAGTGGTTCGGAGTCCAACTCCTACATCCAATCTTCCCTATCAGCAGGGGCACCAACTTAACCGACTTAACCAACTGGACTTAGATTAATGTGTTAGTCCAACACAATACAACAGATGTTTAATGAGTTCACACTCTCTCGGGACTTATCTCCCTCACGAGATTGCCTACCCTCCCTTTCGGGATTGCTAGATGTTTACCGAGTTCACACTCAAACGGGACTTATCACCCTCACGGGATCGCCTACCCTCCCTTTCGGGATTGCTAGATGCTTACCGAGTTCACACTCACCTACAAACTTTGTTGGGATTATACTGGAAAGTATGCTTTTACTTTGTATAATCAGACTAAATTTTGGACTTATTTACTGAAATAAATTGTTTATCACTGATGCTTTAAATATCATCGAATGTTACATATATTTACTGCATAACTGTTCAATAAATAATACGTGTTACATTGTAGTTAATTTAGTGATACCAGATCACAGAAGATTAAATTAACAGTTCCTTGTAACTAAAAGTACACCATTCACGACCTAGATGGAAATGAACAATTCATCGTGAAAGGTTGTAGTGTAAGGCTCAGATTGGTTTATCTTGACCAAGAGATTATACTAGTGCATGACTGATGCATTGAAGATGACCTACAGGAGGACAAATTCTTCAGAACTAAACTAGGAAGAATTAGACCTCAGTGGTTAGTTATTTCTTAATCTTCGTCCCTTAAATAGGATTGTGTGTGGTTAGTAACTATTTCTTTGACTTATTACGAGAAGAGAATCAATGAGATTCAATACTCTATATCTTGGGCAATATTATTGGTCACATGCGATTGCTAAGATTTAATACGGAGAATCGTGTGCAAGTACGCTTGTTCGATTTGCCCCCTTGGGAGGTTCATAAGTTTTATCATACCAAATCTTGCAAGTGGAACTAGTTTCCGGTATGGATAATAATGTTGAACCGTTCCTTTACCAAGGATAAAATATATTAATTAATGGAAAGCTATTTCAGTAGCTTGAATTAATTAATGGGCTAGATAATCTTAAACACGGGAAATAATAACCGGGAGCCATATTAACTGTAATATGGGTTAAGATGGATAGTGCAATATTAATTATGTAGTGAGATTAATTAATACTTATGGGCTTGAATAATATTGTGGCTCAATATTGATAATTCAAGGTCCATTGGAAGGTCCAATCTTAATTCTCCTAAAGGCCCCCCAAGTAGCCCAAGATAAAGTTCAATAACTGAAAAAGGTGTTTAAAAATAAAATAAATTTGTTGCTTATTTTTCCTCTCTTTTTCGAAAATTATGGATAAAAGGGGAGAAAGATTTTCTTTGAATTTTGTTATGGAATGAAGATATGTATTCTTGGAATACAAGATTATCTCATTAAATTCAAGAAATCTCCCACTTGGTTATTCATAGTGAAATTTTCGAATTTTTTGAAATAAAAAGGAAAGAAAGATTTTCTTGATTTTCTTGAAAAGATATTATGGAAGATATGTATTTCTTGAAATACAAGTATATCTCATAAATTCAAGAAGATCCAAATCTTGGAATCTTGATCCTTATTTTTTTCAAAAATTCCATAACAAGATGAGGTGGGATTTTTGTGGAATATTTTAATTATGGAGAAAAGAATATATGAGATATATTCAAGATTTCTTGGAGATGAAGAAAAGATTTTCCCACATTGGTTTTTCCCCAAAATTTCGACCACCACCCCATCTATAAATAGGGGATGATTCTTTCATTACCAAGTACAATTCCATGTGCTGGAAAAATTAGTAAATCCACAAAAGTGGTGCAACAAAGTTTATTTTTCCTTTTGTTAATTGTTCGCGAGTATCCTTCCACCGGATTGTCGAGCAAGGACTAGGGAATACTTGGGAAGGTCTTTTGGTGTGTTTTCATCGACGAGACCATTGTCATTCCAAGAGGTACATTCACGTAAACTCGTAGTATTTCCGCATGCATAGGATTTACGTGAACTGTTTATATGCATGATTTGTTGTTGAATTATTATTTGAATTAATTCATGCTAGTAATAATTGTTAGAATTAAATTTGTATTTAAATATTCATCCCGAATAGATCCGGACAATTAATTCCCCAACAACTGGTATTAGAGCCTCGGTTTCAGGCTCTGAATTTTAAATTGTAATTTAATTCGCTGTCATTAAATTTTGAAATTTGATAGTAGAATTGTTAGATCTTTTTTGCAGGTATCCAATTGTCGTGGAATTTAATGTGTTTATTTATGCATGCATATAAATTGTGGTTTTTTAATTCGATTCGTTCGGATTCGTTTTGCCTCGTGAGAAAATCCACAAGTAGATTAGAATTTGTTTGATTTGATCAATGTAATAGACTAGTCTAGATCTAGGTTTATTTATTTTTTAAGTAAATTGTAACCGGATCGGAAAACGGAGGCGGAAATGAAAAATTAAAAGACGGGATCCGAGCAAGCGTAAGCGGCGTCGTCGCGAAATGTGCCAAGGAGGCATTGTGGCGACCTTGACGCTAATGGCGCCAAGACCGGCGCGAGGGCGAGGGTCGAGTCGGAGGGCAGAAGAAGAACTTGGCGATCTTGGCGGCGCGAGGGCTGGGCGACATACCGCACGAGGCGACGCTTGTGAACCGAGTGGGCGACGCGGGCATGAGTGGGCGGCGCGAGACGGACGGGCAACGAGGCACGGCGGGTGATGCGGGCGACGCGGGCGACATCGCCGAGAGGCACGCGAGGTCGCTTCGCGGCGATCTTCGCGAGAAGGGCGGGCGACGCGAGCGGCGCTTTACAAGGCATACAAGACGGACGCCATTCGACACGGCTGGGGGAGTGCTAGGCGGGCACTCCGACCCGCGAGCTGGTCGATGACGTGGCTTGACAAGGCATTTTTTTTTAAACGGTCAAGTGGGAGCTTTTCGAGACGAACGATGAAGGTTATGAAGACGATTTCTCAAGATCAAGACATGACAAAAATTAACCATGACAATTGGATAAATGTGCCCAATATGTTTAATTTTTTTGTCTTGATGTTTATGCATTATTTTATGCTTATTTAAATTGTGTTTAAATTTGCGATGCATGAGAAAATGTTTTAAAAAATCTCACTTTCGAAAATTACTAAGTATGCTTAAACAATTAATTGACAATTTTATTCCGGATAATAAAATTGAATTAATTATTGACCTCCATGATTTATTTATTTGTGAATTCTTTTGGAGAAATTCCCCCCACGGGACGGTCAAAAGATAGCTTTCACATGAATAAATTCCAATTGGATGATTGTGGATTATTACTAGTGGCGACGATGACCCTCCCCACGAGGCTCGATCAAAGCGAAATAATAATTATGTATTTAATCATGGTTATTACTTAGGTATAAAATTGATATGCATATACTTCCCCGAAGTCCCTGTCAATTTTATATTGGTCAAGTGGGAGCCAACTATTAATCTGGATATTAAAGGTTTGTAACTGTTCTTGTTTGTAACCTGCTTGAATGTGTTTAAATAATGACCCACCCCACGTGGCTTATTTAAACTGTTTTGAGATGTTGGCTGATGCATGTTCATATTTTTTGGAGATTTTAATATGAAACATGTGATCGAATTTTGTGATATACTTGTGCTTATGCATATTATTATTTATTTCAGTTCATCATGTCGCAACCTTTTAATCCACTGTTCAATATACTTAAAGATAATTTTCTTACTGGTGAAAACTATTTTGATTGGATATACAAACTAAAACCTGTCCTAGCCGCATCACCTTCCAATTGGGTACTTGATACACCAAAACCCGAAAAACCAGCTATGGACGCCGGAATATGGGACGGGATGCTATATGGTGAATGGGAGCTGGCAAATGAATTGATGAAGGATACAATTATGGCACATCTGTCAGATGCGTTGAAACGCCTTCACCAAGGATATGAGTCAGATGCAGACATCTTACAGAATCTCGAAGCGATGTTCGCACATCAGACCCATATGGCAATCCAAAGTGTAAAGCAAGAAATTGCTGAATTAAAAAGGGAAAAAGGGACGACTGCAGCACAGCACGTTCTTAGGGTTATGGTGCTATTTGAGGAGCTTGAGATCCTCGGCGAAAAATGTGATTTCAAGACTAAGATTGATTTCATTCTTCAATCCTTACCAAAGAGCTATAATCACCACTATCTTGAGTATCTATTGGAAGATCTAGATTTTACAGTGGATGATCTTGTAAATGCTCTTACTTTGGTTGAAAGGGAAAGGGAGCGTGAGGAAAAGAACTTGGGGAAACAGAAATCTTCTTTTCATCCTAGGTCAAGTGGTGATAAGGATGATGAAAAGAGAATAAAGTTAAACCAAGCAGACTCAACGTCAAATAAGAGCATGGAATCAAGCATGAGAAAAGTTTTGGAAAGCGGCGGAGTAGGACACTCGAGGTCAGCCTGTTCCAATCCCAAAAGGAATGGAAAGAAAGATAATTCTCACGCACTAGTTGTTGAAACTTGCTTAGCGGCGTATGCCTCCCATTTATGGGTGGTGGATACGGGATCCACTGATCATGTTTGTTTCATTTTACAGGGGTTCAATCGGACCCGGCAACTTAGTGGGAGTGAGATCCTCATCACACTGGGCGATGCTACGAGAGTGGAAGCTGAAGCAGTGGGAGAAGTGCACCTGTCTTTTGAAGACAAAGTTTTAATTTAAAGAGATATACTTTACGTTCCGAGTTTTAGAAAGAATTTAATTTCGGTTTCTAAACTTTACCTTGATGGATATTCGGTTACTTTTGATAAAGTTGTTACCATTTCTCTTTATGATAAATTTATCTGTCATGGAACGTTGTCAAGTAATCTCTATACAATTAACTGTGCACACCACTCACGAAATGTATCCTATAACACATCAACTATTTCCGATAAAAGAAAACGTTCATCAGCCGTGAATGAAACACTTCTATGGCATCTAAGATTGGGACATATTAATCTAAATAGGATCCAAAGGTTGGTGAAAGATGCTTCACTAGAGTCTCTTCAAGTTGAACCAATTCCAACCTGCGAATCATGTTTGGAGGGTAAAATGACCAAGAGGGCATTCGGAGCCAAGGGGAATAGAGCCAAAGAAGTGTTAGAAATCGTTCACACAGACGTATGTGATCCAATGTCAACCAAAGCAAGAGGAGGTTACGAGTATTTCGTCACTTTTATTGATGACTACTCGAGGTACAGTTATATTTTCCTTATGAAGCATAAATTTGAGACCTTTGAGAAATTCAAAGAATTTAAGGCTCAAGCAGAGAATCATAGGGAAAAACGTATCAAGTCTCTACGATCCGATCGTGGAGGCGAGTACCTCAGCGATGAGTTTTTGAACTACTTGTCAGATGAAGGGATTGCATCCCAGCTTACTGCACCCGGAACCCCTCAACAAAACGGGGTTGCAGAGCGAAGAAACAGAACTCTTTTAGATATGGTTAGATCAATGATGTGTTATGCGGATCTTCCCAAGTCATTCTGGGGCCATGTCTTGGAAACAGCAGCTTACATTCTGAACTTGGTGCCATCCAAATCGGTTCCCAAAACTCCCAAAGAATTGTGGACCGGGCGCAAGCCTAGTTTGAGACACATGAGAATTTGGGGGTGTCCAGCCTACGTGTTGGACAAGGAAGCCGGGAAATTGGATCCACGATCAGAATTAAGGTTGTTTATAGGATACCCCGAGGGAACAAAAGGGTGTATGTTCTATGGTCCCGAAGATCAAAAGGTGGTAATAAGCACCCACTTTAGATTTTTGGAGGAAGACTATATGAACGAAAGAAGACCCAGAAGTGAGATTACCTTAAGTGAGCTAAGGGGGCTAACCTCATTGCCAACTGTACAAGATGATATACCAAACGACACACTTTTACAACCGGATCCTCATCGTAGTGGGAGGGTTGTAAGACAGCCCGAGAGATTCATGGGGATAGGAGAGTCCTCGGACTTGATTCCCGGACAAGATGAATCAGACCCATGGACATATGACGAGGCAATCCAAGACAAGGATGCGGTTTCTTGGCAAAAGGCAATGAAAGCAGAAATGGGGTTTATGGATCATAACAGAGTGTGGGAGCTAGTCGAACCACTTAATGGGGTCAAACCTATTGATTGCAAGTGGGTATACAAGAGAAAGAGGGGACCGGACGGGAAGGTGGAAACCTTCAAGGCGAGGCTTGTGGAGAAAGGTTATACTCAGAAAGAAGGGATCGACTATGAGGAAACCTTTTCACCTGTAGCAATGCTTAAGTCCATCCGGATTCTCTTGTCGATAGCTGCGCATCTCGATTTTAAAGTCTGGCAAATGGATGTCAAGACAGCTTTCCTTAACGGAAGTCTTGATGAGGAAATCTATATGCAACAACCCCAAGGCTTCATTGAAAAGGGCCAAGAACACCTAGTTTGTAAGCTCATGAAGTCCATTTACGGACTCAAACAGGCATCCAGAGCTTGGAACCAATGTTTTGATCATGTTATAAAGTCTTATGGGTTTGATCAAAATGAGTTCGAAAGTTGTGTGTACAAAAAGCGTGTCGGAACTGCATTGGTATTCTTAGTACTATACGTAGATGACATTCTGCTCATCGGGAACGATGTAAAGGTATTATCAGAAGTAAGGGCATGGCTTTCAAAACAGTTTGATATGAAGGACTTAGGGGAAGCCTGGCACATCCTTGGGATCAAGATTACTCGAGATCGCAAGAAAAGGATGATAGGCTTATCGCAAGCTTCATACATAGACACTGTCTTGAAACGATTCAGCATGCAGGATTCCAAGAAAGACTTCGTACCTTTCAGGCATGGAATCCATCTATCCAAGGAAATGTGCCCTAAGACAAAAAAGGAGATAGATGACATGAAAGGCATTCCTTATGCTTCGGCTGTCGGAAGCCTTATGTATGCAATGCTGTGTACGAGACCGGATATCTACTTTGTCGTAGGCATGGTGGCAAGATATCAAAGTAACCCGGGGAAGGAACACTGGACGGCAGTTAAAAACATTCTGAAGTATCTGAAAAAAACTCGAGATAGAATGTTGGTTTATCAGTCAGATAGTCTAATCCCCATCGGCTACATGGACTCGGATTTCCAATCAGACTTAGATTCCAGAAAATCTACCTCCCGTAGTGTGTTTTGCATGGGGGAAGGAGCCATGACGTGGAGAAGCGTTAAGCAGAAATGCATCGCAGATTCTTGTTGGGATTATACTGGAAAGTATGCTTTTACTTTGTATAATCAAAACTGAATTTCGGACTTATTTACTGAAATAAATTGTTTATCACTGATGCTTTAAATATCATCGAATGTTACATATATTTACTGCATAACTGTTCAATAAATCGTACGTGTTACATTGTAGTTAATTTAGTGATACCAGATCACAGAAGATTAAATTAACAGTCCCTTGTAACTAAAAGTACGACATTCACGACCTAGATGGAAATGAACAATCCATCGTGAAAGGTTGAAGTGTAAGGCTCGGATTGGCTTGTCTTGACCAAGAGATTACACTAGTGCATGATTGATGCACTGAATAGGACCTACAGGAGGACAAATTCTTCAGAACTGAACAAGGAAGAATTAGACCTCAGTGGTTCGTTATTTCTTAATCTTCGTTCCTTAAATAGAATCACTTGTGGTTGGTAACTATTGCTTTGACTTATCATGGGTAGAGAATCAACGAGATTCAATACTTTTTATCTTGGGCAATATTATTGGTCATATGTGATTGCTAAGATTTAATACGGAGAATCGTGTGCAAGTACGCTTGTTCGATTTGCCCCCTTGGGAGGTTCATAACCTTTATCATACCAAATCTTGCAAGTGGAACTAGTTTCCGGTATGGATAATAATGTTGAACCATTCCTTAACCAAGGACAAAAGATATTAATTAACGGAAAGCTATTTCAGTGGCTTGAATTAATTAATGGGCTAGATAATCTTAAACACGGGAAATAATAATCGGGAGCCATATTGACTGTAATATGGGTTAAAATGGATAGTGCAATATTAATTATGTAGTGGGATTAATTAATATTTATGGGCTTGAATAATATTGTGGCTCAATATTGATAATTCAAGATCCATTGGAAGGTTCAATCTTAATTCTCCTAAAGGCCCCCTAAGTAGCCCAACATAAAGTCCAATAACTGAAAAGGTGTTTAAAATAAAATAAATATTGTTGCCATATTTTTTCTAATATTTTTGAAATTTATGGATTAAAAGGGGAGAAAGATTTTCTTTGAATTTTGTTATGGAATGAAGGTATGTATTCTTGGAATACAAGATTATCTCATTAAATTCAAGAAATCTCCCACTTAGTCATCCATATAGTATATTTTGAAATTTTTGAGTAAAAAGGGGAAAGAAAGATTTTCTTGATTTTCTTGAAAAGATATTATGAAAGATATGTATTTCTTGAAATACAAGAATATCTCATAAATTCAAGAAGATCCAAATCTTGAATTCTTGCCCTATATTTTTCGAAAATACTCCATAACAAATAGTAGGTGGGATTTTGTGGAATAT
Source organism: Stenogyne calaminthoides (assembly GCA_037126765.1). Lineage (NCBI taxonomy): Eukaryota > Viridiplantae > Streptophyta > Magnoliopsida > Lamiales > Lamiaceae > Stenogyne > Stenogyne calaminthoides. Next base: position 4,753,480 of record JBBCBC010000016.1, on the reverse strand, counting down.
TATAATTATGGGAAAAATAATATAGGAGATATATTCAAGATTTCTTGGAGATCAAGAAAATATTTTCCCACATTGTTTTTGCCCTAAAAATTCGACCACCTCTACTCTATAAACAGGGGATGATTCTTTCATTCCCAAGTACAATTCCATGTGCTGGAAAAATTAGTAAATCCACAAAGGTGGTGCAACAAAATTTATTTTCCTTTTGTTAATTGTTCGCAAGTGTCCTACCACCGGATACTCGAGCAAAGATTAAGGGAATACTTGGGAAGTTCTTTTGGTGTGTCTAATCAACAAGACCATTGTCGTTCCAAGAGGTATGTTCACGTAAACTCGTAGAATTTCCGCATGCGTAGGATTTACGTGAATTGATTATATGCATGATTTGTTGTTGGATTATTATTTGAATTAATATAGGATTAATTCATGCTAGTAATAATTATAAGAATTAAATTTGTATTTAAATATTTATCCCGAATAGATCCATGCAACTTATTCCCCAACAACTGGTATCAGAGCCTCGGTTTCGGGCTCTGAATTTTAAATTGTAATTTAATTCGTTGTCATTAAATTTGAAATTGGATGGTAGAATTGCTAGATCATTTTTGCAGGTATCCAATTGTCATGGAATTTAATGTGTTTATTTATGCATGCATATAAATTATGGTTTTTAATTCGATTCGTTCGAATTCGTTTTGCCTCGTGAGAAAATCCACTAGTATATTAGGATTTGTTTGATTTGATCAATGTAATAGACTAGTCTAGATCTAGGTTTATTTATTTTTTGTAAATAAATTGTAACCGGATTGGAAACGGAGGCGGAGACGAAGAATTAAAGGATAAGATCCAGAACCGGGTGTAGGCGGCGCAGATCGCATCTAAACGCTAAAGAGGGAGGCCTGCTTGCCACGCTGGACACACGCAGTACGCGACGGGCGTGGGGCGAGGCCGAGGGTCGCGCGGGCGGGGCGATAAAGACGCACGCGGGCGCGGCGCTGAAGTGGACGGGCGGACGGTTGGCGGAGGAGGGAAGGGGACGCTTGCATGCCGAAGTTCTGGCGGGCGAGGCGTCTTGTGTGTGAGATGCGGCGCGATGGACATGGTGGTACGCTTCATCGCTTATCTCGCGGACCGCCGAGGCCGACGCTGGCGAAGCTTTTCTCGCCGAGGTCACCGAAAGCAGCGATGGGCGATGCGTCTGTTGTGCTAAGACACGGATCGCGTCGCGCTCGGCCAGGGCCGCCGGATCTTGGCGTGTATCATCCATTGCGAGTTACTTGGCGTGGCGTTTCGAGACGATCGAGTGGGAGAAATTCAAGACGGCATTTCTTCAAAATCAAGCCAAGAAAAATCAAACCATGACAATTGGATAATTTGTGCCCAATATGTTTATTTTTCCGCTTTGCTTGATTTATTATTGTGTTATCTTATGCTTTATTTAATTTGTTTAAATGTGTTTGCATGAGAGTTGCCCAATGAAAAATCTCACCATAAAAAATTACTAAGTATGTTTAAATAATTAATTGACAATTTTATTCCGGAAAATAAAATTGAATTAATTTTGACCTCCATGATTTATTTATTTGTGAATTCTTTTGGAGAAATTTCCCCCACGGGACGGTCAAAAGTTATCTTTCACATGAATGAATTCCAAATGGATGATTGTGGATTATTACTAGTGGCGACGATGACCCTCCCCACGAGGCTCGTGAATAATTCTGTATTTAATCATGGTTATTACTTAGGTATAAAATTGATATGCATATACTTCCCCGAAGTCCCTGTCAATTTTATATTGGTCAAGTGGGAGCCAACTCTTAATCTGGATATTAAAGGTTTGTAACTGTTCTTGTTTGTAACCTGCTTGAATGTGTTTAAATAATGACCCACCCCAGGTGGCTTATTTAAACTATTTTGAGATGTTGGCTGATGCATGTTCATATTTTTTGAGATTTTAATATGATGCATGTGATCGAACCTTGTGATATATTTGTGCTTATGCATATTATTGTTTATTTCAGTTCATTATGTCGCAACCTTTTAATCCACTATTCAATATACTTAAAGACAATTTGCTTACTGGTGAAAACTTCGTTGATTGGAATCGAAAACTTACTATTGTCCTCATTTGCACAAAGCCATAATCGGGTTCTCACTACACCTAAACCGGAAAAAAAAAGATGAGTTAACTAAAATGGTTAAGAAAGAGTATGCCGTTGGGAGGCGTTCAACGAAATGGCAAAGTGTACCATCTTGGCTTTATGTCGGTTGTTGCAACACCAACACCGAGCGTTGAGACCGGCTGCGGACATCATGACTAGTCTTAAAGCGATGTTTCAACATCGAGCCGCGTGTTGCTCATCGAGGTCACCATAGGGACTTGCTCTCTATGAAAATGGTGGAGGGAACGCCCGTGAGGGAGCACGTTCTCGGATGATGGCTCACCTTAACAAACTTGAGGTACTTGGCCGAATACGATATCGAGACCCAAATCGATTTAGGTGCTCCCTCTCTACCGAAAAGTTTTTGAGCAGTTCGGTGAACTACCGGATGAATAATCGAAGTTCTCGATGCGATCTGTTGCAATCTTTAGTCTCGGCGGAGGCGATATTGGGGCAAAAGAGCCAAGCCTTGGTGGCAAATGGACCTTCTTCTTCTTCTAGGCCAAGGGGTGGTAAGAACAAGAAAAGGGACAAAAGCCACAAGCAAGTGAATTCAAGTGTTGCCAATGGCAAAGAAAAGGTGAAGAAGGGTGGAGGAGTGAGCAAGCCAGCTAAGGGGGAGTGCTTCAACTGCGGTGAAAAAGGACATTGGAGGTCAGCCTGTTCCAAACCCAAAAGGAATGGAAAGAAAGGTAATTCTCACGCACTAGTTGTTGAAACTTGTTTAGCAGCGTATGCCTTCCATTTATGGGTGGTGGATACGGGATCCACTGATCATGTTTGTTTCACTTTACAGGGGTTCAAGCGGACCCGGCAACTTAGTGGGAGTGAGATCCTCATCACACTAGGCAATGCTACGAGAGTGGCAGCTGAAGCAGTGGGAGAAGTGCACCTGTCTTTTGAAGACAGAGTTTTAATTTTAAGAGATGTTCTTTACGTTCCGATTTTTATAAAGAATTTAATTTCAGTTTCTAAACTTTTTCTTAATGGATATTCGGTTACTTTTAATAAAGTTGTTACCATTTCTCTTTTTGATAAATTTATCTATCATGGAACGTTGTCAAATAATCTCTATTCAATTAACTGTGCACACCACTCACGAAATGCATCCTATAACACATCAACTGTTTTAGAAAAGAAAAACGTTCATCGGGCGTGAGCGAGACACTTCTATGGCATCTAAGATTGGGGCATATTAATCCAAAGAGGATCCAAAGGTTGGTGAAAGGCGGTCCACCGGAGTTTCTCCAAGTTGAACCAATTCAACCTGCGAATCATGTTTGGAGGGTAAAATGACCAAGAGGGCATTTGGAGCCAAGGGAATAGAGCTAAAGAAGTGTTAGAAATCGTTCACACTGAGATGTATGTGGTCCAATGTCAACCAAAGCAAGAGGAGGTTATGAGTATTTCGTCACTTTTATTGATGACTACTCAAGGAATGCGGTTATATTTTCCTTATGAAGCATAAATCTGAGACCTTTGAGAAATTCAAAGAATTTAAGGCTCAAGCAGAGAATCATAGGGAAAAACGTATCAAGTCTCTACGATCCGATCGTGGAGGCGAATACCTCAGCGATGAGTTTTTGAACTACTTATCTGATGAAGGGATTGCATCCAGCTAACTGCACCCGGAACCCCTCAACAAAACGGGGTTGCAGAGCGAAGAAACCGAACTCTTTTGGAAATGGTTAGATCTATGATGAGTTATCGCGGATCTTCCCAAGTCGATTCGGGGTCATGCCTTGGAAAGCAATGACCTACATTCTGAACTTGGTGCCATCCAAATCGGTTTCCAAAACTCCCAAAGAATTGTGGACCGGCGCAAGCCTAGTTTGAGACACATGAGGATTTGGGGGTGTCCGGCCTACGTGTTGGACAAGGAAGCCGGTAAATTGGATCCTCGATCAGAATTAAGGTTGTTTGTGGGATACCCCGAGGGAACAAAAGGGTGTATGTTCTATGGTCCAGAAGATCAAAAGGTGGTAATAAGCACCCACTTTAGATTTTTGGAAGAAGACTATATGAACGAAAGAAGACCCAGAAGTGAGATTACCTTAAATGAGCTAAGGGGGCTAACCTCAATGCCAACTGTACAAGATGACATACCAAACGACACACTTACACAACCGGAACCTCGTCGTAGTGGGAGGGTTGTGAAACAGCCCGAGAGATTCATGGGAATAGGAGAGTCCTCGGACTTGATTCCCGGACAAGACGAATCAGACCCATGGACATATGGCGAGGCAATCCAAGACAAAGATGCAGATTCTTGGCAAACAACAATGAAAGCCGAAATGGGTTCTATGTATCATAACAGAGTGTGGGAGCTAGTCGAACCACTTAATGGGGTCAAACCCATTGGTTGCAAGTGGGTGTATAAGAGAAAAAGAGGACCGGACGGGAAGGTGTAAACCTTCAAGGCAAGACTCGTGGTGAAAGGTTATACTCAGAAAGAAGGGATCGATTATGAGGAAACTTTTTCGCCCGTAGCCATGCTCAAGTCCATCCGAATTCCCTTATCGATTGCTGTTCATCTCGACTTTGAAATCTGGCAAATGGATGTCAAGACAGCTTTCCTTAACGGAAATCTTGATGAAGAGATCTATATGCAACAACCCCAAGGCTTCATTGAAAAAGGCCAAGAACACCTAGTTTGTAAGCTCATGAAATCCATTTACGGACTCAAACAGGGCATCCGAGCTTGGAACCAATGTTTTGATCATGTTATAAAGTCTTATGGGTTTGATCAAAACGAGTTCGAAGAAAGTTGTGTGTACAAAAGCGTGTCGGAGCTGCATTGGTATTCTTAGTACTATACGAGGCGACATTCGATCATCGGGAACGATGTAAAGGTGTTATCGGGCGTAAGGGCATGGCTTTCAAAACAGGTTTTGATATGAAGGACTTAGGGGGAAGCCGCAGACACATCCTTGGGATCAAGATCACCGAGATCGCAAGAAAATGATGATAGCTTGTCGCATGAAAGCTTCATCATAGACACTATCTTGAAACGATTCAAAGATGCAGATTCCAAGAAAGGCTTGTACCTTTTCGGACATGGAATCCATCTATCCAAGAAAATGTGCCCTAAGACGCAAAAAAGGAGATAGATGACATGAGAGGCATTCCTTATGCTTCTACCGTCGAAGCCTTATGTATGCAATCTTTGTGTACGCGAGACCGGATATCGCTTTGGCTGATTAGCATGGTGGCAAGATATCAAAGTAACCCGGGGAAAGAACATTGGACGGCAGTTAAAAATATTCTGAAGTATCTGAAAAGAATTCGGGATAGAATGTTAATTTATCAGTCAGATAGTCCAATTCCAATCGGCTACACGGACTCGGATATCCAATCAGACATAGACTCCAGAAAATCTACCTCCGGTAGTGTGTTTTGCATGGGGGGAGGAGCCGTGACATGGAGAAGCGTCAAACATAAATGCGTCACAGATTCTACCATGGAAGTCGAATATGTAGTTGTTTGCTAGGCAGCGAAAGAAGCGGTTTGACTCAAGAACTTCCTAGTGGACTTGAATGTAGTTCCGAATTTGCCCAGCAAAATCACTGTTTATTGTGACAATGCGAAAAGCGATTTGCAAATTCAAGGGAACCAAGAGCCCACAAAGCCAAACAAACACATTGAAAGGAAATACCATCTTATACGAGATATCGTTAGAGAGGAGATATAGATGTGGCAAAGATAGCGTCGGGAAGATAACCCAGCGAGATCCATTCACAAAAGTGGTGCGCCTCGAATACATTCGAGTGACATGTGGAAGGAATGGGTGTCAAGACCGTTGTCAATCTGCTTTGAGTATAAGTGGGAGAAATTATTAGGTTTGTGTAGGTTACATTAGATGTCACGTATTAGGAACTACACGAGACATGTTGTAGTATACTTAAAAGCTGACTTTGAGTATAAGTGGGAGATTGTTGGGATTATACTGGAAAGTATGCTTTTACTTTGTATAATCAAAACCTGAATTTCGAACTTATTTTTGAAATAAATTGTTTATCATCGATCTTTTTACATATCATCGAATGTTACATATATTTACTGCATAACTGTTCAATAAATCGTACGTGTTACATTGTAGTTAATTTAGTGATACCAGATCACAGAAGATTAAATTAATAGTCCCTTGTAACTAAAAGTAGGTCATTCACGACCTAGATGGAAATGAACAATCTATCGTGAAAGGTTGAAGTGTAAGGCTCGAATTGGCTTGTCTTGACCAAGAGATTACTCTAGTGCATGGTGATGCAATTGAATAGGACCTCTGAGGAGGACAAATTCTTCAGAACTGAACAAGGAAGAATTAGACCTCAGTGGTTCATTATTTCTTAATCTTCGTTCCTTAAATAGGATCACGTGTGGTTGGTAACTATTGCTTTGACTTATCATGGGTAGAGAATCAACGAGATTCAATACTTTTTATCTTGGACAATATTATTGGTCATATGTGATTGATAAGATTTAATAAGGAGAATCGTGTGCAAGTACGCTTGTTCGATTTGCCCCCTTGGGAGGTTCATAAGTTTTATCATACCAAATCTTGTAAGTGAAACTAGTTTCCGGTATGGATAATAATGTTGAATCGTTCCTTAACCAAGGACAAAAGATATTAATTAACGGAAATCTATTTCAGTGGTTTGAATTAATTAATGGGCTAGATAATCTTAAACACGGGAAATAATAATCGGGAGCCATATTGACTGTAATATGGGTTAAGATGGATAGTGCAATATTAATTATGTAGTGGGATTAATTAATATTTATGGGCTTGAATAATATTGTGGCTCAATATTGATAATTCAAGATCCATTGGAAGGTCCAATCTTAATTCTCCTAAAGGCCCCCTAAGTAGCCCAACATAAAGTCCAATAACTGAAAAGGTGTTTAAAATAAAATAAATATTGTTGCCTTATTTTTCCTAATATTTTCGAAATTTATGGATTAAAAGGGGAGAAAGATTTTCTTTGAATTTTGTTATGGAATGAAGATATGTATTCTTGGAATTCAAGATTATCTCATTAAATTCAAGAAATCTCCCACTTAGTCATCCATATAGTATATTTTGAAATTTTTGAGAAAAAGGAGGAAAGAAAGATTTTCTTGATTTTCTTGAAAATATATTATGAAAGATATGTTTTTCTTGAAATACAAGAATATCTCATAAATTCAAGAAGATCCAAATCTTGGATTCTTGCCCTATATTTTTCGAAAATACTCCATAACAAAGAGTAGGTGGGATTTTGTGGAATATTATAATTATGGGAAAAATAATATAGGAGATATATTCAAGATTTCTTGGAGATCAAGAAAAGATTTTCCCACATTGTTTTTGCCCTAAAAATTCGACCACCTCTACTCTATAAATAGGGGATGATTCTTTCATTCCCAAGTACAATTCCATGTGCTGGAAAAATTAGTAAATCCACAAAGGTGGTGCAACAAAATTTATTTTCCTTTTGTTAATCGTTCGCAAGTGTCCTACCACCGGATAGTCGAGCAAGGATTAAGGAAATACTTGGGAAGTTCTTTTGGTGTGTCTAATCAACAAGACCATTGCCGTCCCAAGAGGTATGTTCACGTAAACTCGTAGAATTTCCGCATGCGTAGGATTTACGTGAATTGATTATATGCATTATTTGTTGTTAGATTATTATTTGAATTAATATAGGATTAATTCATGCTAGTAATAATTATAAGAATTAAATTTGTATTTAAATATTTATCCCGAATAGATCCGTGCAACTTATTCCCCAACAATTCTACCATGGAAGCCGAATATGTAGCTGCTTGCGAGGCAGCGAAAGAAGCGGTTTGGCTCAAGAACTTCCTAGTGGACTTGGATGTAGTTCCGAATTTGCCCAAAGACAATCATCATTTTATTGTGACAATGCCGGAGCAGTTGCAAATTCAAGGGAACCAAGAGCCCACAAGGCCAGTAAACACATTGAAAGGAAATATCATCTTATACGAGAAATTGTTAAGAGAGGAGATATAGAGGTGGCAAAGATCGCATCGGAAGACAACCTAGCTGATCCATTCACAAAGGGTCTGCCTCAGAATACATTCGAGAGACATGTGAAAGGAATGGGTGTCAAGACCGTTGCCAATCAGCTTTAAGTATAAGTGGGAGACATTATTAGGTTCGTGTAGGTGACATTAGATGTCACGTATTAGGAACTACACGAGATATGCTGATGTATACTTAAAAGCAGACTTTGAGTATAAGTGGGAGATTGTTGGGATTATACTGGAAAGTATGATTTTACTTTGTATAATCAGACTGAATTTCAGACTTATTTACTGAAATAAATTGTTTATCACTTATGCTTTAAATATCATCGAATGTTACATATATTTACTGCATAATTGTTCAATAAATAGTACGTGTTACATTGTAGTTAATTTAGTGATACCAGATCACAGAAGATTAAATTAACATTTCCTTGTAACTAAAAGTACACCATTCACGACCTAGATGGAAATGAACAATCCATCGTGAAAGGTTGTAGTGTAAAGGCTCGGATTGGTTTGTCGACCAAGAGATTACACTAGTGCATGGTGATGAATTGAAGAGGGTTCTCTGGGAGGACAAATTCTTGAACCCGAACTAGGAAGAATTAGACCTCAGTGGTTAGTTATTTCTTAATCTTCGTCCCTTAAATAGGATTGCATGTGGTTAGTAACTATTGCTTTGACTTATTACGGAAAGAGAATCAATGAGATTCAATACTCTATATCTTGGGCAATATTATTGGTCACATGCGATTGCTAAGATTTAATACGGAGAATCGTGTGCAAGTACGCTTGTTCGATTTGCCCCCTTGGGAGGTTCATAAGTTTTATTATACCAAATCTTGCAAGTGGAACTAGTTTTCGGTATGGATAATAATGTTGAACCGTTCCTTTACCAAGGATAAAAGATATTAATTAATGGAAAGTTATTTCAGTGGCTTGAATTAATTAATGTGCTAGATAATCTTAAACACGGGAAATAATAACCGGGAGCCATATTAACTGTAATATGGGTTAAGATGGATAGTGCAATATTAATTATGTAGTGGGATTAATTTATACTTATGGGCTTGAATAATATTGTGGCTCAATATTGATAATTCAAGGTCCATTGGAAGGTCCAATCTTAATTCTCCTAAAGGCCCCCCAAGTAGCCCAAGATAAAGTCCAATAACTGAAAAAGGTGTTTAAAAATAAAATAAATTTGTTGCTTATTTTTCCTCTCTTTTTTGAAAATTATGGATAAAAGGGGAGAAAGATTTTATTTGAATTTTGTTCTGGAATGAAGATATGTATTCTTGGAATACAAGATTATCTCATTAAATTCAAGAAATCTCCCACTTGGTTATTCATAGTGAAATTTTCAAATTTTTTGAAATAAACGGGAAAGAAAGATTTTCTTGATTTTCTTGAAAAGATATTATGGAAGATATATATTTCTTGAAATACAAGTATATCTCATAAATTCAAGAAGATCCAAATCTTGGAATCTTGATCCTTATTTTTTTCGAAAATTCCATAACAAGATGAGGTGGAATTTTTGTGGAATATTTTAATTATGGAGAAAAGAACATATGAGATATATTCAAGATTTCTTGGAGATGAAGAAAAGATTTTCCCACATTGGTTTTTCCCCAAAATTTCGACCACCACCCCATCTATAAATAGGGGATGATTCTTTCATTCCCAAGTACAATTCCATGTGCTGGAAAAATTAGTAAATCCACAAAAGTGGTGCAACAAAGTTTATTTTTCCTTTAATTAATTGTTCGCGAGTATCCTTCCACCGGATTGTCGAGCAAGGACTAGGGAATACTTGGGAAGGTCTTTTGGTGTGTTTTCATCGACGAGACCATTGTCATTCCAAGAGGTACGTTCACGTAAACTCGTAGTAATTCCGCATGCGTAGGATTTACGTGAATTGTTTATATGCATGATTTGTTGTTGAATTATTATTTGAATTAATTTAGGATTAATTCATGCTAGTAATAATTGTTAGAATTAAATTTGTATTTAAATATTCATCCCGAATAGATCCGGGCAATTAATTCCCCAACAAACTTATCCTACCAAACTGATTTGAGTAAGGTTTGTTTGGTTTCCAACTAGGTTGAGATTTTCCCTTACATTTGTTTAGCCTCAATGCTAAGGTTGGAAAAATCTATCTAAGCTTAGGATATTACATATGTACTTAGATTTAGGGTAGAACACTCTTGAATATATGCGTGTATTTCTTGCTCAGTGTTCTATGGTGGAAATGCTAGATGATTTGGCTTGATGGGTGTTTCACGCAATTTTCCACACTTCCACACGAATAATGAAGGAAGAACTTGTATTTATAGTGTGAATTTGAGTGTTACCGTTGGAAGGAGTCACATTCAAATCCATACTATTCTGTAGCTTTTTGTAGCTTTTTCAGGCTTGTTGTCTTCCTCTCATTGGTCCACGTCAGCTGAATCTAACGGCTATATTCTTCAGGATCTATTGAGTCTTCAGGATTATCTGATCCTCAGCTTCTTTGAACTCATGCTTCCTTGAACTCAGGATTCTTGACTCAGCAGACTTCTCTTCAGCGGACCTTGTCTGATCAGGCATACTGACACTCAGGCTGTCTGAGTTCAGTTCTTCTGACTTCAAACATCCTGACCCTCAGGTCACTAGCACTCAGGCTAACTGATCATCAGTAGCATTCTGATTCTCAGTGAACATGACTTCAGATGACTTCTCTTCAGGTGACTTCTCTCCTGATCTGGTATGCAGATTTCTGGTTTTCTGATATCTGATTTCTTCTCGCCTGATCTGATCAGCTCACATGATCAGATCAGTATAGCATCAGGTCAGCATATCAGTTTATATGCATCAGATTAGTACATTGGGTTAGCATATTAGGTTAGCATATCAGGTTAGCTTATCTGATCTCGATCACGTCTAATCTCGATCAGTCTCATCCACTCCTCTTCTGATCTGCAACCTCCTCTTCTGATCTGGTCATCTGATCTTGTGATCAGCTGGCTTAGCTTTTCATTTCTTCTGATTTTGCACAGCTCATCAGTTAACTCCGAAACTCATCTGATCTCGATCAGTCTCGTCTGCAGCCTCGTCTGATCTCGATCATCTACGTCTGATTTCGTGAGTTCCCCCTCAATTTGTTCTCGTGTTCCCCCTCAACTTGTTATCTGTAGATTAGCTTTAAAAACACAAGTTGATAATGTTTTGGCATAATTCATCAAAACTAAAATATCCCAACAATTTTCCCCTTTTTGATAATGACTCCAAAACATTAAAATATATGCATTTTTACAGAAACAGATTTTTGTTTAAAAAGATCAGTTCAGGTTGTCACATTGAAAGCTTGTGAACTTTTGAACTCCCGCTCTGATACCAGTTGTTGGTATCAGTTCAGATGTTCACTTTGAAAACAGTGATCTTTTGAACTCCCGCTCTGATACCAATTGTTGGTATCAGTACAGAAACGGGTTTTCGGAAAATAGATCAGTCCAGGTGGTCACTTTGAAATCAGTGAACCTTTTGAACTCCGGCTCTGATACCAGTTGTTGGTCCCGATTTGAAAAAACCTATGTGCGGAAAATACCATATAATGCATATAAAACAGGGGTGAGGGAATGGTGGTTACCAATTTTTTGCTTTTAAGAACGATGTGTGTTTTGCTTATAATCAAATGCATATGGCAAGTAAGAACATAAAGCAGTAAAGAACACACGATTTTATAGTGGTTCGGAGTCCAACTCCTACATCCACTCTTCCCTATCAGCAGGGGCACCAACTTAACCGACTTAACCAACTGGACTTAGATTAATGTGTTAGTCCAACACAATACAACAGATGTTTAATGAGTTCACACTCTCTCGGGACTTATCTCCCTCACTGGATTGTCTACCCTCCCTTTCGGGATTGCTAGATGTTTACCGAGTTCACACTCAAACGGGACTTATCACCCTCACGGGATCGCCTACCCTCCCTTTCGGGATTGCTAGATGTTTACCGAGTTCACACTCACCTACAAACTTATCCTACCAAACTGATTTGGGTAAGGTTTGTTTGGTTTCCAACTAGGTTGAGATTTTCCCTTACATTTGTTTAGCCTCAATGCTAAGGTTGGGAAAATCTCTCTAAGCTTAGGATATTACATTTGTGCTTAGATCTAGGATAGAACACTCTTGAATATATGCGTGTATTTCTTGCTCAGTGTTCTATGGTGGAAATGCTAGATGATTTGGCTTGATGGGTGTTTCACGCAATTTTCCACACTTCCACACGAATAATGAAGGAAGAACTTGTATTTATAGTGTGGATTTGAATGTTACCGTTGGAATGAGTCACATTCAAATCCATACTATTCTGTAGCTTTTTGTAGCTTTTTCAGGCTTGTTGTCTTCCTCTCATTGGTCCACGTCAGCTGAATCTAACGGCTATATTCTTCAGGATCTATTGAGTCTTCAGGATTATCTGATCCTCAGCTTCTTTGAACTCATGCTTCCTTGAACTTCGGGATTCTTATTTCGGTGAGACTTCTCTTGGCCGGACCTTATGCGATCGGACATCTTGACACTTCGGTGGTGAGTTGAGTTCTTGACCGGACATCGACCCCTCAGTCACTAGCTTTTCGAGTTAAGCGATCATCGATAGCATTACGATTCTCGGTGAACATGACTTGAATGACTTCTCTTGGTGACTTCTCTCTCGATCTGGTATCTGATTTACGGTTTTCGGATGTCGATTTCTTCACTTTGATCCGATCGGCTCACATGATCGGATCGATATATAGCATCAGTCGACATATCAGTTTATATGCATCAGATTAGTACATTGGGTTAGCATATTAGGTTAGCATATCAGGTTAGCTTATCTGATCTCGATCACGTCTAATCTCGATCAGTCTCATCCACTCCTCTTCTGATCTGCAACCTCCTCTTCTGATCTGGTCATCGATCTTCGATCGGTGGTAAACTTTTCTTTTCTTCGATTTTGCTGACTCATCAATTAACTCGGAACTCATCTTACTCATCCGATCTCGATCGGTCTAAATCTCTTGACCTCGATCTCGATCTCGATCATAAATCGATTTCGTGAGTTCCCCCTCAATTTGTTCTCGTGTTCCCCCTCAACTTGTTATCTGTAGATTAACTTTAAAAACACAAGTTGATAATGTTTTGGCATAATTCATCAAAACTAAAATATTCCAACAAATAAAATGCTGAACTACAGGGTTTGACTTGTAAAAGAATAAATTTATAGGGAAAATGGTGAACAAATTTACGTTCACATTAGTTAACTTGTATACACATTCAAGATTTTTGAATTCAAGATACATAAAGTAAGCTCCATGTTCTTTTTCTTAACGAAGTGTTATTAATGCAACAAACTTTTATAAAAAAGAAATTTTAATTAAATAATGGGACTAGCATGAAAACAAGATGCCCTCATTAAACCATGAACAATCATGTTTACTTTGTCTCAACACAAAATGTGCTAAAATTTTGAGAATAAAACGCGAGAGTTGTTTACATAGATGTTTTGGATCTCAACTTGAACTTCAAAAACGTTTTTTTCTAAAACAAAAAACTAAATCACACCCACTCCTAAAAAAAACACTTCTGCACTGCACTGTTTCCTAGAGAGTGAAAACAGCTCCTATGTCTATCAATGCTCATTCGAAACTCATTATCTAGTTTGCTAATTCTCATAAAGCGCCCAGAACTATTTTGGAGTCCCACATGAAAATTATTTTTTGAATCCTCAGATTACGAACCAAAAACAAAACTTTGTACAAACTTATTGCTTCACAATGTTCCATATTCAGAATACTTGAGCATGTTTACCAAAAACTGGTGCATCTACGTATATGTAAGAAGAAAGATTGCTTATCTTATCCATTTTGCTGTCACTCAATTGATTTTTTGTTGAGTGAGTGTTGTTGCCCAGTGGCACAACAAATAAATAGCCATAAAAACTGTGGACGGCGGTGATTTATTTGAAGCATTCCATATATTGTTCATTATTTTTATTTTTTTTGGTCGGACAAAGTTAGTTGTTAGATGTTAGTACACCAAGCACCCAAACACTCTACAAATTCACCAAGTCACCTTATAACTCCCATACTCCAATTCGTTCCAATCACTCTACAAATTCACCAAGCCACCTTATAACTCCAATACTCCAATTCGTTCCCAAAGGGAATCGAACCTGGGTCTCCCACTCAATTGAGGAGCCCAGTGGTCAGGTGGGCTAAGCCACCTGGTTCATATATTGTTCATTATGTATTTATTATGTTGTTATTCCTTTCATATACTCGAGTAACAACACATATTTTACCCAGTCTGTTGTTCATTATGTTCCTTACATATACATATATGCTTGTCAGTTTAATTGATCATTTTGGATAATATTAATGTGGGCATAGAGAAGGTCCGCAGCTCGATTACAGGGCTAACACCACATGGTCTGCTGCTACACCTGCCTTCCATCCTGCATAATTAGATGCTTCATCAATTCGCTTAAATGTAAAGGAGTATGTACAAACTTAGATAGCGTAGGATTATGTACTTTGATCGAGAAGTTCTTTTGCATCAGCAGTCCCTTGCAGACCATTACTGGAAAGAGCATGATCATGGTTGCCACAGAGGTCGTATGGGGCGGATACGGACGTGCATCCATCGCGCAAGATAATTGGGCAATCAGCGTTTTCAGAAACAGCAACATCACCTACTATAAATGTAGGGAAATTCACTTTGATTGAAATCGATCCAATTAGAAACTCGAAGTTGGTTTCTTCAAACAGATGGTCACACTTCCCATCCCCGCTAGTCTAATTTTCATCTTTCTTCTTCGAGACTCTCTTCTTGTTTAGTGGGGCTACGCTATTAAATTTGCCCGTCTCTTGGTTAGATTCACAGACCATGTACGAAGCAATGGTACCAGTACCTCCTATGGTAATACCTTCACAGCTGAAACCAATCTGAGCTGTGGAATCTTTCTCCTCGTTTTGCGGGGACTCAGGGCCATCATTGCGATTTTCAAGTTCATAGATTGAATTAGATTCAGACGCCATCTGGGATTCAATGGTCTCAGTCCCTCCTCGGTTAATAGCTTCACTGCTTAAATCAGTCTGATTCAGATCAAGATTTTCAGCTCCATATATGATCTCGATTTCTCCTCGAACAATATCTGCACTGCTTAAATGAACCTGTGCTTCACCATCTTTTTCCAGGTCTTGTGGGGACTCCAGGCCAGCATCACAATTTTCAGGTTCACATATTGAATTAGATTCACATGCCATCTGGAATTCGATGGTCTCGGTATCCCCTTGGCTCGTACTACCACTGATTAAATCAATCTGTGCTTCTACAACTTTCTGCCGGGAGTCCAGGCTAGCATCGACATTTTCAGGGCCATATGTTGAATTAGATGCACACATTAGCTGGGATTCAATAGTCTCATTATCCCCTTGACAGATACCTTCACCAATGAAATCAATCTCTCCTGTTAAATCTTTTTCTGGGCTTTGAAGGGACCCAAGGCCAGAATCAAGATTTTCAGGCCCATATGTTGAATTAGATTCAGCCACAATCTGGGATTCGGTGGTCCCAGTATCTCTCTGGCTAAAACCACCACTACTGGTATCAATCTGTGCTTGGTTCTGCAGGGACTCCATGCCAGAATCAAGTGTTTCGAGTCCATGTATTAAATTAAAACTGGAATGAGATGGAGACAAGGGCACAGACACTTGAGACAAAACTGGTCTCTCTGCTGCATCAACAGCAACATTAAGTTCTCCTTCACATTGTTGAGATAGTTCCTTAAGTTTATGTTCCTTTCGACAAAGCTTTTTCTGTTTTTTCCTTTCCGAAAGGTCTGCAAGCCTAGTAAATTTTCAAAACGGGGTAATCATTAGGTAGAACACTTGATTGCTACTCATGTAACCAATATATGGACCCACTGTAATCAGGCTATTTCAGTCTTTTGAAAGAAGACATCGGGAATAAATTTATTGGAGAAGGTGATGTATTAAGTGGAAGAGGCTGGCATTAGAAAACGTAAATGCATATCATTGTATTTTGGGAAGGAATTGGATCAGAATTTGTCGCATGTAAAAACTTAGGCTAATTAATGATAAATTACAATTAATTATGCCACCCTTTCATAAAGAATGTCAATTAACGAGTATGAGCATCCTCAATGACACTAGGTTTGTTTTTTGTTTCATCAGAACGATCAATAAACTAGCACTTAAGTCGAACATAAATACATGCATGAATGAACTCGCACAGGAAGAATATATATCTCGAGCAACAGACCATGAGAATACTCTATCATGTTAAACATAAGAGCATGCAAGGACGTAACTTAAATGAAAACAATATTTCACTTGTCAATTTAACATTTTATCACTATGGCATATGTGTCAACAGAAGGAACCCAAAGCCTCTGCATCCTTTTCAGTGGCCCATGCCTTCACCTGTTCATAAAGCATAAGAGCTTGAAAATGGCCACATTCGTACTTTGACACCATAGCCATCTTGACCAAAAAAATCACAGAGGTGAAACATATGGAGGTGTTGGTATAAATACGGCATGCAATTAATAATTAAACATAATTGGAAGGAATAACAGTTGCTGTTCAAAAAGGAAGCTAGTGCTGGCAACCAAGTTCTTCAACTGAAGGCAAGTTTTAGTAGCTTCTCCATCAAAAAGGTAGTTTTGAACAGATTCAGGTGTCCCGCCACATAAGAATGTTTTTTCACTAGCTTCATCAAGGATACTAAATAAATCCTGTGGGGCCATTGGTAGTCCAGGTGGCTTTGCTTGGATCATATCCTGTAGATAATGGAAGATTCATGTAATTATTATTTCGATAAGAGATAATAGTGCTGAACAGAGGAGAGAACAATGAAAACCATTGCAAAAGGATGCATGGTGCCACCTTACCAGCAATGTAGAACCAGCCCTCACGTAAGCCTGTGGAAGAGCCCAGACTGCAGGATTGGAAAGAGAGGACGCTAGAGCATTTATTACTGATAATCCAGGAATTTCCTGCCAGTAAGTATTTAAATAAACGGCTTTAGGAAAG
Source organism: Stenogyne calaminthoides (assembly GCA_037126765.1). Lineage (NCBI taxonomy): Eukaryota > Viridiplantae > Streptophyta > Magnoliopsida > Lamiales > Lamiaceae > Stenogyne > Stenogyne calaminthoides. Next base: position 4,736,200 of record JBBCBC010000016.1, on the reverse strand, counting down.
GAAAATTAAAAAAGAAAAGATATCGCATATCACCTACTGGCTCCAAATCACCACAGTTTAACCATCAGCGACCCCAAAACCAAGGAAACCCTTGTTAATTTCAAAAGCAAGAGACAAATAGATAATGCTGTGGTAAATGGACAACGAATATTATATATTTTACTAAATTTCCAAAAGCTCTGTCAATAAAGGACAAAGAATATTATATATTTTACTAAATTTCAGGACATGATAACGTAAATTTAACTTGGACATAGAAACTGCATTCACTTATTTAGATAGGTGTCTTATCTACGGACTGGTGATATTACCAAATCTGGAGCATTACATATTTTACTATGTTATTTGAATATGATAAGTGATAACATAAACATTAACCTAAACTGCGTAATCGCCTTAACATACTTTTAAAAGTAAGATTACAAGTTATGGAAATAAACCAATATAAATGGCATGCAGATGAAAAGGAAGGAATTAAGGGACAACCTTAAGCATCACTTCATTAAATGACGCTATTTCATCAGCTTTTTCAAGCATCAGCTGCACATGAACACCAGTTATCACTGAAAGAAATATGATGGAGGAATACAGTTGTATTGAGCAGGATAATTGATTACCTTATCCCAAAATGCAGCCAATAATTCCTTATTTCTGATAGATTCCTACAAAATGTAAAGAAAAATATAAGAATTATTGGAGAAAACTCGCATAAAATGCATTTAAGATTATCTCGCAAATACATGTAAATGAAAGAAATAACACTTGTAATCCTACACAACGTACATGTTAACAGTCCAACTTAAAAATATAGATTAATACTTCCAAAAAATGCATTCAATTATCTTGCAAATAATAGAAACTAAAAAAATAACACGTGCATGACAGCTTAAATAAGGAAAACCTTATTAAGAGTCGAAGACAGGCGGTGCACTCGAATGTGTCTCCTGTAGTTAATTAGGGAACAGAACTCCAGAGAACATTTCTTGCACTTCTGCAACGGAACTTTTATGGGAATCATCAAGGGCCAACCAAGTAGATCTAAAGGGAGAAAAAAAACACTATAAAATTGTCGGATTACAAAATCAACTCTAAATTACTCTCTCCGTCCTGATTTTGATTGGCCACTTACCAAAATAGTCATCTTTATTTTGTTTGGTCATTTCCTAAAAAGAAAATAAAGCAACTTTCAATACTATTTAATACTATTATTTTCCTCCACCAAACCCACTTTACATTCACAATATCCCTCCACCAAACCCCCTTTACCGACTTTACACCATTTAATACTATTATTTTCCACTTTTTCTTAATCTCCGTGTCTACAGTATATGGCCAATTAAAATTAGGACGGAGGGAGCATCTGCTTAAATAAGGCAACAAAAAACTCTTTCCTGTGCACAGGCAATTATCAACATATTCCAGAGAAAAATAAACCCTTAGACATCAAATAGATGTAGCCACTAGACATGGAAATGAACTATAGCTATTTAATTATTTCAAGTTTCGATAACAATTTTTTTTTTTTACAAACCTGGCTGATCAAAGGCATGAAGCAATTGAATCCAGTGCACTGTATTTTCCTCAGTACTTGACGTGTGGATCACAGTCTCCTGACCAATATTTCTGATGAAAGGCTGGACGGAATCGTTCATTTCTTCTGATTTCATCGCGTTGGGACTTCCACTACTCGAGGGCTTTGCGACTGACATATATAGTCAAACTACAACTGGCTCATACAGTAACACTGCATATATATGAAAAGAATAACCGAATAAGATAAAACACAAAGGATACAGAAAAATGAGAATACATAGATATGTGAAATCCACACTATACGAATTGAATAACTTGATCAGAGACAACTATACTCAGATATTTGTATTACATTTTGCGGAAGGATCAGTTTTCATTCATTCAAGCTGTTCTAATAAATAATGGGTGATTGAAATTGGAAGTGATTACTTGAAAAAAAAAAGGGTCAATATAAAAAAAATCACAATATTTAAATGTTTAAAAATTGTATCCCTCAATTATCACACCAAATCCCCCTAGAAGGCAGTATTAAATTTTCAGAGCTGCATGTATATATGACTTTACAGAGAGCTGACCTCTCTAAAGTGCTACTAAAGTTGATAAATACGCATCTCAAGCAACCAAGTGTCATGTGTTTCCTAACCATCACTATTACTTTTGTAATTGCTGATGAATAAGAAAACAACGTGTTGGCTGATTTTAGCTGAAAAATTTATGTAAACTTGGCAAAAATTAAGAAAAAAATTACACACATGTAGCATGACAAAATGTCCCTCGTGCAGCTGGACACAAAACTAGGATACCCAGAACTGGCATGGTAGAAAAAAGACAACATTCGTCGTCACATATTACATCAGGCCTGAGAACAATCACACAATTAGTCCTTACTTTACTCCCGAATTCCAGTTAGATATTATTTAATGGTTTTTATGGCTTTCTTTACCAACACCTAATAATAGCTCTCTTGACTCTCTAATATTAAAAGCCAATGATCACATATCTAGCCAAATAAAGCATCAAACTAAAAATAATTAATTAAGCACCTCATGTCTATACTGAAAAAACTTTGAACACTAGGAAGGAGAAGATGAAAGCAGATAAAAATAAGCAATAAATTGAACAAAATTCTTAACAAGAATACAGAAGAAGATACTTTGGACTTTTTAACCATTATCTCAGTTCCGCATTAAACATCAATTTGATGCATGCTTTGAATCTTGATAAATTAAACCAACGAAAAAGCAGCCAGCCACTTAAATTAACATGAAGAAACATAAATTAAGATGCCCTACTTCACAGCATTGCCATTTGAATTAAATTAAATAAAATAACAAATCTACAACAAAAAATCAAAGGCGTAGATTCTCAATATTCAATAACAAATTCACAAATGAAGAATAAAGTGAAAGCAAGCTATCACGCTGGATATTAGATCGATTAAAATTCCCTGACCTAATATAAAAGTTGATGAATTGTAACAACACAGAGAAACTAAACAAAGGCTACTGTAGGGTTTGAGCTCACGTGATCTGAGGTCTCCACCTAAAGTTCACGAACCAGTGATTGGAGAAATTGCGGGCGACTAAAGGCGGAGGCCTAAATAGTCGAGAAATAATCAATTGTATGCATGCACTGAATCTTGATGAATTAAAGCAACGAAAAAAGCATCCAACCACTTAAATTAACATGAAGAAACATAAAATTAGATGTTGTTGGTCCCGGTGCAAACGAATTTTACACGTGTATGGGGGGATACACATGTTCAGTGATTTTAAAACTTTTTCTTCACTAGGTCAGATGGGTCATGTCGCGAGTCGTTTTGGTTGATGAATATTATGTGGCTAATTTGATTACAACTCGCAAACAAAATATATACGTGTAAAATAAACAGTAAATAAGATGAATTTGTTGACCCAGTTCGTCAAGAAATGACTACTCTGGGGGCATACCAAGCCAGGATATAGTATTACGAGCTTTACACGTACAGTTCTTGATACATCTTATGAAGATGAATCGATGCAGATTAGCAAATGAGTTCTAGGGTTTCTCGTATATGTGAATAAACACTCTAATTTTTCGGTTCCTCACCTCTCTAGGGATTTTTGTAGGCTACTTTTCTGGGATTATTTTCTGAACCTTTCTCTTCTTCTTTTTTCTTCTTTTTTTATAGCAAGACCGGCAAGCATGAAATTTGGATTGATATAGCATGTGCTGGATTGGTATAGCATGTGCTGGAGTCTTTGGATCATGAAAGAACTCCGGTGGTGTTGCCACGTTTCTGACTTCATCTTCTAGATCGATCTTTGTACTAGCTTCGTCTGTAGGACGCTCTTTTGATCGTCCAAATTAATCTTTTGTTCGGTTGGACTTTTTGTTCGCCCCTTTAATCATGTCAGTTTTATTGTCAGTTTTATATTGAAAAATTGTCCTCCTCGAGCACACTGATTCCTCAGGATATTTGGGTCTTCGGGATATTTGAGCGTCGAGCACTCTGACCCTTTAGGATGTCTGAGTTCTTCAGGAGATCCGAGTTGAACATCTTGACGACAGCTCTTTTAACTCCTTCTTTCCGATCTAAGTAGCGGATCGTTTGTTCGGTTAAATTTGGCGAAACAATTACGATCGGTTGGCGAACAAAAAGTAACTCATCCACGGGCATGATTATTATATTCGAATATTACACGTGTCATTTCTTTGATGATCGATTAATCGATTTATTATATCGAACACAACAATACCCCCAGTAAGGTCGCTTTGTATTCTACATGGGGCCTTACCATTAATTCATCTGATTGGGCCATGTTTGGCATCGCTTCAATTCATATTTGGATCTTTGAATTTGTACCCGATGTCCATATAAACCATATTTCTCCGCCTTTTAAACTTTTTCTCTTTTCTCTCTCTTTCTTTTATTGTCTTCCGCGTTCTAAAGTTTCCGGTGAAGGCTTCATTGTTCGTGAAGAAATTCATTCAGTAAATAACCATTGCATTCTTCTTCTATTTTGTAATTATGGCCTCTTTGCTCAATTCTCTGCATTCAATCCGACCATCATAGTTCCTTCGCCCTTCCCCTATTAGTAGAATCCCGTAATAATGTAAGTACATCGGAGGCAAATGCCTCGAATTCGAGGATTCCGTTGGCAATTTTGGCAACCATTTACGATTCTTTCTTCGACTCGATAAAGCCCAAACGAGTCGGGATAGGGGTTTGACCGTAATGATTCGGTCGGACGATTTCGATTATGATTCTTCGCCCCAAATTCAAACTAGGTCTAGGGCTATTGATAATGTTGATGTGATGCGAAATGATCTTTTCTTTGAGGGGGGGAAATTTTGGCAATTTATAAATTTAAGCCGAATCGAACATAGGTGTAGATGGTGGGCAAAACTCGAACTTGGTATACTGTTGGTGTCCTCACAAATCCAACATATAAGAAAGTACAATGCTCGTTATAATTTTGGTTTGCCCGAACAACCTCATAGGATTAGTGTAGAGAACGAGTACCCGGCCGAGCAAAATAAGCGAGCATAATTGATGTAGATATGCTCTTTCAATTTGCATAGAATTTATGAAACCCACAAGGATGTCTTTTTTTCGGGCACCGGGTCGACGATGGGGGGTGACCAACCCCCGAGGGTTGTGTCGCAGATGAATTTGGACACCATGGAGGTGGCCTTCGATTTCCTCTCCATCCGGCAATCACCCGTTTGCTCGTGGAGTGGAATATCACCATTACGCAACTTTAAACCGAGCGGATGGCATATGATTATGAGTTTTTTGACTTTGTTCGCAAAATGAAGCCAAGGTATTATCCTTGGCAAATTTGAACTTGCTTTCGGTTAGTGCACTTGACTCGTCCGAGGGGCTTAACACGGATGGTTGTTTATGCAAGCTAACGCCAAGTGCAAAATTATCGAGGATGTCTTAGGAAAAATCGATGATTTGGAAAGAGAAGTTCGGTTCGTGAGGGGCAATTGGAAAAGCCCGGCCTGGGCGAGCCAAATGCTCGCTTGGACATCCTTTGACTTGAGTGTACCAAAGTAAGTGATTTTTATCTTTCATTCTTCAATTTGAACCGATTTTAACTCACTTTTTATTTGGGGATTCTAGGCTGCGACGGATAAGGAGACAAGCGGCGGCTACTTCAAAGCGTTTGGCATGATTGATCTGGAATCTCGTTTCGAAAAGATCTGTGATAACTTTGAACACCGCCGAACGAGAGAAAGAAATGAGGTTTGTCGTGCCTCCTCATCATCTTGTTGCTGTTGATCCTTCAGGTAAGGATTATCTTTTGTTTTTGTATAAGTCTTGTGTCTTTTTGTTCGTTGTTACCCATTGATTCTGATTTCATTTTATTTATAGCTTTTCCGGCTGTGACCATCGCTGTGAGTACATCTGAACACACTGAGATGGCTCGAAGAAAAAGGCCACAGGAACTTGCTTTCAGATTCAGCCGAGCGAGAGAGGCTCAAATAACGAGTAGAGGGGAGGCGAAGCGGGGCCAAACGACCCTCATCCGGGTCCTGGAGAATCAAGTCGAGCCTGTAGGGGCTCCTGCTCACCGAACATGGGGTCGGGCGAACAAACTCCACCACCGAAAAAGACCAAGGGTGGAGATCGTGAGCGTGGGGCAAGTTTAAGCAGGGCTCAATGAACAGGGCCGAACGAGCAAACTCGGACAAAGATCGATGTTGCCAGTCGACTCGGACCCCTACCGCCGAGAGGCGATCAGAGCGGCCGCCTCTGTTGTTGGTCCCATTTCGCAGATTGTCGAAATGGAAGTTGGCACATCTTCTCCTCCTCCAGCTGGACCCCGATCATGGACTCCGTTAGACCCTGAGCTCCGATCTCCCGAAGATAAATCATTCCTGGGATGGGATCCATTTCGGCGTGGGTGTACATTTTGCTCATTTCTGTTCTTTGCTTTGGTTTTTGGTCGATATCTCTATACTCACTTGGTGAATATATATATCTTTGTAGGTTGAGCGGGTTGTCGCCCTTAATGCCCAACCTAAAGAATTACTTTTGCTTTCGCCGAAGTGTTTAAAAAGTTCGAGCGTCTTGGGAGCATGTTCAAAAAGCTTGCCGGACTCGCATTCGGCGTGGACTCTTCGATCTGGAGGAGTCTACTATGGATCCCACCCCTTGGAAAATATCGTTTGAAATTTTGGTGCTTGAGAGGCCAATCTATGGTCGCTCTTGAGAAAGCTTATGCTCAATCCGCTAACATCCAAGCCAATTATTTGGCTTTGATTAGAACTTTGAAGATAAAGTGATCGAAATTTGAGCAGGTCGAGGATGAACCGAAATTGGCTCGAGAGCAAACCTGTTTTAAGACAAGTTGGGCCTAACGGACTCGGGAGGATCTTTTTCGCCGATTTCAAGAGAATGCTTCGCCTAGCTCAAGAGGATGCTTTCAAAAACAAACAAGAGGTAATCGAATCGTCTCACGAGGAGGTGATCAATATACGAAGGGCTCAAGAAGAAATGAATGTTGAGCTTCGTAAACTCCGGGCTGGTGTTGAAAAAATTGAAAGTGAGAGGGACGCACTTGGCCAACAACTCATCATTGCTGAAGAGACTAATACTCGTTTAGGCCTCGAAAACTCAAAAGTCGCATGATGATGGCCAGTATATTGACTCCATGTCCAACTTCTCGTATATTTTGCGCTTTTTGCCGCCGTCTTTATTCGATCCGTTTAGCCACATACTCAACAAATGAGCAAATTGCCCCTCTCATATCCAGCTTTCAGCAGTACCTGGTTGATAACCCTCCAGATCGCAACCTCCCAATGTCGGATTTGAATGGTTTGTGTGACTTTTCCGTTCTTCCTGAAGGGATCAAAATTGACGATCCAATTCTGGATGAAGAGGAGAACTCAGACATTATTGTTACTGAGGTTGCTGATCAAAATCTTCACACTGAATCTGGGACCAATCAGTGCATGGGACGAGCAAGAACCTCCGCAACCAAGAGCAAAATCGCGCCCCAAATGAGCATCGATACTGGACATTCGGAAAGGTGTTGAGGGGACCGAACATAATGTGTTCGACATTTCTCTTCCGTCTACCCCCAATTTTAACTTTGCACCTTGATGTCTTTTTTCTTTGTAAAACTTGTGTAACTTTTTGTCTTCTTCACTTTTTAGTTCGAACAATATATCTTTAACATTGTTTTCTTGTTGATACTTTTTTTTTTGTGTCGAACATTTTTTCAATTGAGCGAATGGATTACATCTTGAATCTATTTCCTCTAACTTTGTTTTGTTGAGGATGAATGTTGATACTTGTGTTGCTTGATATTTGCTTTGTTGCTTGCGTTAAACTTTATTGCTTTCCGTTTTTGCCCTTTTCTTACGAATGAATTGAACATTGGTTTTTGCAATGCCCGCTCTGACTTCTTTCGGTTTGATTGTCTTATTGACATTCAATCGGTTGATCGTCTTATTTAGATGCGACCGGATGGGTTACTTTATGAACCCCCTTTCTTGGTCTTGTGATCGTCTTATTTAGGTGCGATCACGCCGTTACTCGGGCCGTCTTATTTAAGCTGCGACCCCCTTTTCGTCACCCGGCTTCGTCTTCTGGTATCTGTAAGTACTAGTCGTCTTATGCATTTAGCGTACCCATTACTCGCTTTTTTTTTGCGGGGAATCGAATCTGAACTCGTTAAATCGGTGGTGAACATAGACCTGGGCTCGTTCGTCTTTGTTCGGGTCGTCCGGCTTAGGTGCGACCTCAAATAGGCCTGAACTAGAAACTCTTTAGCGAACAAAAGTACATATATCTTTCTTTTTCTTTTTGCAACACTTTGTATTCTATTACATCGTTCATAGCTGAAGAAGACTATCTATTACACAACTATTGTTATCAGACCAGGGTTTTGAATCTAAACCTTGTCTTGAGTAGACCATTTAATCGGGCCTCGCCTTGTCCATGGAATTGATGTTGACAAGGATGTGGCACATCGGTCGTATCTACCCTTTTTTTTTTTGTAACATGCTCAGAAGCGAAGAAGATAAACTTTTGTCCCTCCCTGGACAAGTTGTGGTTATCGCGAAATGTCATGAGCATGAGCATGTGGCGTAGCATTCTGCTTTCGCTTAAAATAGGTCTTGAAAGCAAAACTTTCATTTCGCGACCATTCATCCCTCCGGTAGATGCACGAGCATCAAGATCGGCATCTTATTTTGGGCGGACACTATGACATCCTCCGCCGGAGGAGATTTTGGGGATGCATGGGGGACTCATGGCTTATTCATCTGCGTGGCGATGAGTAATCGTGGAGTGGCAACCATGACTCTTCCGAGCATCTTGAGTCCGGCAACGGGCTTCAACCTGCGCTCGTAATGAATATAGGGTAAAAGACTCGTATCCGGACAGATGCTCGATTAAGCTAAATGACTGCTGAATCGAGAGCTGGATTCTTCTACGTCTGGGGGCATACTAAACCATCTTCCTTCTGAGAATCTCAGTATTTTTCCTTTTTTCTTCTTCATTTTTTTTTTCTTTTTTCCTGCTTTTCTTAACCATAAGTATGCCCCTATTTATAGAACTGTCCCAAGCTAGTCTTTGGCATAGATACCGGTCTTTAGCTCTCTTATTTTTGCTCTCCTTTTTGACATCTGTTCGGCTTTTTGACAACTCTTGCTCAAAAAATTAACTCATCCCTGCATGGCTGCCACCACTTGTCAACTCGCTCCGACACGTATCTTCTATTGACAACTCGTTCTGACACGTATCTCGCAATCATCAATAGTCTTTTTGTCAACATTTTTCTTGAAGATATGCATCGAAAATAATATATTCTTCTTTTATGGCCAGTCTACTTTCGTTTTGAACCGAATGGTGATTGTGTTCGCCAACAATATGCTTCGCTTTAATTTGTTTTTAACTTTGTTCGGCCGATACTATACTCGCCTTTATTGATAATATTTTTTCAAATTTGGCGTGTTCCACGAGTAAAGACAATGGGACTCCATTCAGTCCTCCAAGTCATATGCCCTGGATTTGGTAAGCGATTCGTGACTCTGAAAGGACCTTCCCATGCTCGACCGAACACACACTTTGGGTACCCCCATCGATCGCCTTTTAAAACCGGCTCGCCCACATTGAACTGCGCAAGATTCGGACTTTGGAATTATAAAAATTTTTCGATCTCTTTTTGTACATAGCATTCTTGAAATCACGCCCTCCGTCCTTCTTTTCTTCCAACAGTGCGAATTCGGAGCGGAGGCGTCCCGTCATTAATATGCTCTCCGAAAGTCATTGTTCGATGACTTGGAATTTTGATTTCTGTTGGTATAATAGCTTCCGCACCAAATGCTAAAGCAAAAGGGGTCTCCATGATTGATGTTTACGAAAGTTGTTCGATAAGCCCATAATATTTCAGCAATTCTTCAAATTATCTATCCTTGGAATTATCAAGTCTATCCTTGAGGGTATGCTTGATAATTTTATTAACGGCTTCAAATTGACCGGTTGATTTGGGGATAATATGGAGTTGAGTAGTGCTTTTTTATGCCCAATGAGCACAATTTTGTGCGAATTCACTTCCATCGAATTGTTTGCGTTATCGGTGACCAATGATTGGGGAAGCACAAATCGACAGATGATGCTTTTTCAAACAAAGTTCCACATCCTTTGTTCGGTGATCTTGACAATGGCCTCAGCTTCTGCCCATTTAGTATAATAATCAACGGTCACCACAGCATATCTAACTCCCGATGTGCCAGTAGGAAATGGGCCAATCAAATCGATCCCCCATTTGGCAAAAGGCCATGGGCTATAAACTGACACCAATTCTTCAGGTGGGCTATGAATAAGCGGAGCATGTACCTGGCACTGATGACACGCGCGAGCATATGCGAGCGAATCCTTTTTGAGGGTTGGCCAATAATAACCTTATCGATTATTTTGTGTCTTTAGGACAAGCCCCTGTATGATTTCGCGATACTCGTCATGGATTTGTTGCAGAAGTACATGTCCTTCTTCAGGAGTGATACACTTCAGAAGTGGAAGTGAGAAGCTTCTTTTGTACAAATGCTCGTCTATAATAGTATATCGAGCAGACTGTAACCTGAGGCGAGTAGCTTGTGCCCTATTCTCAGGGAGAAGTCCCTTTTGTAAGTAACTCATTATTGGAGTCATCCAAGTTTCTTGTTCGCTTGTTATTTGGGCGATCGTAATTCTGAGGAACCGATGGCGATGCCGCGGGCGACCACAATGTCTGTTGTGTTAAATCACTCCTTCTTGTTGCCAGCGTGCCAAAGCATCGGCCGAATGAATTACCCAATCGTGGTAATTGTTCAATGAAAACTTGGTCAAAATGCTCGAGCAACTCTTTTGCTAGTTGTTGATATTGTGCCATTTGTTCGCCTCGGGCCTCATACTCGTCTGTTACTTGATAAACGATTATCTGAGAATCGCTATAGATCATCGACCTCGAATTCCCATTGTCATTGTCATCGTAGTCCAAATGATCAAAGCTTCATATTCAAATTTCATTATTTGTATTTGGGAAATCAAATCGGATGGAAACATTTGTAAACGTTTTACTGGTTTCATTTGGGATGAGAACTACGCCGCTTCTCGGGCTCTTGAACTTGTTGATGAACCATCAACATACATGTGCCATGGTTGATCGACAATTTTTTCAGAATTTGTGGATATGTCAACTCAACCATGAAATCGGCCATAGCTTGGCCGCTTCATTTCTTGCTTTCGTGGAGCTTAACGTAATCTTGGTGTCTAACTCCACCGCCTATTTGAGCAATCGCCAAATATCGGTCGATTGGAGGACTTCTTAGAATGGAAATGCAGTCAATACCTCAACCGAGTGGTCGAAAAAATATGGTCGCAATTTTCGCGACACTCATTCGAGGCATATGCTAATTTTTCGATGGAGGATCTAGGAGCTCGGCCTCTTTTTAAGACTTGGCTAACATAATAAATGGGCAAATGTGTGGTCCTTCGCCGCGACTGAGCACAACATCGATCGCGATGTTGGACGCAAAGAAGATCTGAGATAGAGTTGTTCGCGCAGGATAGGCTTAGGCAAATGTTCGAGTATCCGCAAGGTCTTTCTTTTAATGATTCAAATGCATTTTGGCAATGCTCGGTCCATGAAATTTCCCCTTCTTTAATGCATCAAAGAAAGGTTTACATTTGTCCCCCGTTTCGTGATATAAACCGGCTCACGGAGGCTAATCGTCCGGTTAACTTTTGGACCTCTTTCAAATTTCTGGGGGCTTGCATATCGAGCATGGCTTGAATCTTGATGAGTTCGCATCAATCCCAGATTGACTAACCATATGTCCGAGGAATTTCCTGAATGAATCCCAAAATTCGCATTTCTTGGGATTTAACTTCATATTATACTTCCTCAGTATATCAAACGTTTGTGCGAGGTGGGTGATGTGGTCTTCCTTATGTTCGCTCTTTACCACAATATCATCGATATATACCTCAATTGTTCGGCCGATGTGTTCGTCGAACATTTTGTTCACCAAACGTTGATACGTTGCTCCGGCATTCTTTAATCCGAATGGCATGCGTTGCCAATAAAAGTACATGTTCTTTTCACTGCAGAACGCCGTATTCTTTTGATCGTCCGGATCATCGGTATTTGGTGATAACCAAATAACGCATCCATAAATGTCATGAGTTCATGGCCCATCAGATTATCAACCAAATAATCAATGTGTGGCATCGGAAAATTATCTTTTGGACATGCCTTATTCAAATCGATTGAAATCAATACCACGATCTCCAAGATCTATTTGATTTTGCGAGCGAGCATGTGGTTTCGCAAGCCATCTTGGGCATTTTACCTCTCGGATCGGTTTGTTGTCAGCGTTTTTTTTGATTTCATTATTCATCGCCGCATATTTTTCCGGACTAAACTTTCTGCGCTTTTTGGACAACTGGAGCTTGTATTGGATCAAGGTTGAGGGAGTGGCAGGCATGCTCTGGATCTATTCCAACCATGTCCTCGTGTGACCATGCGAACACATCTAAATTTGCTTGAAGGTAAGTAATTATTTCTGTTCGGATTGGTTCAGGTAATTCTGAACCAACGAACACTTCTAACTTCAGTGCATTGAATTCGATCTTGATTGGCTCGATTGCTCAACAGGGTCGTCGCTTTTTTTTTTTGCTTCCGAGGGTCTTGGATGGACCCCCGGGGCTCATCATCAACCTCCATGGGTTCAAAACCTATGCGAGGCTCTAGGTCCGATTGCTCGTTCGGCTGATCAATATTCATTTGATCTAGGAGATCGGGGGAATTAGTTGTCTCCCCGAAGTTTATGTTTCATATACGTGCCTTCTGTGCTCGCACGAATGGTTATGCTCGTCGAACTTATGTTCGTCGGAAGATCTTTCGGTGAGATATTTGCTCGCTGGCTAGGCTTATCAATCTCCCGTGTTCGCTCCATCATATTGACGATGCTTTGTCTTTCTGGTACACACGATAGCAAACAATCTCGAGCTTTCTTACGATCTCTTTTACGCTACCTGTTCCATCTTGTGTTGGAAATTTAACACAGTAGTAATACGTGGAACAGGCCGCTTTGAATTCCTGAATAAAAGGGCGACCTAGAAACCCGTTATAAGTGGACTGAACATCGACGATTACAAAATCTAACATTCTAGTTCGTCTAATGTCCGAATTCAAAGTTGATTCTAGCTCGACTCCTAACCTAATCATACCATAGGGTCGGATTCTGATTCCCCAAAACCCATTATAGTATGATTACATGGTTCAATATATTTGCTCAAATCCCCAACTTGTTTTTCCATCTGGCGAAGGGTATTGACGAACAAAATGTTCGTGATAAGCTCCAAATATCAACTAAGAGGATGTGTACCTTCAACCCAAGGAGACGAAAGCAGCGATGGTTAAGGAGTCGTTGTGGGGAGTTATAATTCGTCGAGATCGTCCTCAGAAAATGATTTGGTGTGTAGGTGGGGAGGCTGGATGATGTGCTCGCCACCTTCACCCGATGGATGTTCTGCATGGCACGCATCTCCATCTTTTTGCGTCTGTTAGATAACGTTGGCGCCTGGTAACATCCACCCACAGGAGCATATTCAGGACGTATCATGTGGATTTCTTGGCTTTTCGACCTCTTCCCCGACAAAGGAGGCCCTCTTTTGGGCGTTTCGGATCTCTTACGTGATTCTTGGGATCCTTTGTCAAATGTTTGTTCGACCTTTCGCTTTCCCCTTCGATCTTATTTTTTACGTTTTGCGAATCCACATTCGCGAGCTTTTTAAAGCTGGGAAAGCGATTCTCTTCATATAGCTTCCAAAGTTGGCGGAGTAAATCGCGGCAATTTTACGTATTGTGCCCGATGTACTTTCGTGATAATTCTGATATTGGAAGGCGTTAAGTCGACGCTTATCCATTACAATTCTTCTTGCTTTTTGTCAACATGTCCCGATCTTTAATTTGATTAAAGATAGTTTATAAACGCCCAAGAGACTTCGCGAGGCATTTCTTCTAACTCTTTCTTCAAAAGGTTTGAAGGAGGCTGGGGGTCTGTACCCCCCTTCATTCGTCGTTTTCTTTTCGAAAACTTTCCTAGCGATAGGCTCCTGTCTCAATTGTGATTGTGCGAGCAAATCTTGCATGGCTATGATTTTAGTTGCTCGCTCTCTAAACTCTGAGTATGAGTTCGGTCAATCTTGATGCATGGCCTTCCACATGTCTGTATTTAAAGTCAGGCCTCCGACCACCGTGAGGATCTTAGCATCCTCTTCAACTAGGGCTCCATCATACAAACATTTATCAAATCTTTCTATGTATGATCGATCAGACTCACCTTTTAGTTGGGAAAAGTGTGTCAACCTTTGTTTCAAGCAGGCGAGCACACACATGGATGAAAAGTGGGACAAAATTGCGCCCCATTTGTGCGAAAAGGCGTGATGGGCCTTGGCGGGTAAAGTTGTAAACCACCTATGTGCCCGATCACCCCAAAGTCATGGGGAATGACCCGGCGTTGCGTCGCGTCTGTAGCCCCCATCGCGATCATAAAGTCCCGAATATTTCTTTGAGATGGACATGAGGATCCGACTTCAAAGATCGAAAATGGGGAATTGGCGGTCGGGTCTTTGCGACTTTCTCTTTATGCTTGCCGCCATGATCGCTGGTGATAATGGCGAGCAAGGTACGGTGCTCGTTCGAGGGTGGCCCTTAGTCGCGGCCAGATCGGCCTGTAATCCCTCGATGGCTTTTTGCATTTCCGCAAATTTTGTGGGACTGATAGACTTAGATTAAATTTGTTTTCCCATCATGAGGATCTCGTGGATCATGCTCGTGATGGGGCGATCCCCCTCTCCAAGTTTGTCCTTGACTACCCAATCGGTGATGGATAAGCGACTTTGTTCCGCCGATTTTTGTTGGTATCGCGGATGCTTTTGAAGATCTGAATGTGCGGGCATCTCTATTGGATGTCTCTTTCACGGACCACATCGCCTATTATTGGCGATTGATTCGGTCTTTGGCGGAGAGCCTCAAGCGTCAAACGCCGATGGTCTAGACCCTTGAAACATTCGTCATCCGATGTATCATCGAACTTTTTTCTTGGTAAAAATTTTGCGGTTTTCTTTTTAGCTTGCTTTCATTTGTCGGGTGTATCGCGAGTGTTGCTCTTCCCGCTTTTGAGCCTCTAACCGCTAATTCTTTTACGCCCTCTCTCTTTACGTGCTTTCAACAAAAAAAGTGATGGCTTTTGTAGTAACCGGCCGGATCATTGGCTATATCCTCAAGGTTAATAGTCTCCATTTGCTGATCTTTATAAATTTGTATTTGGGCCTCTCTCTGGTCATATAATTCGGCTTTTTGTTCCGACCTCTCCGTTTTGTGTTCCTAGATTGAGGCATTTTATTTCTTTTTACGCCTCGGCTAACTAGGGGTTCGTGTATGGGTTGGTTTTTGGATTTGGATTAAAAAAATTCAACGATGTTTTCGACGAATTTTTCTATTGCACCCTCCTTCTAGCGCCAATTGTCGCGAGTCGTTTTGGTTGATGAATATTATGTGGCTAATTTGATTACAACTCGCAAACAAAACATATACGTGTAAAATAAACAGTAAATAAGATGAATTTGTTGACCCGGTTAAATCAAGAAATGACTACTCTGAGGGGGCATACCAAGCGGGATATAGTATTACGAGCTTTACCGCGTCACAGTTCTTGATACATCTTATGAAGATGAATCGATCGCAGATTAGCAAATGAGTTCTAGGGTTTTCGTATATGTGAATAAACACTCTAATTTTTCGGTTCCTCACCTCTCTAGGGATTTTTGTAGGCTACTTTTCTGGGATTATTTTCTGAACCTTTCTCTTCTTCTTTTTTCTTCCTTTTATAGCACTTCGGCAAGCATGAGCTGGATTGGTATAGTATGTGGTGGATTGGTATAAGCGTGTCTTTGGAGTCTTTGGATCATGCAAGAACTCAAATTGGTGTTGCCACGTTTCGACTTCATCTTCTAGATCGATCTTTGTACTAACCCGTGCGTAGGGACGCTTTCTTTTGATCGTCAAATTAATCTTTTGTTCGGTTGGACTTTTTGTTCGCCCCTTTAATCATGTCGGTTTTATTGTCGGTTTTTATATTGAAAAATTGTCCTCCTCGAAAACACCGATTCCTCGGGATATTTGGGTCTTGGGATATTTGAGCGTCGAGCACTCGACCCTTTAGGATGTCCGAGTTCTTGAGAGATCCGAGTTCGAACATCTTGACACAGCTCTTTTAACTCCTTCTTTCCGTCCGAGTAATGGCGGATCGTTTGTTCGGTTAATTTGGCGAGACAAGCAATTCGATCGGTTGGCGAACAAAAAGTAACTCATCCACCGGGCATGATTATTATATTCGAATATTACACGTGTCATTTCTTTGATGATCGATTAATCGATTTATTATATCGAACACAACAGTCGGGTTGTCTCGATGATTTGGTCCCGAGAAGCACAAATCATACGAGTCAAAGTCTACCCGAGATAAAGTGATCCCGAAGCCGCTTTCGAAACCTCGAGATAATCCCAATCGAGCTTGAGTATTTTCGAGATATCTTGAGTTGCTTGAATAGCTACTTTCGGATGTCGCGGAATAGTTGGCCCTAAGTTTATACTCGTTTTATGCTTTCTTTGAAAACCTTCCTTTTAATGGAATAGTGCTTTAAGGTGTGATTGAGTTAGATGCAACCCAATTGGATTGATTCCAACCGAGTATCGGTGAAAATATGCTTTCGATTAAAGATATGCAACAGTTAATCAAAGCAATACAGAAAGCAAATAACACAGCAAGTTATAGTAGTTCAGAGACTCAAGCTCCTACGTCCACTCTCTCTGACTCTTCAGAGAAATTCCTTAATCACTTCCTAAGGTTTTCTGACTACCTCTGTAGTTTACTAACCTTTCTACTTCCTAAGGTTTTTCGACTACCCTCAGTAGTTTACTAACCTTTCTATTTTGAGCTTTCTGACTACTTCTGTAGTTTACTTACTCAAAACACACACAAGCTTTCTGACTATCCAAGATAGTTTACTCACTTCTTCTCTAGAGCTTTCTGACTATCTTTGTAGTTTATTAACTCTTTACAACTCCAACTCACCAACAATCACACTCAAACTACCTTACAAAGGGTTTGAGGTTTCTTGGTTGGTTTCCAACTAGGATGAGATATCCTTTACAATTAAGTACAATGCAAAGGCTAGGATATCTCTACTAAGCTTTGGATATATCTTATCAAGCTAGGCTTAGTGAATGAGCTCTCTTCAATATAAAGCACTTGGGAAATTCTTGGGTTTT
Source organism: Stenogyne calaminthoides (assembly GCA_037126765.1). Classification (NCBI taxonomy): domain Eukaryota; kingdom Viridiplantae; phylum Streptophyta; class Magnoliopsida; order Lamiales; family Lamiaceae; genus Stenogyne; species Stenogyne calaminthoides. Next base: position 4,718,846 of record JBBCBC010000016.1, on the reverse strand, counting down.
CGACTGCTTCAACTTGCAATAATAAGTTTGAGCTCTTGAGTTGCTTACAAATTTTCCGTAACCTTCAATGTAGATGGTCACAAGTATTTATAGGCATACACCAAAGTCACTCTTGAAAAAACTATCTGTTGGAAGAGATAGCTTCGTGAGTTTCCTCTTATGGTGTGTGATGGACGGCTATATTTAGGGTTTGACACTCCCTAGCATGTTTTAGGCAAAGTGCTTTTCATGCGATCGATCACCACTTTTTGCGATGCGGAACATAGTACTCTTGACATGCTTGATGACTGTCATTTTTCGAGTGTCGATAAAATGCAGTGTTGTCTTCTTCGATTGGTTGTTGTCTTGATTAATGTAAAGACAAACACAACGGCTCTTTTTGGTCAATATCTCCGAGTCATATAACCTTAACAACACTTAGTTTTAGTTCCTTTTTATGCGCATTTGAATGTCTTGGGCAATATCTATTTTTCTAAGTAATCGCGTTTTTCTCGATATTGTATCCTTCGGATAGATATTTTCGATTGCCTCGAAACATTGAGGTTTATCTTGATAATTGGTTCATTCTTGAGTCTTGATAATTCTTGTGCCTCCGATATCCTTTGTCTTGATCTTACATCTTACATGTACGTGTCTTGAGTCTTACGAGTCTTGATGTCTTACGAGTCTTCACAGATATCTTGGTGATATCTTGAGTCTTGATTTCTCGATTTCATCTTGAGTCTTGATTTCTCGATTTCTACCGAGTCTTGATTTCTCGATTTCTCATTGAGTCTTGATTTCTCGGTTTCTCTTTGAGTCTTGATTTCTCGATTTCTCCTTTGAGTCTTGATTCCTCGATTTCTCACTTTGAGTCTTGATTTCTTAGTTTCATCTTGAAATTTGAAACTTGGTTTTCATACTAAAACTTGGTTTCTTGAAACTTTAAGAGTCTTGAATCTTGAATCTATCTAATCTATATCTGCGACTATACATTGTGCAGATAACATCTGAACACTCTAAAAGCTGAATCGACTCAACTATCAAGATTATCCTGAACATGTCATACTCAGGGGTTTTGGGATCTAATCAAAATCTTTTTTATTAAATTCATCTCCCAACAATTTCCCCCTTTTTGATGATGCCAAAACCATCTTGTTACAAATACACTTAACCTATACTCAGGTTTCAGTTTTTCCTATTACAAGATTGGTATATCTCCCAACAATTTTCACAATCAATCTCCCAACAATTTCCTCAGAAATAATCATAAGGCATATCAAATGTAAAGACATGTAAAAAGATAATGAGATATTATCTTTGAGCATAAAAGATAAAGTTTCATTGATGTATGATAGACTGTTACAGTTTACAATGAACTTATCTGAATGTAAAAGACAAAAAGATAAAGAAATTACAAGAGTTTTCAGTCTTGATCTTCAGTCATCTTTGATCTTCAGCTCTGGCTCTTCAGTTCTCTTCTTCCACCTCATCAGCAGGCACTTCAAGGTTAAACATCCCATAATACCTCTTCTTCAGCTCATCTCTTTCCTTGATGATATCAGGGTTGTTACCTGTCAGGCCCAACTGAATGGCGTATTGAGCAATCTCCTGAGAAATGGTTGTTTCATTCACCAAGCCATTCTCCAACCTAGGAGGAGGGTATGAGTATGGACCAGGGGCAGTGATCTGAACTTTTCCTTCATCCGCAAGATTGATCCAACTTTGTAAGTACTTTGGATAGAAGGTAAGCAGATAGTCAATGAAAGCCTCATTAGAATCTGAGCTCTCCCCTCTCCATTCTCTCAGCACATTGTAGTAGAACCAGAATGTTCTTTTAATCTCTTCCCACGCATCATTGAACTGGATTGGCATCCACTTGTCAATGTGCGGCCACTTTTGTGCTTTTGCAGTCCCTCTCCTCTTGCTTGCAAACTTCTTGAAACCACTTCTTCGCCTCTGCTCTTCTTCCTTCTTTTTCCTTATTAAAGGCACTCCTGAAACTGAAGCAGTAGTTTTCTTGGCTTGCTCGACCTGAAGTGATCTCAGAGCTCTTTTGGTATTGAAGACTTCTTTCCGCGGCTCTTCAGAATCTTCCAATTCCAATATCAGCTTCCTCTGAGTTGGCTTAGAAGCCTTAGCTCTTTTTCCTTCGGGCTCAACAAATGCCACAGCCTTCCTCTTGATAGGCAGTTCAGCTCCGGCTAGGCTTGTTCCAACCGTTCTTCTAGCACTCAGCTTCTCAGCAGCTACTTCTTGCATGGTTTCCTCAAAAACTTGAGTGTAGACAGGCTTCTCCACCTTCTTGAATTCCAGCTTCTCAGTGGCTTCAACTTCTTGCAAGGCTTCAGCAGTATTTTTCTTCTCAGCCTCTTTATCTGTCTTTCTTTCCAAGGTGTGTGCCAATAATACTCTCAGGTCAGCTCCGGGTCTTTCCCCCTTCTTGGCATCATACCTTGGCAGATGTTTGGATAGTGCAGTGTCCATATGATATTGTTCCTTGCTGACACTTCGCACTTCTCCCGCCAACTGATCTTGCTCTTCTTCTAGCCTCCTCATGTGGTTCTTCGCCATTGAGAACTCTTCAGACATTTGGGCAAACTGGTTGGAGAGAGCTTCTTTGAACATATTTGTCATCTTGGTCATGAGCATGGAGCTCATTTCCTCAACAGCATTTTTGATAAGCATATCATTCTTCTCCACCAATTTGGCCTCTAGAAATTCAGTCCTCTCCTGATACTTTTGCTTCAGCTCTGCACTTAATTCAGCTTTGACTCCACCCATTTTTCCTTCCATCTTTCCTTCCATGGCAGTCAATTTGTCAGTCAGAGTAGTCTGAAGTTGTATCAGGTCTGAAGAAGAACTCAGACTTTCCATCTTCTGGTTCTGGTTGGCCAATACTTCTTCAATCTGAGCAACTTTGTCCATGATTGGCCCAACCTTCTCCAGCTTCTCCACAATGGGAGTGAGATCAATCTCAGGAGCATAAGAGATTTGCTGCTTTTCCTGAGCTGGTTGCTCATCCTGAGTCTCAGTCTCTAACTGAGCTTCGGTCTCAATCTGAGCCTCAGTATCAGCCTGAGCTTGGGTATCCACCTGAGCCTCAGTCTGCATATCAGACATTACAGAGTTAAAGATAGAAACTTCAGTAATCTTGGCATAATTTTTAGTAGTGCCAAAAGTTACCTGAAGACTAACTTCAGTCTGAGGATGTGTGACATCAGGCTGTCCAGCATCAGTACTGTCCTTCTCCATCTGAGATTGACTCTCATCATTCCCCTGTTGGTCCCCATCTTGATTTTTGTCTTTGGAGCTCGGGGCATCAACCTCAGCATCTTTCCTCTCAGCAAGCTTCCTCTTCACCAGCTCATCAAAACCAGAAATTTTCATCCTGAGCTTGGTTTTTCTGAATCCTGAGAACTGAGTTAAAACAGATGTCTCCTCATTCCACCAGTCTTCACCTCTAAATGAAGCAATGTTGAGCATTTCAGGTAGAGTCTGGTTGAGAATGTAGACTGTTGACCTCAGTCTGAAAAATAGATCCTGAAGATCAGGATATGAGCTCAGCTCAGGGTACCGGTCCAGTATAAACCGTTCCCCCTTGCTTCGCCACTCAGTTTCTTCCGCTTCGCCCTTCTTCACCTTCGGGCTCTCAGGTTCAGTGGGAAGTTCTTCTGAGGCATCAAGGAATGGATCACTCAGGAGCTCATCAAGGTTCAACAGCTCCTGAGGCTCAGTAAGATCTGAGGGTTGGGCAGGCAACTCCTCAGTTTGAATCTGAGCTTGCTCTGAGGATTGAGCAGGCACTTCCTCAGTTTGAATCTGAGCTTGTTCTGAGGTCTGAGGTCCTTTGAAGATCTCTGAGCTCAGTGCGTCTCAAAAACCTCAGAGAAGACTTGCTCCTCAGTTTGCTCATGTGCCGTAAATATAACCTGAGCCAATACTTGTAAAGGCGATTTCTGAGCTTTTTGGCCCTCAGGTTGCACCTCCTCAGGCTCACTCACCTCCTCCTCAGTGGAAATCAGCATCCTTCTGTGTTTGGGAGCAAGGGTTTTCTTCCTCATGGCTTCTCCCTTCTCCCTCTTCACCTCCATCAAAGCCTTCCCCCTGGCTTGATGGGCTTCTTCAGCAGCAGCAGGTGATTCCACTTTCTTCTCTTTCTTCCCTTTCAAAGTCTTTCTGGTAGATGTAGGCTTGAACATGACCTTAGACTTTGGAAATGGTGAGGAGTTGGCAAAAATATCCTCCTCTTCACGGCACATCTCCAAAATAAAAGCTATTTTGGTTGCATGGAGTATCTTGCCTTTGATTGAGATCGATCCATCCTCCTTTTTGATCTGCTTGGCCTGGTCACTCACCACTCTGATCAGATATTTCAGCCAGTTGAAATCTGTGGTGGGTGAATCTTCGATAGCAGCCATCAATCGAAGCTTGGGAGTGCTTATCTGCTCAAAACTCCCTGATCGACTCATTATGCACTTACTAACAATATCTAACAAAACTTTGTATTTTGGCTTCAAATGTCGTTTATGCAATGTAGCCTCAAACTTAATAGGATGCTCTGTTATCCTATCAAGGTATTCCTGCTCCCTACCCAACATATACGTCGTGGGATCCTCACCTCTATCACACAACTCAAATACATCATTCAAATTCTTAGGGATTATATACACCTCCCGTACAAAATCAACGTATTTCGAGCTATGTTCTAGATGGGAAACAGTAATCTAGGACTCGATACCATCCTCATCATCTAATTTCAGATTTGAAATAAAATCTATTACCTCCTTAGAGTATTCGGCTTCCGGTTGGCTTGCAACGAGATTTGTGAGTTTTGCGATTCGGATCATATGTAGTGCCTCTTCTTCGTGGGTAGCATTTGAGGAACTCTAGAGCGACACCACATACTCGTACCATGGCTTGTTGCAAATAGCCAGTTTGTCAAATATGGATAAAGTCATTTTGAGGATTTTTGAAGTGTAGGGTTTGAAGATGACGAAGGTTTCTGGGCAAAAGGGGTTTTTGAGTTTGCAGAGAATTTTGAGAACGAAGGCTTTTGAAATTGGGGCTTTGAAAGAATTCTCAAATGAATATAAGGATCGATTCCTGGGAAATCGTATCGATTGATGAAAATCAACGGTTGAGATTAATCACAGACTAATCGGGTATACAAAAGGACGATTTCACGAATAATAAGTCGTCAATTTAATCTTATTGGTGATTAATGAACAGTGCAATTAATGATTGTTGACCTTCTTCGGCATTTCAAAGATCCCGCCCAAAACATTCTCTTCAGGTGTTATGCTATTTATTGCTAATGACTACTGAGATTCACTTAAGCAATAAATGAATTGCATGAGTCATTACTTCTTCAGACTAATTTCCCTCTATCAGTCTTACTGAGTATTGACCTTGATAAAATGTCAGTATAATACTGAGTACTGAACGGGTTCAGTATGATACTGAGTACTGAGCCAGATTATTATAATACTGAGCACTGACCTTCAGCATATCTGAGTTTTCCAAGACTCAGAGTTCAGTATTTCCAATTTTATCCTGAGTTTCTCAGTAGAATCCTGAGAAAACTTCATGCATCTGAAAACCTTCAATTTTTCAGATTTACTCTATACACCTGGATCCAACATCCCTAATTCAACTGATAGTTCCTGAAATCTTGATTCAGCCAAAGGTTTAGTCAAGATATCAGCTCTCTGCTTATCAGTATGAATCTTCTCCATCCTGATGTCCTTCTTCTCTACATGATCTCTGATGAAGTGATGTCTGATATCCACATGCTTACATCTGGTGTGCAATACCGGATTTTGTGAGATAGCAATATCACTATTATTATCACAAAATATTGGTACTTCATTGGCTACAATCTTATAATCCCTTAATTGTTGTCTGAGCCAAAGAATCTGTGCACAACAGCTTCCTGCAGCCATGTATTCAGCTTCAGTAGTACTGGTTGCTACTGAGGTCTGTTTCTTTGAAAACCAGGATATCAGCTTACTTCCAAGAAATTGACAAGTTCCTGTAGTGGACTTCCTGTCAATTCTACACCCTCCATAGTCAGCATCTGAATAACCAGTTAATTCAAGGTTATCATCAGCTGGATACCATAATCCTCTATTCACTGTGCCCTTAAGATACTTCAGTATCTTTTTGGCAGCCTCCATGTGACTAGCCTTAGGATTAGCTTGGTATCTTGCACATATCCCAACAGCAAATGTTATATCCGGCCTACTTGCTGTGAGATAGAGCAATGATCCAATGATCCCTCTATAATCAGTGTGACTTACTGATTTGCCTTCAGGATCAGGATCCATCTTGTAGTTAGTATTCATGGGAATTCTAACTGCATTGCAATTCTGTACACCATACTTGGCAATCAGATCTCTGGTGTACTTTGCTTGGTTGATGAAGATTCCTTCCTTTGATTGTTTCACTTGAAGTCCAAGAAAGAAATTCATCTCCCCCATCATAGACATCTCAAACTTTCCTTTCATCAGTGTAGAAAACTTCTCACACAACTGATGATTTGGAGATCCAAAAATGATGTCATTTACATAAATCTGAACTAGTAAGATATCTTCCCCATCTTCTATCCTGAACAAAGTTCTATCAACAGTTTCTTTGATAAAACCATGGTCAGTAAGAAACTGAGAAAGGGTATCATATCATACTCTGGGTGCTTGCTTAAGACCATACAAGGCTTTCCTGAGCCTGTAAACTTGGTCATTCTGTCTGAAATCAGGAGGTTGTTCCACATAAACCTCTTCCTTAAGCACACCGTTCAGAAATGCACTTTTCACATCCATTTGATAGACTGTGAATCTCATATGGGCAGCATATGCAAGAAACAATCTGATGGCTTCTAGTCTTGCAACTGGTGCAAATGTTTCATCATAATCCAAGCCTTCCTCTTGGGAATAACCTTGTGCAACTAGCCTTGCCTTGTTTCTTACAATATTGTTGTTCTCATCTCTTTTATTCTTGAATACCCACTTGGTTCCAATAACATTGTGCCTTTCAGGCCTATCCACTAGCTCTCATACTTCATTCCTTGAGAATTGATTCAGCTCTTCTTGCATAGCAGTAATCCAATAAGAATCTTGTAGAGCTTCTTCAATCTCAGTAGGCTCTTTCTCTGATAGGAAGCAGCAGAATAATGCACTTTCACCATGGAACCTTCTTGTCTTAACACCATCAGTTAGATCACCCACAATTTGACTTGTAGGATGACTATCTAACCAACTTCTTCTAGATGTTCCCCCTTCAAAAGTATCCTCAACATTAGAAATGTTAGGTTCAGGCAGTTCATTAAACTCAGGGAACAACAGAAAAGGAGAAAGAGAATCATCTTCCTCAGGGGAAATTTCATTCAGAACATTGTCAGTGACATTTGTTCCCCTTTGGTTGATAGATTCAGAAATTGCCTCAGCTGTGACCACATCTTCATTGGCATCACATACCGAGTCCGAGGCGTGTCTGCATTGATTGGTCGACTTTGTTGTGTTGGTTTTCCTTCAGTGAAGAATTTCCATCCTGAGTTCCATCCTGAAATTCTTTGTCTGGGTCTGAATCACTCCATTCATAGAAAGTGACTGACTTCTTCTTTTCAGGTTCAGAGGATGTTTTGTCATTCTTTTTCAGGCTTAGTCTGGTGATTCTCTTGGTCAGCTCTCCTGCATCATGTTCCTGTTTCTTCTGAACACAAGTAGATTCATCAAAAACAACATGAGGTGTTTCTTCCACAATAAGAGTCCTACAGTTGTAAACTCTGAAGGCTTTACTGACTTCAAAATATCCTAAAAATATTCCTTCATCACCTTTGCTATCAAATGTTTTCAACTGATCTTTACCATTATTGTGTATGAAACACTTGCAACCAAACACACGAAAGAAAGAAACAAGAGGCTTTCTTTCATTCCAAAGCTCGTATGGTGTTTTGCCTTGACTCTTGGTCTGCATGGATCTGTTTTGTGAATAGCATGCAGTGTTGACAGCCTCAGCCCAAAATCTTTTAGGAATATCAGCTTCAGCTATCATTGTCCTTGCAGCTTCTTTTAGAGTCATGTTCCTTCTTTCAGCAACACCATTTTGTTGAGGGGTCCTTGCAGCTGATGTTTCATGAGTTATTCCATTTGTTGCACAATAATCAGATATAATATGGTTTATAAATTCAGTTCCTTTATCTGATCTGATTTTGACCACACTCAGATTCTTTTCAATACTGAGCCTTTTCAGTAGTTCGGCAGTTTTATCTGAGTCTCTTTCTTACTGAGTAAGAATATGACCCAAGTATATCTTGAGTAGTCATCAACTACTACGAGTGTATATTTCCTGCCATTTGTGCTCACTGGTGTTACTGGACCAAAAAGATCCATATGCAACAATTGAAGTATTCTCTCAGTAGAAACATCTACTTTGCTTTTAAATGATGCTTTAACTTGTTTTCCTTTTTGGCACGCATCACAAACATGTTCTTTACTGAACACTTCATTTGGTAACCCCCTCACAAGTGCTAATCTTGCAAGTTTGTTCAGAGTTTTAAAATTCAGGTGATTCATCCTTTTGTGCCACAACCAACTGGTATTTGTGGAACTTTTTGCAACCAAACATGTATCTTTAGGAGTTGAACTCCAATCAGCAAGATACACATTTTCTTTTCTAGTACCAGTTAGTAGTATTTTCTGTGAGGTATCATCTTTCACATAACATAAGTTCTTTGAGAACTCAACATTAAATCCCTTGTCACAGAATTGGCTTATTGAAAACAAATTATGCTTCAATCTAGATACATATGAAACACCATGGATATGAACTGAATCAATTTCAAGAGTTCCATATCCTTCAGTCTGTCCCTTGGAGTTGTCTCCAAATGTGATCTGAGGGCCTCTTTGCTCTACATAGTCACTGAGTATTTGTTTGAATCCTATCATATGTCTTGAGCATCCACTGTCAAGATACCATACAGCAGGGGCCATTTCATCTCCACTAATCAGTGCTATGTGATCTTCAATCAGCTCAGTGCCCTTGTTTTTCACCTGAAAAACAGATCAATTCTTAGGTACCCATTTGGTGTAGAGTCCTACCAGGTTAGTTGTACCTTTTGGAATCCAAATCTGCTGACAACTCTAATCACTTTAGAGTGGCTGATCTGTCTTCCATAAATATCTACATACACATTTACCACTCTGGGTGCCTTAGCAGTGTCCTGTGTATGAGTGCTAGCCCTGGCATGAACATGAGCCTTAGAATTTTTCTTGGGTACAGGCCTTTTGTTCCATTGCTTTGGCTTTTGTGCAGCTGGTCTGAGTCTCTGTTGACTTGGGGTCAGGTAACCTTTACCCTTAGGCAAGTGGGGTTTAGGTTGCCTGTACTGAAATTGGGGTCTTTCAGTAATCTGAGGACTTAGTCTTTTCAATTGAGAATGTCTCTGCTGAGTGTTTCTCTTCTGAAAATTCCTCTGCTGGTTCAGTGCAGATCTTTTCAGGTTTGTATTCTTAGCCTGAGGCTTTGAAGTACTTGCCTGAAAATTTCCTACTGAGTGGTCAGGTTTTCTAGCCTTTACCTGAGGTTTGGGTTTTCTTACCTGAACATTCAGTTTTTCTGGAACCATAGGTCCTTTTCCCTTGTCTAAAACCTTGGGCATTTCTTCAGTCCGAAGAATGGGTGCCACTTGTTTAACAAAGACTGTCTTCTTGCTACTAGAAGCAACATTCAGATGACCTTGTGAGGTTCCCCCAGGAATGTATCCCAATCCAGCTTTTATAGTGGCAGGTCTCTGATAACTCTGAATTTCATCTATTACTTTAGATGCATAATTCAATAGAGTTAGCTTTCTCTGCTCACTATCCTCACATTTTTGTAGAGTTTCATGCTTCTCAGAGAGGTCATTGAACTTAGTTCTGATCAAATGAATCTCCTCAGTGGATTTCTCTAGTTTTCCATTTAGGGTTTCTATCAACTTCTCTTTCTCTGAGAGTTGTACTTTCAGAACATCCAGTTCATCAGTAGTTCTCATTAATTGAGAAGTGATCTCAGCATTACTAGAGTCTTTCCACTTAAGATTTTCAGCAATCAGTTCTTTGTTCTGCTCTTAAGTTTCATTCAGCATTTCTTGTAAAACAGCATAGTCCTTCATAAGACTCTCAAAAGAATCCATCAGGTCAAATTGACTGTTTACAGTGGAACTTGACAACTCTTGTGCTAGTGTAGGAGCAACAACAGAGATAGAAGAATTTACCTCCTCCACAGCCATTAGACAGATGTCATCACTGTCACTATCTGAGAATATTTCATCTGAAGAGCTGGAACCTTCTTCAGAGTGTTCTTCCTTTGCAACCATGGCTTTCTTACTAGAGAACTTCTTGTCTCTTTTTGCTTGTTTTTCTTTTCTCTCCTTAGCAATTAGGTCTGGACATTCATACTGAAAATGACCTTTCTTTTGGCAGTTATAGCATCTGTTGGCATCATCATCCTGATCACTTTCTTCTTTAGACTTGGAGTCCTTCTTTTTGGATGAAGATCCTTCAGCTTTCAGGTCTTTTCTCTTCTCAGTGGATCTGTCCTCAGCTTTAGAATCTTTCTGGTACCTGTGATTCCTGCAATAGTTTTTATATTTTCCATATCTACTATTAAGCCTTTCAAACCTTCTTGCCATCAGTGCTAGCTTATCCTCAAGCTCATCCTGATTTTTTGGCAAGTGAGTTCTCAGACTCTCTAGTTTTACAGGATTTTTCCTTGTCTTTGAAAGCCACATTTTTACTAGATGAAGAATCATCTTTGCTGTCAGCTTTCTTTGATTTCTTATCAATAACAAACTCATAAGCTTTCAGCTCAGAGAAGACTTGTTGGTACGACATTGAATCAATGTTCTTGGTGTTTTCAATCACCACTGCATGAATATCCCATTTCTTAGATAGACCTCTAAGAATTTTCAATGCAACTTCTCTTTGTGGATATCTCTTTCCAAGTGCATTCAGATCATTCATTATACTAGTGAATCTGACTTCCAATTTGTCAATAGATTCACCGTCTTCCATTTCAAAACTGTCAAACTTTCCAATGGCAACTGAAAGTTTGTTTTCCTTGATATGAAATGTGCCTTGGCACATTACAGCTAGTGTATCCCATATTTCTTTGGCAGTATTACAATGAGAAATCATTCCCATCACACCATCATCAATAGTGCTATATAGGGTGTCTTTGGCAATATAGTCTAGATTGACTAATTTCCTCTCCTCAGGAGTAAGTTGATCATCAGACTTAGGAAATTCAGTCCTGGGATCATTTCTCTCATTTTCTGCAACTCTGGGATTCACCACAGTGAATTGGAATGGTCCTTCAGAGACCACTCTCCACATACGTTCATGCTTAGAATACAGGTGAGCATGCATTCTTAATCTCCACAAATCATAGTTCTCTACTGAGAACATGGGAAGTTTCTTAGAAGGCATTATGCCTGAGCCTTTTAAGATTTCAGCAAATAGATATGTTCAGATAGACCACAAGAATCTTTTAGCAAATAAGACTATGGTCAACAAAGCGTGAGGTCAAGTTGACCCAACGCTCGATACCACTTGTTGGTCGGTGCAAACGAGTCTTATCGTGTATGGGGGAATACACGTGTTGATGATTTTAAAACTTTTTTCTTCTTCGAGGTCGGATGGGTTAGGGTTGTCTCGATGATTTGGTCCCGAGAAGCACAAATCGCCTGAGTCAAAGTCTACGAGGCGGTGATCTGAAATGCTTTTCGAAACCTCGAGATAATCCCAATTGAGCCTCGAGTACTTTTCGGAGATCTTGAGTTGCTTGAATAGCTACTCGGTGTCTTGGAATGGTTGGCCCTAAGTTTATACTCGTTTTATGTTTTCTTTGAAAACCTTCCTTTTTTAATGGAATAGTGATTAAAAATTTGTGATTCATTTAGATGCAACCGATTGGATTGATTTCAACCGAGTATCGGTGAAAATATGCTTTTCGATTAAAGATATGCAACATTAATCAAAGCAATCTGTAAAGCAAATAACACAAACAAGTTATAGTGGTTCGGAGACTCAAGCTCCTACTTCCACTCTCTCGACTCTTGAGAGAAATTCTTAACCACTTCCTAAGGTTTTTCGACTACCTCTCGTAGTTTACTAACCTTTCTACTTCCTAAGGTTTTTCGATTTACCTCGTAGTTTACTAACCTTTCTATTTTGAGCTTTTTGACTACCTCTGTAGTTTACTTACTCAAAACACACACAAGCTTTCTGACTATCCAAGATAGTTTACCCACTTCTTCTCTAGAGCTTTCTGACTACCTCTGTAGTTTACTAACTCTTTACAACTCCAACTCACCAACAATCACACTCAAACTACCTTACAAAGGGTTTGGGGTTTCTTGGTTGGTTTCCAACTAGGATGAGATATCCTTTACAATTAAGTACAATGCAAAGGCTAGAATATCTCTACTAAGCTTTGGATATATCTTATCAAGCTAGACTTAGTGAATGAGCTCTCTTCAATATAAAGCACTTGGGAAATTCTTGGGTTTTCGAGTGCTTCAACTTGCAATAATAAGTTTGAGCTCTTGAGTTGCTTACAAATTTCCGTAACCTTCAATGTAGATGGTCACAAGTATTTATAGGCATACACCAAGGTCACTCTTGAAAAAAACTATCCGTTGGAAGAGATAGGCTTCATGAGTTTCCTCTTATGGTGTGTGATGAGCGACTATATTTAGGGTTTGACACTCCCTAGCATGTTTTAGGCAAAAGTGCTTTTCATGCGATCGATCACCACTTTTTGCGATGCGGAACATAGTCTTCTTGACATGCTTGATGACTGTCGCTTTCGGTGTCGATAAAAAATCTGATCTTTGTCTTCTTACGATTGGTTGTTGTCTTGATTAATGTAGACAAACACAACGGCTCTTTTTGGTAAATATCTACGAGTGATATAACCTTAACAACACTTAGTTTTAGTTCCTTTTATGCGCATCCGAATGTCTTGGGCAATATCTATTTTTCTAAGTAATCGCGTTTTTCTCGATATTGTATCCTTGGATAGATATTTTCGAGTGCCTCGGAACATTGGGTTTATCTCGATAATTCAAGACATTCGAAGTCTTGATAATTCTTGTGTTTTTGAGATATCTTTTGTCTTGATCTTTTGTCTTGATGTCTTTCGAGTTTTTCACAGATATCTTGAGTCTTGATTTCTCGATTTCATCTTGAGTCTTGATTTCTCGATTTCTGCTGAATCTTGATTTCTCGATTTTCACTTTGAGTCTTGATTTTCTCCGAGTCTTCAATTTTCCTTTGAGTCTTGGTTTCTTAGTTTTATCTTTGAAACTTGGTTTCTTCAGAAACTTACTGAGTCTTCAGAATCTTCAGAATCTATTCTCGATCTATATCTCACGACTATACATTGTGCAGAGATAACATCACGAACACTCTAAAACTGAATCCTGACTCAACTATCAAGATTATCCTGAACATGTCATACTCAGGGGTTTTGGGATCTAATCAAAATCTTATTTATTAAATTCATCTCCCAACAGATGCTATACTTCACAGCATTGCCATTTCTAGTGAAAACTAAACAAAATAAAAAAATTAACAAAGAATCAAACGCATAAATTCTCAAACATTCAACAACAAATCCACAAATTAAGAATGAAGTTAATGCAAGCTATCACACCAGTGTTAGATTGATTAAAAAAGTAAACGAACCAGTGATCGGAGAGATCGCCGGCAACTGAAGGCGGAGGTCTAAATAATCGAGAAATAATGAAAAAAAATAAATAAAGATATGAGTAGAGGTCGTGACTCGTGAGCTTTTGAAAACTGAAACGAGTGGCCAAATTGAGAAAAATGGGCGAAATTTTGTGGAGAGAAAGGGGATAACTAAAAACTGAAAGAAAGTTGGTGAGTGGGTCAGTGTGTGTGGGAAGCCATTAAATCACAAGGGTATATTTAAATGTGCTGTGCGAACAAATCTATGTTATTGCTCAAGACTATTATGGAGTATGTTTTTTAAACAGCAATAATATTTAAATAATAATAATTTTTATGCATAAAAATGATAATTTTTACGCATAACAATTATAATATTAAAAAAAATAGAGTTTACTGTGAATTCAAGTTCACACAATTCTTTATCTTCCCCTCTATAGGACTATCAGTATTTAGACTCGCATGCTACGCGGTTTGAAATATATCATAGACTCATAGTACTACTAATGAATTATTTTTATTATCTAATATAATGGGTTTAGAGTATTTTATACTATGTGTATATTTTTTTCTATTAGAAATAAAAAATAATTTTGTTTACATTAAACGTTATTTGTTATGTATATATTAATATTATTTGAAACATCAAAATACGAAATAATAATTTCATGGTCAATCAAATTTATATTACAAAATGAGAGAAAAATTTAATACATAGTAATAAAGAGAAATAAAAAAAAACATGTATTCTCAATCTAAATAGTAAAGAAGCTTATTCAAAAAACTATAATAATAATAATAATAACTTTCATATTATTCTATTTGATGTTTATCATATATCTCCCGTTTGTGGCATTATTCCTTCTCAAATTTGACCGTCACTTGACTGCTATGCACAAAAATTATTACTGTTAAAAAAATACGTTATATTTTTAAATAGTGAATATTTTTATGCATAACAGTGATATTATATAAAATATTAATTACTTAATGCTTAATATAAAAGTTAAATAATTAGATTAAGAATTTATTTTAACTAACAAATTATCTATAATCCCCCACGTTTTTCAAGAAGATTGATCTTTGGACCATTCTTACTAGGGTGTTTCTTACAACAGTCAGGGTATTTTACTGACTGTCAATAGTCAGTTAATCTAAACCATCAGATCTAAAATCTAAAGGCTTAAAATTAATGATCTGTTACTTGTTGTACTAAGCGTCGTACTAACCATCGTTCTGCATCGTACTAACCATCGTACAGTATCGTACTATCACACTATTATAATAAAAATAATAATTTAAAAATTATTATTATAAATTTACAAGTTTATCTTTACTTAATTTACATTTAAAAAAATTATTTAATTTAAAATTATTAAAATCATTAATTATCTAGGATTTAATTCAAAGATTTATTCTTTCCTGCAAATTATTATCGTCTTCTTTTTCCCCATTCTCCAGTGCATCGACGTGAAATTTGACAAGAAATTCATTTGATCTAAACAACAATGAATTACAGATTAAACAGAATGCGAATCTGGTGAAAAAGAATCAAAACAATAATCCAAATTAATTGTGTTAAAACATATCTAAATCTGATTAAATTCTTATCAAGAATGAATCACAAAAGCATCAAATTTCATAAATCGGAATCAATATTCCTGAATTACAGGACCTCTAATGGTGGTTGTTGGTTCTTAATTTTTCAAATATTGAGTCTTGTAATCTTTGTAGATTCAACATTTCATTGATCTCTAATTAATTTTCATAATTTCTAATATTAATTTTCACAAAAATCAACAGACATTGAAATTATAGTACAATGAAATCAATTTGGGGTGGCGAGACGTGAAGGAGATACAATATTTGGGGTGGCGAGACGTGAAGGAGATACAATGGAGAGGAAGAAGGGATATAATTTTGTTTGCTTATTAGTCTATTAATATAAAAAGAAAAGATTGGGAAAATCTAATTGATTTCATAGTAATAATCCATAAAAAATAGTTGAAGGCCAAATATATATGGGTTGATTTGGTTCCATATTTAATTTTAAAATGAGATAAATTAGTAAATCACAAAATATAATTTAAAATAATATATTAGTACAATAGGTAACAAGTCAGTACGACTGAGCGCGATGACACATGGTACGATTTCAAATCCTAACTATCAATAGTCAGTACGACACTCTGACTGACGTAAGAAACACCCAACTATGAATATGTAAATAAAAGAATAATAATATCATACTTATATATGTTTATTGCTGTTATATAATTTTTAAAAATTTGTATAAAAAATATATTTGAACGTTAATTATAATAGACCAAATATAATATATTATTTAAAATAAAAAGGTCTCATGTCCGTTTTAATTGGTGTTTAAAAATGTGTCATACATATTAAAAATCATTAAAAAATAACAAATAGAGTAATAGTTATGTGTTCCAATTCTATCTTTTAATTGGTGTACAACTGATATTATTCAGCGAAATTAATTAATGTTGATCAATTAATACTTATTAATAAAACATTCAATATATTTTTAAAATGCACTCGAGTTGTACATTACAATTGGTATATTTTTTATTTGTCAAATAAATATATGTGTAAGTATAAGCATAACATGAACTTATAATTAATATACATTATTATAATAAATAAATAGAAAAAAAAATTAAATTTTGGTTTTTTTTTTTTTTTGGTATTGCAAAACAACAATTTTTTTGAATAAAGTTTATCCTTGAAAGACAGCTAAAGTCATTAGGGAATATAACTTTAAAGATAATTGACATCAACTTTCAAAATAGTAATAAAATAAGAGTATGTATTAAAAGTGTTATTGTCACTATTTATCAAGTAATTTTTAAACAATAACACTTTATATAAATAATAATAATTGAGTGCATGCATAATAATACTTAATAGTAATTCATATGCACAACAATGGTTCTTAAAAGAAAAAGAGTTCGCGTGAACTCAAATCTATTGAAGCTTTTGTCACAAACAAATCCTTAATTGCAAAAAATAAATAAATAAATCACTACATTTTGTTTAATTATAATATAATATAATTTTTTGAATAATCACAAATAAACCACCACCTTAAAATATTATTGTAAATTAGGCTTGCAAGCAATATGTGACACTTCTAGTTTCAATTATGTAAAATTAAATTACTTGAATTAAGGTGTGATAACATCGACGGGTCACATCAACTTCGAGTACAAATAGAGCAACAAATAAGTCTAACTTGCAATAATACTTAAATATGAGGTTTTATTTACAATTATCTAAAATTTTAAAGTAGACTCTTTTTAATTTTTTTGTGATTTAATAATCTCTACGTTCCAAATTTATCGGACTTTTTTTCCTTTTGGGCGTCTCATACTTATATGAATATTCTCTTAAATAGAAATACTAAATGTATCACTTTATTACATAAAATATTAATAAATAACTCTTTCAACCCTCAACTATTTATCATTTTATCACTTTATCACATAAAATATTAATAAATAACTCTTTTTGCTCTCAACACTTTATCAATTTATTATTTTTTCTTAAAATTCGAGCACACAGTAACTATAAGATTAACTACGAGACCGAGGGAGTATTTATTAAGCATTATAAATATTTAAAAGCCCAATACATCCCATTGGAATTGGATCCTAAAAATAACAAAACCATAAATCCCCATCAAAATCAAAATCAAAATCAAGCCCTGCTACTGAAAGGTTAGCATTTGGGGGAAATCATGGAAGCAAATTGGGAAAGCAACGATAACGTGAGAAAGATATTGTCGCCGTGTGATGTAGAAGCCCTAAAGAAGTGTTTGGAGGAAAACAAAGGGGATCAGAGGAAATGCCAATCACAAATTGAAGCTTTCAAAACCTCTTGCTCAATTAAGAAGCCCACCCCGTCTTCAGATTCAACTCAAAAATCATAATCGTGATATTTAACTTTGTTTCACTAGTTTTTTTGTTTTAGCATGAGTTCGGATTCTAGGAAGGTTGCGTTTAACAGGATTTGAAATACTTTTTGTTGTTATGTTTCTAAATTACTATAAAATGAAAATTGTTTAGCAGCCTTTGTAACGATTCTATGAATTCTCAATTATTTGTTGATTGAATTGGAATATGTGGATCTCAAACGGATTATAGAGAGCATATTGGTGGGATTAGATGGTTAACTGAATTTATTCCAGTTTTATAGTGTGGATGTTGTGTTGTTGTTAAATAGAAAATTATTGTAGCTCTCTTTAACTACTATGTCTCACAGGTTATTGGAGGTACAAGAAGATGAAACTTTGCTAGATATCATGTTTTGTGATGATAATCTGAACCAAAATTGACTCTACTGAATAAATAATGCACAAACACGATACATGAAATGGTATTTTTTTAACTGATTGAATGAATCAATCCCACTACTCTTTGTCTCTTTTGGTTCGTTTGGCTTTCTGCTGGTATCTGAACTTGACATCGCATATTGTCATTGCTCTTTGTTTCGTTTATGGTGCTTAGAAGATTTCCAAGAACACGAGCTCTGAGTTTTATTAATTGAAAACTCACTGTAGCTGAGGTTGAGAACTATTTCAATTGAAATTAGGTACTTTTGAGTCTTGGGAGAGTAAGGCTGTGTTTGGAATTCTTTGGGGGCAGAATCACTTCTTTGTGCAGCTGCCCGCTCAAAGCTTTTCACTTAAATAATGATTGAAAACACCCCCTAACTTGTGCAGTTGCCCTAAGATTTTCCTTTTTTTTCTCTTCCTGTTTTTGAGCAGGAAAGTCTTAAGCCGAGATCTTTGGAGGACACTCATCTGGCATAGGCATATCTTCCCCTCCTCTTTGGGTGCGGTTGGGTCGTCAGGTAAGCTTGTATTTAATAGATGTTGTATTGGAATTAGATTTTGTGCTCCTTTCATGTTCATGTTTACTCGAATCTTCACAATTTACTGCCTCTTTTGCAAATGCGACAATGATGAAAAGAAGAGCTGGAATATGATAAAAATAATAAATATGTGGAATGGTGGATGGGATCCACCAGAGAACATAATACAAACAATGTAACAAGAATTTAGTTGAAAAGGTTAAGAAAATATAAAGAAGAAAACACGCAGCAGAATAACAGATGCCAATGATTTCAAATATTGATTAGATGCTATGTATCCGAATGACAGTTCAGAACATTAATAATAATTGGATAGGCCCCTTGGTGGAGCAATGCAATCTCTTTCTCTGGTTATTACTTGGTATATAACCTTTGACTAGATGGGGCTAAGTAATAAGTAACAACATATGGTAGGAATCGATCCTGTGATCCTTATTTGAGTTCCCTTGCTTTTTACAACGATTTCTTGGTTGCAAATCTTTCCTTTCAGTAAGGGAAGAGATGCCACAAGACTCCCTCACTTTCTAGAACATGTAATTTCATTACATACTTCACCTGTTGGCATTAAATAATTATTTCCAAGTCAAAACTTCCAAATGAAGAATCTAAGCTCAAGGTCATATGCACAACATGTTTTCAAAGCATAAAGTACCAGCACAGCTCCATCAGTCTTGCCTGCTGTCCCCCCACTTTCTCATTGTCACCAACTTCCTCTCCATTGACCTTAGCCTCGTTAATTAAATATTCAAAGCCAATTGCAGAGTCAAACCATTAGATTATATAGTTATTGTCCCTTATATTGACTGAATAGGCAGGTAAAATCATGCCTTGTGCGTAAAGCTTTTTACTGCATGATATATACTGCAAGTAGAATCAGCACTTGTCTTTGAATATTGATTGGCAAGCAATAGGATCATTGTCTGAAGGTTTAATATATTTCTGCATAAATGGTAATGATTTATCTAACCTTCTATTTAAGGCTGCAACCCTCAACCTAATGAACACAACTAATTGTCTAATACACACATTTCCTCATTATGTCTCTAGAGCTTCCTTTATTTGACATTTCACAGCCCTTCGACTCATCGTCTCTTTCATCCCTTTCTCAAGCCTGCAGAGAGTGGGGTTTTTTTCACATAACAAATCATGGGATTTCCAAAGACCTGTGTAAGAACCTGCATTCTTTCTCTAGCCAGATTTTCAACCTCCATTCAGAGGTGAAGCTTAAAGCAGGCCCCTTATCAGCTGTAAAAACATATACTCCCCATTTCATCGCCTCACCTTTCTTTGAGAGTCTACGCGTATCTGGACCTAACTTCTCGGCGTCTGCAGATATTTCTTCCGAAACCCTCCTAAATGAGTCAAACCGCGAATTCAGGTAAAAAGAAGCAGAAGACTAGTTTGGAAACTCATAATTAACATTTTATCGGTATTCTTTTATTCTCAAAAATCATTCATCAGAAAACGAAAACAAAGTATCCCATCCCAGATAAGCACATGCTACCAATGTTGTTTTTCATTTGCCTACAGTTAAAAAGAGCACTGATAAGTTCAGTACTGAAGACATGAACTTGAAACATAATCTGTTCTAAATTGACATTATGTTGTTTATAACTTATTTTCCTTTTCTATGTTTTTCTTTCACGCATGATTCTTTAGTGAGATATTAGAAGAATATGGAAGCAGAATGACGCAATTGTCAAAAATAATCCTCGAATGGGTAATTAAAGGCCTGGGGGATGATTTTGAGATGAAGTTCTTATCAGATTTCAAGAACTGTCAGGGCTATATGCGATTAAACAACTATTCTCCACCTGAGTGCATCGATAATCAAGAAGTTGAAGGGCTAGGCATGCACACAGATATGAGTTGCATAACCGTAGTTTGTCAAGATGACACTGGTGGGCTCCAAGTGAGGTCAAAGGAAGGTCAGTGGATGGACATAAATCCACGCGAAAACACACTCTTAGTCAACATTGGTGACATGACGCAGGCATGGAGCAACGGAAAATTCAGGTCATCTAAACACAGAGTAGCCCTTAGGAAAAATGTTAATCGATTCTCCATTGCTTTCTTCTGGTGCTTTGAAGATGAGAAGGTGATATTTGCTCCTGAAGAAGTTGTGGGAGAGGGGAATTTGAGGTTTTACGAGCCCTTCGTCTGTGCAGATTATGTGAAGTTCAGAGAGAGCAATGAGAAAGGGAAGTTTGAGAAAGTTGGTTTCACTGTGAAACATTTCGCAGGGACGAAAATGTGATGTTTATTTTTGTTCATTTTAACATGTTTGGTGTAAGATTGCTTCTTTTGTTTCCTCAGCTGTAACAGAGGTGGTTATTTTAATTAACTTAACAATCACCTTCTGCATTTATGAATCTTGAAACCTATGTTTCTTTCTTGGAGAATATTGAATTTTCTTGTGATTGACTTTCTCTAGTTTCATGGAGAATATTGAATTTCTTGTGGTTGACTTTCTCTAGTTTCATGGAGGTGATGCCTGTTGACTGGGTGATTAGCAAACATGCAATATATTAACATATAAAATAACTTGCTCAACAATTAAGATACCGGGCCAATTGGATATTCTTTATATCTTATGAAGCATTGCGTTTCTTTTTTCCTTCTCTGTCAATTCTTATAATTCATTAAAATAAGTAACTACATGTCGTTGGAGATATAATAAGAAACTTCTGTTTCAGTTTACTATATAAATTAGCAGCAGCTGACTCTACATATGGAATTAAATTCTCAATAGGACATTTTTATGCTCACAGAGCACATTATTTGACCTGAAATAGCAATGATGCTCCAGTTTATCTGAGCGCCACAAAAATATATACAAGAACATTTGAAAATTAATTCAATCGCTTGAACAAAATAATTTAGGCAACACAGTTGCTATCTTACACTAATTTCTGCCTCTGTACCAGAAATGGCTTCATTTATGCATAATCAACAATATTACTTTGATAAAGAGAATGACGATCTTCAATATTACAGCCACAAAAAGGGGTTCTTCTCGTTCTAGCTATCAATATTAGCAAGCGTTGCAACTCTTCCTACATGTCCCGTAATAATCAGGAGTACCGATCATGTAAACAGCATTCCTTTCACACTCACCAATGGCAGCCCAGCCAGCACAATTTTCATCTTCATCCGTGCAATCAGCATCATCAGATTGTAGCAGATCCTTTTCAACACTAATGTTTTTCAGATATATAAATTTGGTTGCACACCACAAATCACCCTGGAGAACGGGGCATCTGGCATGGGAACTACTCGTATCAGGAGTTGCATTCAGGTGTAGGTTGAAGAATACAATAGCATCTCCTTTACTATGTCTGAAGATATTGCTATTCTTTGTGCAATCAGACCATATAGGGTTCTGCAGTAAATTTTAAATGATGTTAGAGTGAGTGGATGAATACGTATCCAAAGTGACAATAATAGTGTTGTGCATCTATTAGAAGAGTAACACTTCGTTGCAACAGCTGCACTGTGTAGCTGGTGCAATTTTGACTACAAAAATTCAACCAAACTGTTCTTTTATGTATATTTTTTTTGGAAATCATAGATGAAAGCATTAGTTCAGGTGAAGAAAAATATCAGCTAATATGACGAAAAGTATTAGTTGTATATTAAAAAGTACTGATACTGTCCAGCCTACACTAATACTTTCTTTTGTATGAAATAATACTTTTCATATATTACAATATTTTTTGTAAATGAGCCAAACTTTGGTCAAAATTGAGTCAAAACTTGCACCAGTTGCATGGTACAACTGGTGCATAAAAGTTTTTGCCCTATAAGAAACATAGATAACAAGAGTAGTTTCTCAGTTCTCTCACACCTTTGACTGGGGAAAGAATATCTGTCCACCTTGACTGACATTTGAGAGATACAAAATAATTGTTGCTAATAAAGGTTGACCAACTTGCTCTGCGGATTTGATATCGAAATAATTATAATTCTTTTTCGAGTCATCAGCCCCAAAGTGAAGGACCGACAAAGGTTTGCTGTTCTCTGCAAAGAAGCAGTTTACTAATTATTCAACAGCTAAAAGGTGGATGCATATTCACTACTCAGGAAGTTATAGTTGCTCAAAATAATAGCTATGTACCCTTTGGAAGAAAAGTCCATGCAGAAATTCTTTCCTCGATCCTCATGGAAAGCTCATCCTGCAAATCATACATATTATCATTGAATTGATTCAGAACAGAAAGAGCAAAGTTGAATATTCAAAATTCTCTCATGAAATAATCCGAGGAACTTAATGAACCCAAATAACACTTTCAGCAAACAACACAGTGATAATTGCACATCTATGATTTGCCAGACCTATCTATATTCCAGAAGATGAAAAGCTTACGTCTGCAATGAATAATTAGACCAGACCCATCTACACTTCAGAAGACGAAAAGCTTACATCTGCATCCATGGGAACACCATAATTATCTGGTATGTTCTTTGGTGAATCATCACTCTGTAAATTTTTTCTCTTCCCTTGAGCCTAATCCAAAAGCAGAATTTGAAAACAATATTCAAAGGAAAAGGGAAACAAGACAAGTTAAAGAGAAGAAAGTACCCAAGAAATCAGGTAATCACACTCCTCCTCTGATAGAAAGCCTCTATACAAGAAGACCCTGTGCCCCAAGGATATGTATTATGATAATCTCAGTACTATATATAACAACATGTGACTTTTATATGCATCTAAGAGGGACAGTATTATCATCTAGTAGCATTTATAGTGATTGTTTCAACAGCCACACGGGGCCCAGTAGATGCAACAAAGTAATTAGTTTTTAAAATTACCTGACCTTGGTTGCCAGGAGAGTTGAGTGACTTGTGATGGATCAATGCTATTAGGCTGCACTGGATGGCTAAGTTGAATAATTTTGTCTTGATTCACCTCTTTGGTCCTCAATTCCTTTCGACTACTGACAATTGCAAATAAAATTTATTCCCAAGAGATACTTGCTCTTTCAATTGATTGAAAACACTAACTTAAGTTAAGCTCTAAAAGCATAGACTGCAGTTTACGGTCAGTAATGCATTCCAACATAACATATTATGATTTTCAGATAAGTCCAACAAGAACTGAGAGTATAATCTCCATAAGTGACCAATACAAAAAATATACAGACCAATGTGTTGGAAAGGTAAAGAAAAGATAGAATATTCTACAATCAAAGAATATGTAGAATTGATATGTTTTATAGCCTTGCTATACACAGTGTATGATTCTGAAAGATGGCAAAGCATTCAAAACAACTGTGACTGTGAGACCAACCTCACCAGTGACATGCGATCATACCATGAATGCCATTATTCAAAATATCAATCCCCTTAAGCATGTAAAACCAAATTTTATTGTGCAATATAAACGATTTACCTTGCAGAATCACATAATTTCTAGGGCAAACTGCTAGAGGGTATTCGTAATTTATTTTCTAAAAGACGAAACACAAATCTAATCAAAAAGGACTTTCGAAAGAAAAGGGCTAGCGACAGGGCCAGAAATACTGCTAAAATAATTGTACAGTTGCCTGATTCCACAAAAATTCTAACCACCCACCTTCGCTAAATACTCATTGATTATAACAATGTATAATTAAATAAACAACACGTATTTGTCCCCAAATATCTCAGACAACAGACACTTTAGATTACACATAGATCTCTAATGATAAAAAATGTATCGAGTGAATGTATATTGACAATTAAATGTCAATTAAAGCTCAAACAAAGTGAAGATAATATCAGGCCTTCCTTACCTTTGAGCGAAGGAGCTACTGAGCGTAATTGCCAGCAAAATCATGCGGATAATAGCGAGATGGGTCGCCATTGATGAATGAGGATGGCGCTGAAGTGCGAAACAGAGGACTGTAACTTTTCGCCTGGGATGGGAAAACCGCTTTCATATTTCTCATCTACTCCAGGTAGAGTCGCGTTTGGATAGCAGCGACTTATGTCCAATAATGCTTGTAAAACGCAATTTTCCAACTAAATTTCAAATTATTATATTCCCAGCCCAACCACAAAATTTGGTGGGTCAAAAACCCAAATACTAACATTTATTGAAATTAATATATTTATTGAAATTAGCCCCGCGCCTAATAACATTGATTGAAATTAATATATGTTTTTCTTCTTGTCAAGATTTGTTCCAGATATGTTAAAATGGTACCCATTCATGTATTTTGGAAACACAAACTCTATTACAAGTGACCACTCTTGGACATAAAATTGTAACTATGATAATTAACCACAAGATCATCTACAGATAAATACAAGAATACATAATATTTATACATGTAACTCCAAGAAAAGAATAGTATGAACAACTGAACAAATGAGCAATGGGTAATTATCCAATGCATCAACTTGAATGAGGAACCAGAGGTTTCTTCAGCACCATTCGACCAGAGTCGTCCCTCTCAAAAAGGCGTTCGATCAGTTCATCCCAGCTTTCTCTAGTCCTGCTTTTAGTCGATGACCCTGTGGAAGAATCGTCCATTGAGTGACGGGAGTCATCGTTGTCTTTTTCACTACCAAAGGTTCCATATTCAGAAAGTGGAAAGGCATGGGGCACGGCCAAAGCAACAGCCCTACGTAGAGCAGCCTTGTGCTCCTCTTTGTGCTCTTTAACTAACGTATTCTGCCTCTCCATCTTCTGCTGTGCAGGAATCTCCAACGCGTCATCCTTTTCTTGCATTAGCTGTATATAAGACGATGCATAAACGTTTCGTCAAAAAAAGCAGCACATGCTTACCAAATGCTGCTAATCAGAATGAAATTATATCATCTCTAAGCATCTTAAAAGTTTAAGGGGAAAACTAAAACTAGATTCATAAATAGCAACTAAATTAGACATACATCAATGGATGTACACATGAAAACTGGGAATTATGTTGATATGATTTGAAGGAATTCTGAAACTTACTTCCAAAGCTATAGCAGCTTCTCTCTCTATACAAATAATGGCATGATCAGAAGTGGCATTACACGAGAGAACTATATGCTCGAATCTTCCATCCACAGGAACTGCACTACGCACAACTGGAGGGAATCTTCCACATCTACATCCAGAAACGAGATGAGGGTATCACAGACAGGTTATAAAACCATAAATGCCTTATTGGACGTCAAGATTCTATTTTTTAATCTCACAAATAAGGTATAAATGAGGCCCTTGCAATATGATATACCATTAACTTGATTTTAAGGCTAGTGACTTAACATTTACAGTACCAGTAATTATGATTGGTTAGTCGAAATAATTTATTGAATGTTTTGTAAGGGACGTCATCTGGGCCCACCTAAAAGGTTTTCTTTCAACAATGTGATAGAGGCGACCAGGTGCATACAGCCTTCTTGGATCTTTGAGCATCCTCTCCTCTGATATACATGTGTCCCTCATGCATTTTAGGCATAATAGGCAAGGCAAACTGTGGTACAAGTAAAGGCAAGAGTGAAAATACTTGTATGATTAGAGACTAAAAGGTAGAGATTAATGTTTGATGCTGCAATTTCTTACCAGAATAGTGACTTGAAGATGTCTTCCAAAGGGGTGTCCGTTCGAGGCAAGAAATCATCCTGTTTCAGCAAACAAGTTCCCTCTTTATATCTCAAACACACAAGTTAACCTTCCAATCAAACAAATGAGTCTTTAACAACTTGCCTGAAGAACAACCGAATTGATGACATCAGCGTACCTCACAGCCAAATTAAGCGACATACATCTTGCAGGAGCAATAGCGTAACACCTTACCCTCTTTCTCTCGATATTCCCCAACCTATCTCGATTCTGCACCACAACCATTGTTAACAATGCAGCCACACCAGACCCCAGAGAATGTCCAGCAAAAGTCAACGTGTAATTCGGATATTTTTCAACCATTTCCTTCAGAATCTCACATTCAGCATCCAAAATACACCCAGCAGCTTTCAAAAGCCCGTTGTGAACGTACCCTCCATCAAATTTCCTCTTCCCAAGCTTATTATCAAGTAAAACAGCGTAGTCACTCTCCTTAGCCAAATTAAGGCCACGTATGGCAAGAACTATATCGGAGTGGTCATGATCAAGGTACACCAAGTAAGGGGGAACTTTCCCTATTGTGTCCTTGTAATTCCGTTTTATGAGTACGCAATCGGGATCAATTCCGTACCCTTGTGGAGGTTGGGAAAGTGGCTGTCTGATGTCATCCTCATACACGGCCATTATGTATCGACAGAGCCTAGGAACTGGTTCGAACTCTTCAGGTGTGGCAGTGCCCCACGTCTCGCTGTCGTGGCCTGCATTGTGTATGCACCTCTTCCATGCCCATCGAGCACATGCTAGGCAGTATACACACTCAAGAAGGGGCACCCCACAAAGAATCGACATTGTATATTAATACCTACGTATGATAAGGGGAGGATAAATGATTTTGATTGATTTGGAGCATTTCGAATTGGAATAGCATCCATGAAAAAGAACAAAGAAAGAGATTCATAATGTATTCGTTTGATTTGACATTATCACCATCATCATCACAGCACCAAAATTTGTGACCTAGGCCAAGACCCAAGAGTAAACTTAATACTGCAAATTGGAAAATGGACAAATGGGATATGATTTTAAAGAGCATACCTCGAATTAACCCTTGAAGAACAGGGAATAATCAAAATTTCCTAAAATTTTCACTAGTCCACTTAATCCAATAATCCAACAAGAGCAAGATAAACACCAAAAACTAGAGCATACATAATCAAGAACAAATCAAACAGCCAATCAAATGTAATGATAAACAAAATAGAAAAATTGCTCGGAAGTATGAGAAAACCAAGAAAAAAGAAACCCAGGCCAGGTAGCGAAATTCATACCTGATGGAGGAAGGTGAGGATATTTAGGCAGTCAACGCAACGCGAGTTTTGATATATCAGAAACTTTGGCGCGTGTTTGAGGGCATGAAATGAAAGGGGGGCGATGAAATTGAAAACGAGCCCTATCCCTGGTTAAGCATGTGAATCATTGTTAGAGTAATGTAGTGAAGAAGAAAAAATATGGTGCGGAAATGATGAGCTCAGGTCAGGTGACCCAGTCCATCCAGTGACGTCACTGCTCACCACAAGCCTGCAATTTGCAAGTCAACCAACAAATTTGTTTAAGAATTTTTGACAACGGCATGCCAGGCCACCTCGTTTTAAACATGTAGTAGTACAATTACGTTTCTATTTCCGATATTAAAAATATGTAATTATAATTTATAATTAATAAACATACATATGTCTACCTTTCAAAAACATACATATAGTTTTATTTTCTAATTTCTTCATGGATAACACTTGCTTTAGACGATTTTACAGAACACACATAACATTTTAGAAAGAACGGGTGTTAATTTGCGATTCGATTCTCCAATTTCGCTTTTCGTATTTTATTGATGTTTCACCCTTCTGAAATTTTAACAGACGAACCCAAGGCATGGTAATTTGTTGGATATTTTTTATTATTCTATATATCATTCATCCACATTATAAAATACAAAGTAAAACATCAATTATGAAATAGGTCCTGTTAATTTGGACTAACTTGTAATCCGTTTCATGATCTAATATGAGTTTTTGTCTTTCTTTTTTTGATATATATACCTCCTAGATTAAATAACATCTAAAGATTGTGGAAGTTGTGATATTTAATATGAAAATATTGTATGACTATTTTATGTATATATCATTATAATATTTCTGTATTTATTTGTGTATTCCCACATCAGCACCTGAACAGGTAATCAAATTATAAAAATATCTACTAAAAAGTCTATGTGAAAAAATAAGTTATAGTTTGTACAAACTTTTATTCATTTATAACATTCATATGAAATTCTGTTTTATAATAATTGTGGATTCTATTTTTTTTTTAACAACCTCAGATGAATCATCATTAGCAAATTAAAAAAATAGTTTTGTAATAAAAGTTGTTGTGGTTTTTAGATGAAAAAAATTGTAAGTTGTTCCTCACACTCTAAACAGTTTACCATAAAATCACTCCCACATATTTGAAAAAAATACGTACATATGGGTATTTTAAATATTGATAAAGGGAGTGTACTGGTTGTAGAATCTATAGGATATTTTTAGACTTTCAAAGTCTTTAAAAATCCTGAGTTATTCAATACGAATTTTAAAAAGTCTTATAAAATCTTTAGATATTTAATAGTCTATGAATTTTAATACTCTATGGATTTTTTTTGATTCTCTTCCAAAAATATAAAGAGATTTCACTCTCCAAAATCTCTTCTAACAACCAGAGATTTCTACTATTCTCTAAGAGGACTTTGAAGACGAAAGGTCAGAAGAAAAAAACATTCGTAATACTTTCATTTAAACAATTATTACTTTTCTATTTAAACAATTTATATTTCTCATCTAAACAAGTTATATTTTTATTTTAAACAAGTAATATTTTTCTATTTAAACAATTTATACTTTTCATCTAAACAAGTTATACTTTTCTTTTAAACAAATAATACTTTTCTATTTAAACAAGTAATATTTTTCTATCTAAACAAGTAATATTTTTCTATTTAAACAAGTAACACTTTTCATTTAAAAAAGTAATACTTTTCTATTTAAACAAGTTATATTTTTCATCTAAACAAGTTATATTTTTCTTTTAAACAAGTAATACTTTTCTATTTAAACAAGTAATACTTTTCTATTTAAACAAGTAATATTTTTCTATTTAAACAAGTAATATTTTTCATTTTAACAAGTAATACTTTCCTATTTAAACAAGTTATACTTTTCATCTAAACAAGTTATACTTTTCTTTTAAACAAGTAATACTTTTCTATTTAAACAAGTAACATTTTTCTATTTAAACAAGTAATACTTTTCTATTTAAATAAGTTATATTTTTCATCTAAACAAGTTATACTTTTCTTTTAAACAAGTAATACTTTTCTTTTAAACAAGTAATATTTTTATATTTAAACAAGTAATATTTTTCATTTAAACAAGTATGGAAGCTAACTACAACAAAGAACGGAATTGCTTTCTCAAAGCCAACTA
The DNA here is from genome assembly GCA_037126765.1 of Stenogyne calaminthoides. Taxonomy (NCBI): domain Eukaryota; kingdom Viridiplantae; phylum Streptophyta; class Magnoliopsida; order Lamiales; family Lamiaceae; genus Stenogyne; species Stenogyne calaminthoides. The sequence goes on along the minus strand of JBBCBC010000016.1, from coordinate 4,689,189 downwards.
CAACAAAGAACGAAAGTTAATGTATGGAGAACGAGTATTGCTAATGCTATGTGGGAAATGAGGCCGAGGTATAACGGTAACGGAAATGAAGAGGATGGGAATGAAGATGAGAATAATAATGTTTTATTTTTTTTGGAACTAATATATTTTTGGTATTTTTTCAAAACAATTTGGATAACTTTTTTTATATACAAGTATATTCCATATACATTTGCATCAATAGTTCGAGCGCCGGAGTCTATGAAAATCCATATAAATCAATAAAAAAAAGTGTATTCCACAATCCTGTCAAGTCTATGAAAATCCATGCAAATCAATAAAAAAGTTAGCCAAACTTTGCATGGAGTCTATAAATTTTCTAAATCCACGAACTTTTTAAAGTTAAAAAAATTCCAATAAAATTTCAATTGAATAGACGAGTAGGCACCTAAATATTTTTCCCCCACACAAGAAAAGAAAAGAAAAACTATTTTATATCGTTATTTGCGAAAGCTTATTGGGCTTACTTTTCGGTCCATTAAAAGAAAGCTAATCACATCTGGACGACGATCCATTATGCGGCCCAGAATCCAGCCCTAATCACTCAAGCAAATCCGAAAACCCAAATTTACCCTCCGTTAATTTTCAATATCTCAATCGTATCCTTAAATATTGAATTTCGTATAAAACTACGGCACACCATTAAAACCCTAGTTTCTTTCATCGCCTCCGTCTCAGAATCTCAGCGGCGGACTGTAGACAGATCGGAGAAGAAGGTTAGTTCAGTTTATACGTAATAACCTCTAATTTGCTCTTCTGTATATGACTATTGTTTTTTCTCCTGGGGAATTTTTGAACGTTCAATTGCTAATAGCCACCTACAACACACACGCAAACGCTCTTTGATATATTTGTTAAAAGTTTGATAATTCTCTGATTTATAAATCATGCTCCATCAGGTCAGAAGGGGAAATAGTTTTATTTTTGGGGATTTTTAGGCGTGTGAGAAATAAATGCACGTTTTGTTTGGTCTGAAGGATCTGCAATGGAAGAACTGAAAAAATTATTTTTTGCTGTGTGTAGATAATGGCTCCAAAGCAGCCAAACAGTGGACTCTTTGTGGGGTTAAAGAAAGGGCATGTAGTTACCCCAAAGGAATTAGCGCCCCGCCCATCAGATAGGAAGGGGGTAAGTTCTTATGCCAGCTAATCAATCGAATTGATGGAGTTCTACTATCTGATTTCCATGAATGAGTTTATTTTTAAATGCTTGATCTTCTGTCTTTGATGATTTATATAGCTTAAATTTGTACTATTGTTTTTTCAAGCCTATGGAAGGTGAGAACAAATTTTTGTATGTAATATGTGTTGCTAAATGTTGGCTCTTTATGTTCATCTATTGGAGGTCAATCTCTGTTATTGCGTGATTATTGTTTACAGTAACATTAACAGTCTTTTGGTACTAGATGTATAATCAATTTTTTTTAATAATTTATGTTGCTTGGAAAAATGTAATACATCTCGACCCTTTACCTGACCAATTATTTGGTTCTAAATGTGCCATGTATCTATTCTTTCATAGTTTTATTAGAAGGAAATTTATTGAGGTTTTCAAGCTAACCAACACTGATTTTATTAGTTTAAAATGATTGGGAGTGCATTATTATCCCATAAGTAGATGCATATTTAGTTCTCAATTGAATGCGTTCAACGTGTCCTGATTCTTTTCATTCATTTTGTACTTGGTGTAATAATACAGAAAACAAGCAAGAGAGTACATTTTGTACGTAGTCTTATCAGAGAAGTTGCTGGGTTTGCCCCCTATGAGAAGAGGATCACTGAACTTCTCAAAGTTGGAAAGGACAAGAGGGCTCTGAAGGTGGCCAAGCGAAAATTGGGTACTCACAAGAGAGCTAAGAAGAAGAGAGAGGAGATGTCCAGTGCTCTGAGGAAGATGAGGTGATTACTTGCATAACCATTGCTTTTCTACCTTCATAGTGCTATAATAGCTTCTCTGTATTATTAAGTTATTAGTGAAATACTGTTTCTTATTCGTTTTTAACATGTCTATATTTTGTTAAAAAATACGACACATTTGAGACGTACTTTATTTTCTCTGCTTACTGAATTTTGGACTTTTTATGCAGGGCTGCTGGTGGTGGTGAGAAGAAGAAGTGAAGTCTTTTTTCGTAGTTTTTCAGTTTTTAGAGAAATGATTGGAACACATTTTCATCTAGCTTCAATGTATTTTGTTCGCCTTTTAAGAGAAATTGTGAAACCTAATATTTTTGTTTTAGCACAAACTTATATTCTTCTTTGATGTCTTATTTTGTTGAACATCAGCTATTATAGGTTGATCATTTGTTGGTGTTGTTTTATGGTTTTTTCTCGGGGTAAAGTTGATTAGATTAACTGCAAGAGTTGAGTTGGATGTAGTCGATACCATTTCCAGGTGACATTTATTTTCAGAAATGATCAATTAGTTGGGTATCGTACCTGTAAATGAGTTATTGTCCTAACAAGTTGGCTTCTAAAAATTGGGTTCACTTAAGTCGGTTTGTTATTCTAGAAAGTGCTTTAATATGATTGTTTGCTGAATTGTGGTATAAATGAGGGATAATGAATATGGGGACGTAGGGATAATGATCATGGAGATGTAGTTTATTAAAATAAGACAATAATTTTCATTTTATGAATCTCATTATCATATTGCAAGTATGATGAAAATAAATTGATTATTTTTATTCACTTCAATTTTTCCAATGTTTCTTTTCATTGACATTTTTTGGACCAAACACCCACGAAACCACTAGTTTTGTAGTTCAAATTGATTTTTTATTTATTTAAGATTGGTAATTGGAAATTGAATTTTATATTTTGAGATTTGGTTAGGTTTGTTTTGCGACTATTGCAGCTGGATTTTGAATTCTATGATCTCAATCTTAGTTTATTTCAAGATGTAAAATCATTTGAATCTAATTCTACTTTGTTCTTAAGAAAAAATTATCACCTACCACTTGCCCTTTCTTTTTATACTCTCCATAACATTCACATCTCATATATAAATGTCTTAATCAATTAAATAATACTATCAATCACTTTTACATATTTAATTTGACATAAAACAATAATTTCACTCTACCACAATCTCAAAACAAACATATTATAATTTAACTATCAGTGAAGATTCTCTCATCCACAAGTCTCATCTATAATCCATAACAGCTATATCCTTGAGGATTTTGGTTAAGTTAGAAGATCCGTTGAATTAAAGTGTGTACTCATTATCAGTTGTGGTTTTCTTAAGAAAATGACTAGAAGTTCGAGGCTTATCAAACAAATTTATTCACGGTCTTGTATCAAAACTCACAGGATATAAACCCTGCATTTTGTGATCACATTATACAACCGCCAGACCGCCATACAACGAGCTGATTTCCTGTTACATATAGTTTCCTTAACAGAAATTATTAGGTGAAAATGTTGTGTCAAATTTCATTTCCAAATGATCCACAATATAAATTGAAAAAAGGCAGTAGACTTCAGAAACAGGAGACAAAATCATGTCTTGAACTTCTGCGAAATCCGATCGACCCCTTCTTTCCAATCTCCAGCCACTCGTTTTGCTCCTTCTTTAACAGCTGAAGTCAACCCAGCAGTTTTATTCTGCACGCCTTGTAAAGAACTTTCCAGCCTTAATTTGGCCCCATCTTTTAGCTCTCCTGCTCTTTTCTTCAAATTAGATACCAACACCACTATCTTCTCAATGATTTTGTTAATTGTATCTTTGCATCTCCCTCTCACTTCATCTGCCATTTTCTTAAGTTTGTCCACTAAGTTCTCAGATCTTTCGATGGTTTCTTCAACTGAGAATTGACTTCCAGAAGCAATCCATGTACCTTCGGCTTCAGCTTCCTCGCGTAGGTCATTGTCAACTACAACTTTTATGCCTTGGCTCTCCCAACGGACTCTAGCCTCATCCAGGGCCTTAGCTTGATCCCTTGCCCTCTTTGCCTCATCTTCAGCCCATGCCCTGAGTAAAACCATTAGCAGTAAAAACGAGAGTCACTAGAGACTATTTTCAATTCATCCTTTCTTTAGGGATGTATCATACAATACTGATTATTTAGGAAAAAAATGAATTAAAAAAAAAAAATCTCTGAACTTCAAAGAGTAACAGAAGAGGATGTAGGATTATCATTAGAAAAGACGAATATGAAAATATTTAGGAATTTTTTATCCACTGATGTGAGGAGGTTCTTTCATGAAACTATTGTACACAGAGACAGTATTGTTTATCAAGCTCTAACAAATGTAACTCAAAGTGACATGCAAATAGAAGTAAGGAAAAGGAATTGAGATGCGCATCAGCATCAATAAAAATAAGATCCTATTTGGCTGATGCTTATAAGCTCTTTAAAACAGCTAATAAGTTATTAAGGATAGGAGCTTATAAGCTCTCTAAAAGTGTTTGGCAGAAAAGACGTTTAACAGCTTATAATATATTAAAATAAGTTCTTTACAGTTTATAAGCTCCAAAAAAACAACTATCAATACCCAACTTATTTTTCTTTAGAATTAATTTTTGTAAAACAAAGAATCAACCTACCCCATCCCCCACTCCATCCAACTCCACCCCCACCTCAATGTAAAATATTAGATATAATTATTTTATATTAAAATTAATAAAATATATTTCCTCAAATTATCAAAAAACCTATGGGATTTGTTAGCCAAACACTTCTTATACGCTACTTAAATATTACATCTTATAAGCTCTTGGAATAACTAATAAGATGTTAGAGTTTATAAGACGGGCTCTAATTGATCATGTGATATCTATTTCCTAAGTAAAATAAAGATCTGTTTTATCTTTTCTCCTGCCAATCATCTATTTGTTTGTAGAATAATCTAAGCTTAAGTCAAGATAAGTAGTTAATTACGAATCAAATGTCTTACCTAGCCATGGATAACGCTTTCCTCTCAACTTCCAGCTCATACTGTAAGCGTGATATTTCCTGACTCTCAGATTCTGCATCTATTCGAAGTTTGTTTACCCTTTTTTTCTCATATGAGATCTCCAACTTATCAGTCATAAGGGTCTGTAGCTGTTCCTCAACCTCCCGCCTTAACTTAGAGAGAAGTTCCATTTCTGAATCAACAGCAGCACGTGACTTCATTAACGATAAGTTTTCCTCTTCCCTTGCTGCTCTCAGTTTCTCCACTTCTCTTTTTGCTTCCTCAGCCAATTTCCCAACAGCGTTTATCTTTTCCCTTTCCAGAGAAAGCTCGTTCGCATAAGTCGCATTGAGATCCTTCTCAACTTGGGCCACTAAAGCATTATGCGCAGAGACAGCATTTTCTGCCATTGTTTCAGCTTCGATTCGTTCAAGTTCCTCGCTAACAATGGAAAAAGTATCACCGGTTGAAAGAGCAATGGCAGCCTGCGCTTTCGTCACTGGTTTTTCTGGCTGGAAAAGTCTTGTATACCCTTTCAAGCAAAATGACAGAATTACCCTTTATGCGTGAGAGAAAGAACATCGCTGGAGAAGATAGTACATTCACAAATAAAACTCACCAAATGCTAAGGTTGTAATACCCTGCTCCCCAGCTGCTAAATCAGCTACAATTGCAGGCCATGCATCTGGGTTAATCTTGTCGATATCTATGAATCCAGATAACAGCTGCAACGTCTAAATTGCACAAAGAAACAGGCTCAGTTGTAAGTTCAGTAATGATTACAGTGGTTTATACAATAAGTTAAAACATTATCATTATCAAACATCTATAACCTTTTTGTCAACTACTGGTAACTGCCTTTTCTCAAGGGCCATTTTCCAACTAACAACATCCTGGCGAGATAAAGGGCTGTAACAAAAAAATTGACAGAAGTTCAACCAGTTGAATTAAAAAATTTCAAGACATCCATGCTCAAGTAATTAGGAGCCGAACAACTTCCAGCGCAGGAAATAGCTTTGAAAAATTAACAAATGAGACTAGGAAACAAATGAAGAAATTAGGCAAACAAAAGATAGGAATATGATTAAGAAATATGCAAGCTAGCAAACACATGAATGCCCTATTTACAAAATTGATAAACTTGGGAATAATTAACCAGTCAGAAACTTCATATCCATAAGCCTAATTCGGTCACACAACCAATAACAACTATCTTCTTCATACACTACATTGCCAATCTCAATATTAAATGGAAATAAAAATCATAGGTCATAAAATTAAAGGACTCAGTTTGTTCATGCACAATCATACACACCTTTCAGGAGAGAAGTAGATAGGAGTTGGGTCTTCATTGCTAGATAACTGCATGTCACGTCTTGAAAGCTTGCTGGCAATAAGGCCAGCTTCTGCCAGACCTGGAAACATTCAAACTAGTTCAGACGCAATGTTCAACAGCAAATAGTTGCATGAGAAAACCTCTGGATATTCATCTGAGTAAAAACGTTAACCTTGAATACATGGGAAATCAGGGTCTTCTGGTGTAATGTCATCAAATGCAAGTTCAGAAACATTTTCAATGTACATAGCCGGATACACTTTTGAAGTTATGTTCCTACAATAAAGAGAGTTATAATCAGATATACAATAAATTTAATTTGAGATTGTTTGGATTTTTGAAATTACGATATATAACATATCAACAAAGTAGTACCTGGAAAGAGTGCTGCTGGCTAAAACTAGCCAACGAGCATACTCACGTCGAGTACATAAATCTCCAGGTTGAACATCATCCTCGATCACCTAATAGAGCTCAGGAAATCAAGATTAGTGTGCAAACAAATGTAATTTACATTTTACAGCTGAAGCTATAGAGAATTAGAAATAGCATTTCAATCTTGGATGCTCTTGGCAAGATCATCCAAGATTGAGGCATGGTAACACTTTTGTTGCTTGGGCATAATAGAAATAGTTAACAAGTCTTCAAACTTATAATGGCAAAATTTAAAGATCCTAGTGGATCTTAATAGATGAGAGCTTTGCATTTATGCATCTGTTTATAATGTTATATCAATTGCTGGGAGTCAGCTTTCTTTTTTTGTTTTTGGCATCTAGTGTATCAAATGAGATCTGAACAAATTTTTACATAATAAAAATTTGGTACCAGTGGTCAAAATTACAGCACGTATAAAACATATTGGCCCCTTGAGGGATTATTGGGATTTTTGGATTTTCATAAACCTGATTCGCTTGCATTAGTGAATTCAAAGTTTGCATACATTACATATGAAAGATATCTATGAGTTCTTCAACCTAATATGCAGATGCCTTATAACTAACCTACTCTCTCTAGTCCCTTTATGTCAGTTACTAGCACAAGAAAGTGTATAGAAAAACTAATGTGCAGAGTTTTTAATTTCACTCTTAATCCCTTATTTCTGTCAAAGAAGTTGAAAATTCACACAGGTCAATCCCTATGCAATCGTATACAAAGTTATCCATAACAACTCCTGCAGTTCGTCTTGTAAGAGTACTGTTGAATTATTTGCATGCTTGGTAATCAAATTAAATTAAAAATCTTAAGTGGAAAGGCAACGAACGATACATCGTTGTCAAATGTGAGACCAAATTTCAATTAGCCAACTCTGAATCCAGTTGCTATAGTGCAAATTTAATATACCTTTAGAACTTGCAAAGCAGACAATGCTTGACTTTGAAGTTGATCAATAACAGCAGGCACCAAAACCTTGCCTGGAGGAGCCTGTAGAGCTGCAGAGACAACAGATGGAGCAGGTATGCCAGCTGAAGTGAAAAAATTTCCAGGACTCGTAGAGTCAAAAAGGGATTGGCTAGCATTGTCATTATACTCATTTTGAAGGTCTTCATTTATTGATTGATAGGCCAGTTCTGGTGACAAAGGTGCTCCAGTTGATACAGTTCCACTTAAAACATTGCTCTGGCCATCATTCATGGTCAAAATGTTTTTGGCTTGCTCAACATCCTTTGTTGAAAGCACATTTCCAGACTCCACAAAGTCTTCTTGTACGATGCTTGATTCAATAACAGCAATCGATTCTGAAGACTCAAGAGACACTCCATTTTGGTTCTTAGTGACTAAATTCTCTGAATCATTGTCAAATTCAGATGGTTCTACTAGATTGGTACTACCAAGTTTGTCCTCTGCTGCTTCACTGGGATTTTCAGAAGCTATAACGTCTTTGTTAGGAATGCTTGGCAGATCAAAGGAATCACCAGTAATATCAGATATAGGTGGATCGTCAGTGGCTTCAGGGGAAACCAAACTGTCACTAACAACAGATATTCTTTGGACAGCTTCAGGAATAGAAACATCACCATCTTCAGATGACTGTCTCAAACCAGTATCATCTTTAATTTTACTTTCTATGGATTCACTATGTTCTTTATAAAAAGAAGGATCACCATTTGTACCTGTCATGCTTTCTTTACTACCGCTCTCAAGCATCTCAACATCCTCCCGTTTCTTCTCCTCTTCAACTTCATTCTGTATGTCATCAGAAAACAATGACTTTTCTTGTTCTGTTGTCAAGGGCTCCATTTCTTCTTTAACTTCTGTACATGAGTCCATGCATTCAGTCAATTTAACTACATCTTTGCGAATAGAAAAGGGCAAATATATTGCAAATAACATGAAAATGGGTGAAAATACAAATATTCTCAGTAAAGCAACACTAGATGCTACTCAAAGGAAGATTTTTTTCTTTAGCAACATCATCTTTTCTAGACAGTAATGATTTCCTATTCGTAAAGAAATGTGAACAGTTTCAACAGGTTCCATTCCATGCCATCCCTGCAGGTCAAGAGATTTTAATAACTAAACTACCAAAGATGAATTTACTCACTTGAAGTATTCCTACTACTAATTGATAGCGCAGCAAATGTGATACCAGCAACCAGAACAATCCCAGAAGCTCCTGCCACCAGTATCCCTGAAAGTAAACTTCTTCACAAGTGTTATTAGTCTAGACAAATTAATTTTCGATTGACTGAAAAAGAAATTGAAAACCTCATGACCATTCACCAGTTCTAAAAATAACTTGAAGCAATCAACAGGAGCATTTAAAAGCTAGAGTTTAGTAAATGCGTACATTAGACCAAATAATTTTAGCACTCCTACCAATCTAACGAACCAAAACCACATTATTTAAAGATGGGAACTAGTTAGCGAGTAAACGCTGGCACAATTAAAGAAATAAATAATAAACAACAATTATCTTACTTATAAGCGATTGCTTGGACTCTGAATCACCAGAGATCCTTTCAGCATTTGCCCAACCAGAGAAATCATCGGCGGTAGAATTCAAATTAGTCCATGAGGAATTCCCTGAATTACGTTGTTGCAATCCCTTACCATTCACCGCGCTACTCCGTACAACCAACGATGCAAAATTCACATCGCGACGATTGGACTTGGAATAGCGAGTGCGCACAAACGCCAATTGAGGTTTCCTGCCACCGAATGCGAATTTGAGCTGAAACGAGCTAGGATTAAACGTCGTCGTCGTGGTCAAAGCGTTCATCTCTATATTTTTTGCAGGCGATGAAGTCAATTCGACACAGCAACTGATTGGGTATACGATTCGTGTAGCTCGGGATAATCGAGATTTCAGTCTGATCAGGAGTTCTGGTGGATAATTTCTAGGGTTTTATGATGAAATTGGATTTAGGGCTTCGCCTACTGTGTCGTTATCCATCTTATCCGACGAACCGGTAAAATCGAGTTTCCGTGATCTTATTAAACTGTATTACCGAACCGGCTAACGCCGGTATAGGCATGTCGGTGCGGATTATAAGATATCCCACCCGCCATGCCCCCATACACGGGCCGGGTCTGCGATCCAAGGGGCTTTGGGGTCTGATTTACAGATGGGATGCACTCCCTCCGTCCCTTAGGGAGCGTTTGTTTTGAGATTTAAGTGTGCGGAGCAAGTCAAGGTTTTAGAATCCTTGATGAATAGTAAATATATGTGTTTGTTTTGGGATTTGAGTAGGGTGAGATTTAACTTTATGTCAAATCAATGTTTAATAGTGATTGATATTGTATTATTATATTATATTGAGAATAGTAAGAAAATGTATAAAGTGTGATGTATTGGGAAGAGTAATAATAGATTTTATAGTTATTTGTAGGTGTGGATTGAATGTAGGATTTGAAAACCAGATTTTAAATCTCAAACTCGTACAAGACGAGGAGCGCAAAGTCCTAAGGCTGTGTTTGATTTGGGACTCACACTGATGGACTTAGGACTTTGCGCTCCCCGTCTCATACGAGTTTGAGATTTAGAGTCTGGTTTTCAAATCCCACATTCCATCCACACCTACAAATACCTATAAAGTCTATTATTACTCTTCCCAATACATCACACTTTATACACTTTATTACTCTTCTCAATATAATATAATAATACAACATCAATAATTATTAAACATTAATTTGACATAAAGTTAAATATAACCCTACTTAAATCTCAAAACAAACGCATACATTTACTATTCATCAAGGATTTTAAATCCCTGGATTCTAAAACCTTGACTTGCTTCGCACACTTAAATCCCAAAACAAACACAGCCTAAGTCTATCCGCGTGAATCCCAAAACAAACATACCCTTAGCAACTTGCACACTTTTCTTTTTCGTTCGTCCTTATCAACTTGCATGTCTTAAAATGGCAAAAAATCTCACAATCTTTACCTTCACAATCTTCATCCTTCATTCCCTTTAAAAAGTCAACAAAACACAAAAAAATTAATTTTTCTTAATTTGTGTGCAAAAGCAAGTGTGTATGTTGGTGGGGGACGGAGGAGTATATGCTTATTAAGAACCCATTTGTTACCCTAAAAATGATGGGAAGAGAATGGATCATTAATTCCTACCCTGGCCCCCGACCATTTATCATCTCTTTGCATGATAATTAGTTGATTCCATACCCGCCGTGCAAATATCATGGGCCCAAGTCCACTGAACCAAACATCAAATTGGATTGGATAATATATTCTATCACCCCTAATCAGGCAAAACAAACGGACCTTTATGTATTTTCCATCCGGTCCGGAAGCTTGCACTCTATTTTTTCATTTGGTTGGATTATTCATACCACCTCCTACGTATTATACCAATAACTATTTCTTAAATTCCCGTATTATAATACATCTTACATCTTAACAAATATGTAAAAAAGTCAAATATATCACATATGCAAATAAATATATCACATGATTTTATATCTTTTCTAATCTCATATTACTAAACAAGCGACTCTAAGTTGAGATAAATAATATTATGGACCCTCAAGATATAATAAAATAGGTGAGAAATATGATTGTTTGGTAACTTTAATAATATATTGTATATATTTATAAATTTGTTTGCATATGAGATATAATTAATAATAAACAGTAAATATTCTATTTTGTCCCTCGATATTGTTCAATTACCAGACCACTTTAATTTATGCGACTATGTCCACTTCAATGTCCACCCTATGCAAATTTGCAAACAGCTAATAAAGAAACTCTAACTAATTATCGATTGTAATGTTGGAAGCCTTCGTTTGATAGATATCAAAAGTCACTTTTAGGTTGGAAAGAAGAAATTTATCACTTAATGGAATAATTACTCTTTTAAATTGGATCTTATTGACTCTACAACAATACAATTTTATTTCCTATCATTCTTTAAAGCTCAATGTATTCTAAAGCTTTTAAAGAGATTGCAAAGGAAAATTTTGTGGGGTGCTAAGGAGGATTGTAATAAAATTATTTGAATTGAGTGAGTGGGACGGGATGCAAATGAATAGATAGGATGGTGCTTTTGAGGTTAGCGGATGTTAGATTGTTTAATAATGTTTTTTTAAATGGATGTGGAAATGAGTTAGTGAGGAAAACCTCTTTGAATGAGTGTTACTAGGCTTAGGTATAGGACTTTTTTTTTTCTTATGAAGAAATAATTTAATTAGCTAAGTTTTGGGTGGACTCGTAGATAAGTAGCGAGCGGAGTCTTAGATCTGGTGGTTCCCTTCTTTGTTGTCTTGTTTTAAGTTTGGTCTAGTTAGGATTTTGGTATCGCGAACGGATGGAGTGGTGTAGGTCGTTTAGACAAAGGAGACATTTTAATGACAATGAGTTAGTTGATTTAACGAACTTGTGGAATTATCTACACGAGATTTTGATGCCTATCGTCTGGCTTTATTCTTTCAGCTGGAAGAGATCTCGGAATGGACTTTACTCTACTAGATCAATGTATAATTAACTTGTGCAAAATTTGGAGTTGGAGGTCCATGCAGCTGATGTTTTCTCAAAAGTCTGGTGGCGTGCAATCCTGCATAAAGTGTTTGCATTCACTTGGAAGTTTCTTAGTGGATCGAGTTACCACCAACAAAAACATTGTAAAAAGAGGTAGCCTTGAGTCTTCCCTTCACTTAGTTCTTGAGTGCCCATTTCAATCTTGTGTGGCAGGTTGCAACCAGTTTTTGGTTTCAGGTATGAGAGTCACTAAACACACCTCATAATCCTCCATTCACACCCCACCTACTAAACTCACCCCATTAAAAATTTAAAATTAATTTATATTACTAAACACACCCCAAATCAATATCATTATACCCTTCTCCTCCAAAAAATAAAATCATTTATTCCCCTTCCCAACAACAGCGTGCGTGCAAAAAAAAAAGGAGAAGAAAAAAGGTCTTCCACTTTGATTCTCATGGAACAAAATCGAAGGTGAACTCATGGACAATGACTAGAAATCGATCATTCAAAGGTAATAAATTCATACAAATTTACGTGTGTTCGGCCGTAGGATTATGTACAGACTCACTGGTGTTCGTCCGGCTAATCATGCACTGATTCATTATCGTTCGGCCCCTTGGACCGAACATTGCCAATTTTTTTATTTTTTATTTTTGCACGATAGTTTACGCCAAGTAATCTCGCCTACGTTCAGCCGCGATTTTGGCTGAATAGTGGCACTATTAAACCCTAAAAATACCAAAAATTTTGCATAAAAATCGATAAAAAAGTAGAAAAAAAAACCCTAAAAATACTTACATTAGTGTGCTCATTTGAACTTTCACGTGCCATGACTATGAGGATTGAAATTGAATAAAAAAAGATGAAAGGTTTTTTTTTTAATAACACGGTATCCGGTCCAAGGACCGACTAATCCTGGGGACCAGAACTCACCGTCCACCAGCGGGGAAAAAGATGAAAGGGTTTATGGGCGTGAATTCCAAAAAATAAATGTTTTAGCGTTTATGTTTTACAGATTAATTATGTAAATAAAATCCAATTTTATATCTATTTATATAAGGGCATTATAGTCATTTTTATATGTCTATTTTAATCTTAAATATTATAGGGTGTGAATGGAGGATTATGAGGTGTGTTTAGTGGCTCCCTTCACGTATTATTCATTTTTTTTAGCTTCATTCAAGCTGGCAATGTCACGGTGACTAGGAGAATTTAATGTTTGATCTGACAATGCGTATCTTGATATGAACATTTCACTTTGTTGTCTTGTTTAAGTTAGTGGGAATGTATTTTGAAATACTAAGATCAGCTTGATATGATTACGGAATGATAATGAGTATCATTGAGGTGTTAATTACTATAAATTATTAATTGTATTGCTATTGTTTGGTTAGAAACTCAACAACGAGTATCATCTTAAGAGGCTAGAATGAATGATTATATAGGAGTGAAATTAGATAATAAAAATATGATAATCAACTACTTACTTATATTCTCATTAAGAGTGCATCAAAGCTGCCAAATATTAAGAGAGTGTTTTAAAAAACTTATAAGTGATTATAGTCACCTAGAATTGTGTGCAAAAACAATTTAGAGTGTTTTATTTCTCTTTTAGTAGCTTAAATAAATTCTCATAAGTTATAAGCTTAAAAAATGGTGCTTTTAATAGTTTATTAGTCTTTTTTTAAAACTTTAAACTTTTTTTGCAAACACTATCAATTTTTTTATTTTTTTTTATTTTACAAACACTATCAACTTCTACTATTAATCAACTTCTACTAAGTTTTTGCAAACACGCCCTAATTCTCATTACCAAAAAAGTGGGCCCTAAATTTATCAATAATCAAATAGTAGGAGCTAAATTACTAAAATTTTATTAATATTGTGGGAGGGAAAATTTACTAGTTGTGGAATTTTAATTTTTTTGTATTTTTGATTTTTCTTCATAAACTTGGTGCGCAACACGGCCCAATTCCGCGAGGCGTTCGAATTAACAACTCAAAACCCTGCATTTCCCCCCAGTAAATTCCTCCCCAACCGGAGCTCAACCGTGAAGCGCTGCTAGTGGAATGGGGACATCAGTACAGGTGAAGCCGCTCTGTGGAGTGTACAACGAGAATCCGCTGTCGTACCTAGTCTCAATCGATGGCTTCAATTTCCTCGTTGACTGCGGTTGGAACGACCAATTTGACACTTCTCTACTTGAACCCCTCTCTAGGTAACTTAATTTTAATCTCTTTCCATTTCGGTTGAACTCATTGCATACTTTTCGCCATTCTTCAACTGGAACTAGCTCATGAATTTAGTCTATTTATTTGTGCAATACACTAAATGCGGTCATCAGCTGTCACTTTGTCTTTTCAATTCATTAGTTTCAAGGGCAAGGTTTAAACAAAGATAATAAGATCCTCTATTTACTTGTTGTTGTTGCCATTTGCGGTTTCTAAATTGAGATAGCTCGATATTGCGTTCAGGGTAGCTTCAACTGTGGATGCTGTCTTGCTATCACATCCAGACACACTTCACCTTGGTGCTTTGCCTTATGCCATGAAGCAATTTGGAATTACTGCTCCTGTTTTTGCAAGTGAACCTGTCTACAGATTGGGCCTCCTAACCATGTACGATCACTATTTGTCTCGAAAGGTGAAATCTGATTTTGGAGTTTGGCTTAATTGAATGTCATTGGTTTTAATTTTTGGTTTGATTTAGCTGCTGTAACCATCTAAGAACTCAGAGCTGCGGAAGTAATTTAATTTTTACATGAGCCAAACTTTACAGGCTTTGTCCAAAACTGTATTATGTCATTGCTTAGATGATCTTTGTTATTTGCGTCCAGTGAATGCAAACTTTTGTACAATAAGAAAACACTGTAAAGCTCGTACAGTATACATTAAGCTAATACTTATAGTAGAGTTGTTTTGCGAATCTTTAGCAACTTAACTTTCTGTTGCAGCAAATAGCAATATATTTTTTAACAGGATCAGAAAAGAAACAGAAGATGTGCGGAAACAAATGATAGAGATTGTTTCTACTATTATGTGAATGTTGTTCATATTTGATTGGTCTTAGTGGAGTTTATATAAAGCAGCAAAATTGTTTATCTTGTAACCCATTGTGTTGGATTAAATTTGTAAATTTGTTAGCATTATTTGTTTGTTTAAGAGCTTCATCTTCTTATGAATATCTTTTTAGTTTATCTAATTTTATATGAATGTTTGCAGCAAGTGTCTGAGTTTGATTTATTTACACTGGATGATATCGATTCTGCATTCCAAAACATAACCAGATTGACATACTCCCAGAATTATTATATGTCTGGTAAGTTTTTGTTTTCTTGTCTCATGCTTGTCTTTAGGAGATCAGAAAATGTGATATTGATGAGATTGGGAAATATCAATTCTGTTTTCCATTACATTACTAGTATGACATACTCCCATAATTATTATGTCTGGTAAGGATTCTGTAGCAGTAGTAGTAGGGTTTTGGTTCCCCCCACTCCCTTTCTTTAGGAGATAAAAAGCGTGAAATTTGTGTCTTCTATTATGGCCCACTTTTTGTTTGTTTGTTTTTTGTTGAGGGGGGGGGGGTTGTGTGTGGATTCCTTCATGTATAATCTCTGCCTATCTTATTTTATTAAGTTTCTCTATACATTGTGTGTACTTGTTACTTATTAGCGCCTCTCTCTCTCTCTCAAATTTACCACTTTATGGTGAGAAAAAAAGGCATGTCATATGGTCTTATTATACATGTGCTAAGAGATTACCAACACCTCAAGGTGCAGATGTATCTGCTGGAGTAGCATCCTGGATGGATTTTAGGTTGAGATCTTAATTAGTCCATTTACTTCCAGCTCCTGATTTCCTTAAACATAGTTGTTGTGCTTGTTGTGGAAACACCTTTTGGCATGAATCTCTCCCAATCTGAAAGATGATATCAGTTGTTCATTGCAAGTGAATCGTATGGATACTTGAAGACAATATTTTATTGTGACTAATATACTAAAATTATTCTCTGTCACGCATCTTATAAGTTTCTTGTTTTAATTAACAATAGAAAAAGGAGAAGGAATTGTTATTGCTCCCCATGCAGCTGGTCACCTTTTAGGGGGAACGATTTGGAAGATTACGAAAGATGGAGAGGACGTTATATATGCTGTTGACTTCAATCATCGAAAAGAAAGGTTGTCCTCATATAAGTTGTTTTTCACTATGGATTGCATTTATTTATGGATGGGGTAGAAACTAATTCCTGCTTTTGTTTCTATCAGGCATTTGAATGGAACTGTTTTAGAGTCGTTTGTGCGGCCTGCTGTTTTAATAACAGATGCATACAATGCTCTATTGAGTAATCAGCCTCCAAGACGACAAAGAGACCAACAAATTTTAGGTAATAATTACAATATTAAAGTTGGTTCTTGCTGTCAATTGTAAATTACTTTATCAAATTTTAACTTCTCCAAAATATGTAATATGCATATATTATCAGATGTGCTCAATAGATTTCAGCAATTTGCATGACATATTTTTCACTTGGTAAATAGTTAAGACAACATCCTCTCCCCCCACAACAGTTGAACCATAGGAAGCTTGGTTTCTTGACATAAATAAGTGTATTAACAAATTTAGTTATATTTGTTCTAATCATTTTTCTTATCTTCAAATGCTTCTATTCATTTCAGAGTTCTGTTCTTAATTTTTAGAAGGAAGATCATTTCCCACACACAAACGAAGAGTCCTTTTGTTTTCAACGTCTTCATGGTATCCAAATCATTTGGAGCCCTAAAAAATCTATAAAATTTCTGCTTTTTTCTTTAGACAGATATATTCCTGTTCCTTATTATTGTGCATTTTAGATTCCATACTGAAGACACTGAGAGCAGATGGGAAAATATTATTACCCGTAGATACAGCTGGTAGAGTGCTGGAATTACTTTTGATACTGGAACAGGTATAGTCAACCCTATTAACAATGTTCTTCCATTCATTTCATCAGTCCATTTCTAATTTTCATGTTCAAATAAACTCACAGTGTTGGGAGCAGAATCACTTAACTTATCCTATATACTTCCTGACATATGTTTCATCAAGCACGGTTGATTATGCCAAGAGTTTTCTTGAGTGGATGAGTGACTCAATAGCAAAGTCCTTCGAGCACACACGAGATAATGCTTTTCTTCTGAGGTAAGATGTTTGTTTCACAGTTATCAGTTATCCTTGGACAAGTTTGCAACTATGTGAATTTTGGTTAACAATATTATTTGAAATTGGAACTCAATATTCTAGTTTATCTTTCGGTTCCCGTGAGAAATTCTTGTGCCTCCACTATATATTTATATATCAATACTTTTTTCCCTTAAAAGAAAAAATAAAAGGAAAAAGGTTTGCGACTATGTAGAAGGAGTTGTATACCGGTGTAATAATACATGTCGAACTGGATACTGCATCTGACTGCATTTTCTGGTGAAATACCTCATTCTTTGATCTGCTCCTCTTTCATATTGCTAATAGCATAATATCATTTGGCTTGGCTGTGCTGGCCTGTTATTTTAGTTTCTTTTGCTTGTGCTCTGAGCCCTTATACTTTGTTACTAATTGCTTTTTATTCAGAAATGCAGCATGAAAATTGAAATTGATTCCTTCTCCACCTTTTCTACTGACCACTGTTCATGTCTTATTCTGCTATTCGAGCTTGCTTATTGCGGGGTTGCTATATATGTATATATTACAATTAAATTTAGAATTATTTGAAATTTTGTGGAAGGTTCTCATTAAGAATGTTGTCCAAAAATTTGCAGACATGTAAACCTTTTGATCAGCAAGAGTGAGCTTGAAAACGTCCCTGATGGGCCAAAGGTTGATGCTTGATAACTTTATGGGATTATATTTGATAACTTCTGGTTTTCTTATTCATGACTTTCAGCATGTTTTATCAGATCGTCTTAACTTCCATGGCAAGTTTAGAGGTTGGATTTTCTCATGATATTTTTGTTGAATGGGCTGCTGACTCGAAGAACCTTGTACTTTTTACTGAGAGAGGCCAGGTTTGTTACAATTCTTATCATGAAAATACTTGGCAATTCAGTGTGATTTTCTAACTATGAATTCTCTAGTGAAAAAGTAATTTCATGCATCATAATTTAGAATCATATTTTGACACTTAAACGCCATGTTGGGAACTGATGATTTATGTGTTAGCTCTTATTTACCTGTAAAATGCATTTATGGTAACCTCATTTTTTATATTTTTTATATCCTTGCTATGCTATTTTAAGCTTTGTGAACTTTTTTTAATGCCCATTCTTTATATATTTTAGGATCAAATTACAAAAAACTATTTGAACTTTGGCCTATTTACAGCAACGACATAGTTACCTATCAGTTTACCTGTAGTCTGATTCTTGCACCCTCTTACAGATTGCATTTGCCATTTTTTTCTCGAAAGTGCTGATATCATTGTTATCCAAAAAGATGATATCATGATATAAATTCAAATTTACCTTAGCTGACTGATTTTCACAAAATTTATTGAGTAAAAAAATGTTCATCTGTCATTTTGAATTTGATTCCTTTTATCTCATTGGGAAGTTGATATTTGGTTTCCTCTACTATAGAGGACAGACGAGGGTTCAGTTCCTCCCATCCCTATTTCACCAATTTTTGAAAATTGAAAGGTAAATGAAATACTAAGGGTTGATTTAGAGTGACGTTTTTGTAATTTTAGAGCCCAGAAAAAAGTCAAACCCCAAGGGTGTTTTTATAATTTATAGTATGAATTATTATTGACACTCGTGCTCTCCCTCTGTGACCCCCCCACCCCACCTCCTTCTGTCTACCAAGTTAAGACTGGACTTATGCAAGAAAAATTGAAACTATTCACACTGTAAATTAAAAAAAAAAGGGGTCATTTTTCCCTGCTGCAGGTGCTACTTTTATTTCTTCTGATTTCTTCATATTGTAGTTTGGTACACTGGCCCGCATGCTTCAATCAGATCCTCCCCCCAAAGCTGTTAAAGTTACCATGTCAAAGAGAATCCCCTTGGTCGGAGAGGAGTTGGCTGCTTATGAAGAAGAGCAAAATCGTAAAAGACAGGAAGAAGCACTTAAAGCTTCTCTCATCAAGGAGGAGGAATCAAAAGCAACTCTTGGTGTGGAGCTTGCTGCGGGTGACCCTATGGTTATTGATGCTAAAATCAAACAGTCTTCTTCAAGTGGTATTCTAATACGCTCTAATTTACTTTCTAAGTTAAATGTAATATTCATTTTCGTTGCACATGGTTAAAAAATGTCCGTGTTTCTGTCATTATTGTTATTATTTTTCAAACTTGTTGGAGAAAAGGCAAACTTTATATTGAAGACAATTGGTATAACTAGTCATGAACGTTAGCCTTCCTACATGATTATGTACCTGGAAATCCGTTTCTTTTCTTTTTCCAAAATTGTAAGTGTGGCATTTCTATCGCATTGGATTGATTTTTTCCATATGAAGTTGTTACTTGCCAATAAAAAGCTTTGACTTCTACTTTGTCAATTGAACTTGAATGAATTCAATAGCTGGAACAGTTTAATCAAAATTTGCATCATAGTTTTGCTTGAGAAACGTATAAGATAGACATTTTGATCCTTGTGCTTGCACCTGAAATTTTTAGGCCCTCATGAGAAAATATAGTTCCACTCAGTATTGATGATATTAAAATCTATTTGTCACATGTCACAGCTTCTGGTTGGCAACATGGAGCATTCAGAGATGTATTTATTGATGGATTTGTTTCACCCCCATCTAGTGCTGGCCCTATGTTCCCCTTCTATGAAAATTCCTTAGAATGGGATGATTTTGGTGAGGTCATCAATCCTGATGATTATATTGTCAAGGATGAAGACATGGGCCAGGCATTTATGCAAGTGAGTTTCTGTGATAATTTCCTTGTATTCTGCATCTCAAATGCTTATCTTTAATTTTCTTTTGAGTTATCACCAAGATGCATATGATGAAGTTCTTTTCCTGGTCATGTTATGCATGTCGGTCTGGTTTTTTTTTTTTTTTTTGGGGGGGGGGGGGTGTGAAATATCAATATTATTATCTGTAGATTGTGATACGATAATAAGATTTCAAATATACTCATTGAGGCAAGGACACTTTACAAATTTTTTTTCTTGGGTGTTGTCTGTGTTTATGAAGAAGGACTCCTTATAGCTCTCCTTATAGCTTTATGCCAGAATTTCTCCATATATTTAGTTATTCAAATTATGTTTGCAGTGTATTCTGTGGTACATGGTAGGATTCAGCTATATTTCTTTTGATGATCTGAAATAAGAAAATTGTATGGAGTTGGTCCAGTTGGAGTTGTAATTTGTATCCTTAGTTGCTATGTTAAGATGGATGGATGCCAATGTACAATATAATGGATATAGACCTGATAAATAAAAGACTTCTGAAGAAAATGCTTTATTTGACTTCATGGATATGTTTGATTGTTATACTTGAAAAAATGCACAAGTAGTCACCAAGTGAAAAAAAAAGTTAGAAGAAAGTGGGGCAGCAAAAGTAAATGTCCCACTAATCGGATGCCGAGCTAAGAATGCAGTCACAACTGAGTAAATCCTAGAAAGTTGGTTTGTGATGTGTTGTGTCTTTGTGGTTACTAGTTAAAATTGTGTTCTTGCAAAATTTAATTATAGAAATATTGAGTTGGTATTTGGTGCTGTGTATTTGACAACATCTTTTGTGTAGGTTGATGGTGACCTCAACGGGAAGCTTGATGAAGGATCGGCAAGTCTAATGCTTGATACGACACCATCAAAAGTAGTATCTTCTGAGCAAACAGTATGTCCAACCTGCAATTATCTCTTGCATGTGCTCAAAAGCGAGCTCAGACTGATATTGAAATTACTTTCGTCACTATCATCTGATATTTTTTTTGCACTTTTACAAGTTTCTTATGGATTGCTGTTCTGTCTGCATAAAGAAAGAAATCATAAAAAATCTGCAATCGATGGGGAAATAATTCATTATATATATTGAAACTTCAATACAAATAAACTCCTTTTGCTTACCATGCTTTTCTCATTTATAGGTAAAATTTTAAACTGTCAGTTCAGGACTTCCATTCAAGCTATTTGAAAAGTAGTGACCTTGACTAGTATGAATGCTGGCACCAATTTGAAATTTCAAAAAAATATCTTGTATATCAGTGATGTTGTCAAAATCTCAAGACTAAATGTTATTTGTGCATGATAAATGACATTTAGTGGATAGACCTGCATGCTTTAGTTTCTCCATTTGGTGTAAACCTTATATTGCGTGCTTCTTGCCCCGTAAAACCATTTTCTGCCTCATGTATTGCAACTTAATGTGCATTATGCAATTCACTCCCTATAACTATTTGCAGGCCCCAATTGAAATTTATTTGTACCGTTACCATAACAGCCAAGGAGATTCAGAGCCACTACTCTTTTAGCTGAACACTGATATTTTCTCCTCTAATTTTAATGCTGTGTTTCTATTGGATATTTCTCTGGAATGCAGGTTTATGTCAAGTGCTCGTTGGTCTATATGGACTTTGAGGGCCGTTCAGATGGTGGTTCAGTCAAAAAGATTCTTAGCCACGTATCTCCGTTGAAGCTTGTGAGGACTTTCTTTTGTCCTTTTGGCATCACTAAATTTGTCTTCACATCTCCGTATTCTGTAAAGTTATTGTTTTCTCGTCGTCAGACATATCACATATGGTTGCACTGATTACTGCACATGTTGCTGTCAGTATAGTGTATATACCATGGCATGTTGCTATGAGTTAATCACATCTATGAATTGGTGCCTTAATTATTATCATTGCATATATCATATTAAATACGAGACGTGTTATAGTAAATAAACTTCCTTTTTGAAAGGATCCCAGAAGTCTTTCTTCCTGATGATTCAGAGCTTCAAATTAGGCTGAGAGCATTAGTATATATCTGTTTTTTCCTTTTTTTTTTTGGGGGGTGGGGGGAGGAGTGAACCTGTTGAGATATTTAGAGCAATCTGCCATCAAACCATCTATCAGATTATTTATGTCCAATACTGTTTTTCTGTTAACTGTTGAAACAAGTGTTGAAGTTTAGCAGAGTCCATTATATTAGGGATTAATTTGCTGCTACATTGTTTTCTGCCTTGGAGGTCTTGGTACATGGGTCTGCAGAAGCCACAGAGCATTTGAAGCAACATTGTTTGAAAAATGTGTGTCCACACGTATATGCTCCTCAAATTGAAGAATCAATTGATGTCACTTCAGATTTGTGTGCTTATAAAGTAAGTTACTAAACGAGACACAAAATCTTTCCAAATCCCTGTTTTAGCTTTTGTTTTGGTAATGTGCAACTGATCGGTTAATTATCTTGTGATATAGGTTCAACTCTCTGAGAAATTGATGAGCAATATTCTGTTTAAGAAGGTAATAAACTTTTTATCTTGCACAGCAGTGACTGTCAATTTAATCCTTGATACGAATATGTGTCTTGTTCTGCATTTCGTTCTTGGTGCACACAATAGAATACCCAAAGTTGCTGTAAATTGTTTTTTTTTTTTAAATACTAAGGGCCCAGTTTTGTCTTACTCCTAAAAATACACAATAGATTTGTGCGTTTTTAACTTGATTTTCACTTTATAATTTTTATTTTTTTAGAATATTGATTTTGGCATTAGAATAAACCCTAAACCCTAAAAAAATAAAAATTATAAAGTGAAAATCAAGTTAGGCATCCCCAGTAACATTATACTTGAGATTTATTCTTTCCCATCTAAGTGTTAAGTTTCTTGTCATAGCTTGGAGATTATGAAATAGCATGGGTCGATGCTGAAGTTGGGAAGACAGAAAGTGGCGCATTGTCTTTGCTTCCTCTTTCAACTCCCGCACCACCCCATAAGACAGTCTTGGTTGGGGATATTAAAATGGCAGATTTCAAGCAATTTCTTGCGAGCCAAGGGATCCAGGTATTGCGATTATATACTGTAAGCTCCATATAATATTTTTTGTGCTTATGAAATGTTGGATCTGATTTGACAATAAACTTCTGAGTTTTGTTGGATCAACAATTGTCAATTGGTGGAAGGAGGCGTTGGGTTTTGACTCTTGAGTGGAAATTAAGATTTCTTTTTGGAGGAAAGAGTATATTTGGAAATTTAGGGGTTGTATTTAGTAATTGATGTTATAAAAAAAATATTGGGGGTGTATTGAGAGAAGTAGGTGTGTAAATAGGCTAATGACACCCACACCCTAAGAAACAAGGCCTGGGAAGGGTAAGATGCTAGTAATGCTATTATTTGTAATTGTTAATTTGTTATGCTAAATACTAATGGAGTGTTTACGTTTTACAATCCTAAGAAAATTCACAATCACATTTTATTTTAATCGTCAGAATTGCTATTTGTAATACAATTTGATTATCAGGTGGAGTTTGCTGGTGGGGCGTTGCGTTGCGGTGAGTATGTGACCCTGCGTAAAGTTGGAGATTCAAGCCAAAAGGTTGGTATTTTCTAATTTCACCGAAAGCAAATTCCCTAGATTTTATTTCGTTAGCCAAGAAATCAAACATTTTTGCTGGTCGACTAATTTTAAACGCATGGGACGTTTATTTTAGGGTGGTGGTCATATTCAGCATATCATCCTTGAAGGCCCCTTATCCGAAGAGTATTACAAAATTCGTGAGCATCTATATTCACAATTTTATGCCCTTTAGATTACAAATCTGAGATATTTTCTATGGAAATGTAAGTTGATCAGATTGTTTAATCATTGTAGCAGCAAAATAGTGTCCAAGTAGATCATGTTATTTTTCTTTCTTTGTTTGTTCATTATTTTAAAATTTGAGACTTTATTAATTCACATTATTAATGCTGAAAATTTGAATTGAATATGGAAATTCAAATAGCCTTGAGAGGTGTAGTTCGTGAAAAAGGGGAATGACATTAGTTAGGTCACATGTGCTGCTCACATGACCTAACGTGGGGTGAGAGATCAAAGACAGAATGCATGCACATTAGAGACAAAACTTTGAAATTAAACACTAAGGTTGATTGAGAAAGGATGCTTAATATGTGATGATAATAGAAATGCAGTTAAG
This sequence comes from Stenogyne calaminthoides, assembly GCA_037126765.1. Lineage (NCBI taxonomy): Eukaryota > Viridiplantae > Streptophyta > Magnoliopsida > Lamiales > Lamiaceae > Stenogyne > Stenogyne calaminthoides. Next base: position 4,664,874 of record JBBCBC010000016.1, on the reverse strand, counting down.
TCTGAGATTGCTGATATAGCTTATCTTTTTTCTTAAAACTTGTTTTGGAGTATTTTTTATTCTATGTAATTAGGAATGTACATTTTTCTTTTTTAAGTTTTTCTTGTAATGAAGAAACTTGTTATCGTTGCGTTTTATAATTAAAATACATTTCTTTTCAATAAAGAAAGGTCACACACTCTGATCATTCTATCTGCGTCTTTGTTATGGTCTTTGTCCAACTCAAGGTATTTTACATTAGCCATGTTTCAATTAAGGACAATTTTGATGGAGTTATCAATATGACCTGCTACTTGGAACTAGCGGGATGGTTAATTTTTCAAGAAAAAGAGTTCATTAAAAAATATTAATAATTTTATAACATTTACATATGAGAGATAACATGAAACAAGAGTAATACAAGAAAGATAACATATATGTAAAGAATTATCTACTTAAAAATGTGTCATTTTTGTAAATTCCATTGAGAACACAATAACAATTATTAAGGAAAACGATATTTTGTTGTTGAGTGTTAAGTGTTAACAACCCTAACCAAAAAGCAAATCTAATCTAAATCCCCACACTTTCATTTACTTGCAATTCACTTGACTATCAAAGAAACCAAATTCAACTTTTCCATTTCAATTTTCCCATCATCGTTTTTTCAGACGGTGGGCCCAGCATTGTTGTTTCCCCACTTGCTAATATTGCAACTCCACCCCTAAACATCATATAAATTCAAAATCCCGTCTAAAACTCCCAATAATATTTCTAGTCATATACTCCTCCCGTCCCAAATCAGTTTTCACAGTTAAACTTTTATACTCGTTTTTACAAGCAAATTTTGTATTAGTAATTAAAATTATAAAATGACTTTTAAGGAGAGTATGATAGATGATCCACTAATTTATCATACCCCTCCTTAAAAGTCACTTTATCATTTCAATTACTAATAGAAAACTCGCTTATAAAAGTGCGTATAAAAGTCAATTGTAAAAACTGATCTGGGACGAAGGTAGTATGATATTTCACACTTCTTTCGTTTCAATATAAATGTCGATTAGAAGGAAAAAGAATTGTACCAATATATCTATATTTGCTTTTGAATTTTCAAGAGATATCTAATTTTTTTTTCAATGTTGCCCTTTTCATTAATGATGTACGTGAAATCTATTATAACCACAAATCGATTTATTAATAACCTGTAAGAGGATATATTAGTCATTTTATTAATTAACTATTTCTCAGTCCCGTAAAAATAGACTTACTTATTTTTTCATACAGATTAAGAAATGATAATTATTATAGTTAGAATCTTAATATTTTTTTTCGTGTAATTAACAAAATATATTAAATAGGTGTAAAATCTAAAAATTAAACATTTTTTTTAAAGACAAAGATGAAATACCATTATTAAAGTACAAGGGGTACTCAAATCCCAAAAATTACACAAGAAGCTACACCGCATTAAAATTTCAAAGGTAAGCAATCTAAAGGATAACATTCCCAGGAAACAAACGGGACGAAAAAAGATAACGGGTAGTGTGATCTTATCCATTTCCATGAGCAACACTTAATCCCATCTAAGAGTTTGTACAACGAGTAAATACTCTCTTTGAAAACGATATCATTTCTGGCTTTCCAGATCTTCCAAATGCCGAATGCTCCGATTCCATAAATTCCTTGAAATGATCCATCAAAGACGACGAGTCAAAGCTGGTCTCCCAAGCCAAGATGACACTGCTTCCCAAATTAAGAGAGAAAACGGGCAAGTAACAAGAATATGCAATGAAGACTCCACTGGAAACGAGCAAACTGGACACGACGCCGATCCAATCAAATTGGATAATCCACGCTTAATCAAGTTTTCTTTTGATGGTATTCTATCACGAACAGCTTTCCACGCAAATGCCGACACCTTTGATGGTAAAACTTTCCACCAGAGCTTCAATCATGGAAAGTCCACCAGAGCTTCAACCATCTAAAAATTAAACATTTAGTGATATCTTAATTATAGTAACAAACATATCTTAATGTGACGGAGAAACAAAATACATTGAATAGGGGTAAATATATGGAATTAAACATTTAATGATACTTTGTTCGAAAAAAAAACATTTAATGATACATTTACTTTTCTGTACAAAAAATGATATTTTTTACCCACTCAAGCCAAAATCTTCGTCATCCTAGAATGTAATTGTTTTTTTTTTATATGTTGTCATTTTACATTAGTCTTGGAGAAATTAATGTCATATTCCAATTTTATTCTTTATATATATATATATATATATATATATATATTCAATAATTGACAACATATAGTCATGTAGAAACATAAAAGGATAAAAATGACACATTACACATTATATTTAGATAAACTTTTATATGAAATATTTCACGGATTTAGGATCCTGAAATATGATCCGCTGGTTAGAATCAACATGGATTATTATAAGGGCAAATATGTGTTATTGTGAGTACATGTATGTGTTACCGCAAAGAAGGATTCTTGAAATATGATTCGTGAATCACAAGAAGAAGCGCATAAACACAGAAGAAAAATATCGTAGATTCTATGGGGGTCGAATTGGGTCAAGCGCATTTTTCTATAAAATTCGCGAAAAGGCAAAACAACAGAACTCACTCTGAGATTTGTGTTACTATAAAGGCAAACATGTGTACTACAATGACAAATAACACATACAATATTTATTTTTCAGTACACATATATCTCTATAAGTTATTAAAAATTGTGTTACATGCTCAACATGTATAACTTGTTGGGAATTAGACTGCAATTATGGAGAAATTGAGAGAACAAGAAATTAAAGAACACAAATTTGGTTACCCAGTTCGTCAGGAATGACTACGTTTGGGGGCACTACCAAGCCAGGAGATATACTAAATTTTTGAGTGATTCACAAATACAACAATTCAATAGATATTTAAAGATGAAACTGGACCAAAACCCTAGATTTGGCCCATCCTGGCTGAAACCCTGGACCGCTCGACCTCTCTCCTTGGTCGAGCGGAAGTGCTCAACCTCAACTGGTCGAGCGCCTTGTCCTCCCTGGAATTGGACACACTCGACCTCGCTCCTTGGTCGAGCGAAAGTGCTCGACCTCAACTGGTCGAGTGCCTCTTGCTCCCTGGACTCCTTCCCCAACTCAGGCTCCATAACCCAACAATCTCTCACTGGAGACTGACTCCAAATGTAACTTGTCGTCTCCATTTTACGGTATCTCTCACTGGTAGTAGTGCCAAGCCTTCATCTCAGTTTCCAAGGCCAGTTGAAGTCATGCATAACTTCAACTTCTCTAAGTCACAACCTTAGTCAACATATCAGCAAGATTCTCACTTCCTCGGATCTTCATTAGCTGTAAGATCTTGTTCTCAATGAGGTAACGAATGTAATGATACCTCAACTCAATGTGCTTCGTCCTTGAGTGAAAAGCTGGATTCTTTGCTAACTGAATGGCACTCTGACTGTCACTATACAAAATACTATCATTTTGCTCCTTCCCCAATTCACGCAAAAGATTCTGCAACCATACCATCTCCTTACTAGCCTCAGTAACTGCAACATACTCTGCCTCTGCAGTGGACTGTGCTACAATCTTCTGCAACTTAGAAGCCCAAGAAATTGATGTACCGCCATGAGTAAATACAACCCGGTTGTACTCCTCCTTTTGTCAAGATCACTGGATGCCAAGTCTGCATCAACATACCCTGTCAATTCAACATTTTTGCCCTCAAAGCACAATGCTTGTTCTGTAGTACCTCTCAAGTACTTAATGATCCACTTTACTGCCTCCTAATGCTGCTTACCCGGATTACCCATAAACCGGCTAACAACTCCCACTGCATGTGCAATATCTGGTCTTGTACACACCATAACATACATCAAACTGTCAATTTCTGAAGCATATGGAGTGTTTTGCATGTAGGTCCGCTCCTCTTCGCTACTAGGTGAGTCCTTGTTGGATAGCTTGAACTTACTTCCCAACGGGACACGAACTGGCTTTGCATCTTCCATACTAAATCTCTTCAAGACCTTCTTTATATATTCAGCCTGTGAAAGATACAACTTTCCTGCCACCTTATCACGATCGATTCGCATACCTAAGATTTGCTTGGCCTCTCCAAGATCCTTCATAGCAAACCTATCAGACAACTGCTTCTTCAACTTGCTCACTTCTCGAGCACTAGAGCCTGTTATCAACATGTCATCAACATATAATAGCAAAATGATATAGCCATTATCATACCTCTTGAAATAACAACAATGGTCAACCTCACACCTATTGAACTCAATCTCGTGCATGAACCCATCAAACTTCTTGTACCACTGTAATGGAGCTTGTTTCAAGCCATACAAGCTCTTCCTCAATTTGCAAACAAACTCACTTTTCCGTTTTGACAAGTATCCCTCTGGTTGTTCATGTAGATGTCCTCATCTAAGTCACCATGAAGAAAGACTGTTTTTACATCCACCTGCTCTAACATCAAATTCTCTGCAGCCACCAAACTCAAAACTAACCGAATGGTAGTTAGTTTCACAATAGGAGTAAAAACATCAGTATAATCAATACCAAGTTTCTGCTGAAACCCTTTCACAACCAGTCTTGCCTTGTAACGCTTTCTTCCATCTGCCTCCTCTTTTTAAGTCTGTAAACCCACTTATTATGCAGCCTTCTTGCCCTTAGGGAGTTCAGCTAGCTCCCAAGTTCTATTGGTCATCAACTAATTCATCTCATCATCCATTGCAAGTTCCCACTTGCTCACCTGCTCACTACGTGTAGCCTCTGCATAACATTCAGGTTCACCACCATCTGTCAACAATAAATAATGCAGAGAAGGTGAATACCTATCAGGAGATCTATGTTCTCTCGTGGATCTCCGCAGCGGAATTGTTGGTGGTGGTGTACGTGGTTTTTCCTCAACAATCACCTGATCATCTTGAACCTCCTAGCTCCCACCTGAGTTCGAAATGTCTAACTCAACAACCTGAGTCTCAGAACCAACTACTTTGGATGTACCCGACCTGTCTTTGTACAAAATCTGTTCATTAAATACGACATCTAGACTACGAATTATCTTTCGATTCTCCTCATCCCAAAATTGATAACCGAATTCATCACCGCCATATCCAATAAACGTACACTTAACAGATTTAACATCCAATTTACTTCTACTAGTAGCATCAATATGAACATATGAAACACACCCAAATACTCGAAGAAAAGACAGATTTACCTCCTTACCAGATCAGGCCTCCTCTGGTATGCCATTTTAGGGACTTGAGGGTTCTCTGTTTATCAAGTAAGCTGCAGTGTTAACTGCTTCTGCCCAAAATATCTTCGGCAGCCCACACTTCAATCTCGTGCTTCTAGCACGTTCACATAAGGTTCTGTTCATACGTTCTGCCACACCGATTCTTTGGGGGGTTCTCTCACGATTTTCTCCATTCGAATTCCATTCGCCTCACATAATTCTTTGAACTCACGGAGCTCGTACTCTCCACCATTATCAGATCTCAAACACTTCACTTTGAGACCCGTCTCAGTTTCTACAAGGGCCTTCCACTTCCTGAAAGCATTAAAGGCATCAGACTTATTTTTCAGAAAATAAACACATACCTTCCTCGTAGAGTCGTCAATGAAAGTCATGTAATATGATGCTCCACCAAGAGATATCCTTTGGTCTTTGGACCCCACAAGTCATTTGTGGACCAACTCTAACCGCTTGCTTCAAGGTTCGCCTCCCTTCAAAAAAAAAAAACTCACCCTTTTTACTTTTTTTAGAATACACGGTCCTCACATAACCCGATGTCAACTGTCTTGAGGTATGACAGTTTACCTTTCGAACACATAACTTTCATCCCTTTCTCACTCATGTGGCCAAGACGACAATGCCACACATTTGCATTCCCCTTTTCACCTGCAAGAGCAATGCTGTCCCGGGTGTTGCCTGTCATGTACAACGTTCCCTCCTTATTTCCTCGAGCCACTACCATTGTACCCTTGGATATCTTCCACATATTGCAACCAAAGATCACATTGTAACCCTCATCATCAAAATTGCGCCTAATCGAAAGTAAATTCCTCTTCAATCCGGGAATATGTCTCACATCTCTCAAGCGCAAGATAGTTCCATTCGGTGTCTTGATCAGGAACATCCCCATCCCTATGATTTCCAGAGGCTCATCATCAGCAAGATAAACCTTTCCAAAATTCCCAGAAGTGTAGCCTTCCATTACGTCAGCCCTGCTGCACGAATGAAACGATGCTCCATAATCTAACACCCAAGATTCTAGTGGACTGCTTACGCTCAAAATTAATGCATCTGAGACCTCATCAGTGGCAGCGTTTGCTGAGTTGTCATCCTTCTTTGGTGCATTCGCTAGTGCCTTTTTGGTGCCTTTTTTGGTTTTTGTAATGACCAAGTTCATGAGCCGGTTGTAGCCTTTTCAACTTGACTCTTGTCCTTCTTGGGCTTATCTTTGCCCCTCGACTTTGATCTACCCCGATTAGATTTCCCTTTGGATTCTGATCTGCCTCTTTTCTGCACTCAAGGCTGATCCCGTGGCCACACCCAATTCTTTCCTGCGAATTTCACACATGATCAGATCTCTAACCTCATCAAATTTAAGTTTCACTTTACATGCTGAAGCACTAACTGTCGTTACCATCTCACTCCAACTTTCTGGTAAAGAAGACAACACAATTAGGGCTTGAACCTCATCATCAAAATCAATCTCAACCGAGCTCAATTGGGCTATGGTCATATTAAACTCGTTGAGATGATTGGCTACCACAATATCTTCTGCCATCCTTAGGTTGAATAGCCTCCGCATCAGATGAACCTTGTTCGCTGCGGACGGCTTTTCATACATCTCGGTCAGAATCTCCAACATCCCCTTCGTGGTTTTTGCTTTTCTTTGTGTGTAGAGGCGGCGTTCTCGGATAACGATAGGCGAACCACACTCATCGCGCCTTCCCCGTCCCAAAGAACTTCCGTCGTCATCCTTCATATCTTCTGGTTTTGAACCCAAAGGTTGATACAGATCTTTACCGTACAGGTAATCCTCAATCTGCAATTTTCAGAATCCGAAATCCGTTCCATCAAATTTCTCAACAGGCGATTTCCCTTCAGCCATCATAATTGCTCCCACCAGATCCTCTGAACCCGATGCTCTAGATACCAGTTGTTGGGAAGTAGACTGCAATTATGGAGAAATTGAGAGAACAAGAAATTAAAGAACACAAATTTGGTTACCCAGTTCGTCAGGAATGACTACGTCTGGGGGCACTACCAAGCAAGGAGATATACTAAATTTTCGAGTGATTCACAAATACAACAATTCAATAGATATTTAAAGATGAAATTGGGCCAAAACCCTAGATTTGGCCCATCCTGGCCGAAACCCCGGACCGCTCGACCTCGCTCCTTGGTCGAGCGGAAGTGCTCAAACTCAACTGGTCGAGCGCCTTGTCCTCCCTGGAATTGGGCGCGATTTCCGACCTCGCCTTCGTGATCGGCCGAAAGTGCTCGACCTCAACTGGTCGAGCGCCTCTTGCTCCCTGGACTCCTTCCCCAACTCAGGCTCCATAACCCAACATAACTATGAAGAGAAATGTGTGTTACTGTACGATTAAAAAATACACTCCCTCTATTTTCATTCACTCCCCCTCTGTTTTTTATATGCTTCTCCTTCTGATTTGTGACCAACTATCGTAAGTAAATGTCCAAACAATCAGATTACACTATTGAATTAATAAAACTATCATTTTTTTTCATCACCACGTAGTAATACAATTGGCCTTACAATAACACATACTTATATTTACAGTAACACAGTATGAGGGTGAATTTCTTGTTTTGTCTTTGCGCGGATTTTTAGGAAAAATCGCTTGATCCGGTTTGACCCCGCACAAGATCAATAAATTTTCAGCTCGTTCCTATTTTAACTAATATTTTACGGGAAATATTTTCAAAAAAATACCCTTTATATTTATTATCATTTAATAATTTTTTTAATTCGTGTGAAATATCATTAAATGATAAATATTTTATGTCAGAGGGAATATATAGTAATAAGTCTATTTTTGGGCCGTGGATGAAATATTAGTAATAAATGAGTTTTCTTAATTTGGTGAAAAACCGAAACTGAAATGGAGGGAGTACCCGTTACATTTGTTCATCCACTCTTTTTCTTCCATTGTTTCCTTAGCTGTCCCATACTCCCATTTATTTCATCTCCTCCAATTTAATTTAATTTAGTAACTCCTTTTATTTTTTTGGCCTCCTCCTGTCTTATTGGGCAAATACAATCCATGATTTCATTCCATTCTTTAACTTGTGGATCACGAATTCATCCACTGGACTACCACACAATTCAAAAAGGAATCTGCAAAACAGATTTATTACATTTTATTCTCATCGGTTTTTCATTGTCCATATAAGTTTTGTCAAAATCCCACAAAAATCTCAAAACCTCTTTACTTATCCTCTCTCTCTCTCTCTCTGTCTCTTAGCATTGTGAGAGGTCAGAGAGAATCGGAAATTAAACTTCAGAGTAGAAATGAAGGCAAATGCAATGATAGGCACGTTAGCAGGCTTACTGATACTGCTGCTAACCTGCGACCCCCGGCAAATTAGCTCGCAGCCCGAACGGCGCCGTTTAGTTGGCATGACTCTCGTCCGAAACGCTTCGTCGATTGGGGCATGTAATTAATCCGCCTTTATTTATCTACTTAAATTGCTACCGCTAATTACGATTATACCAATTTCTCCATTTCTTATTATTAAATATATTTATTTGTTGTGTTTGTTCAGATTGCTTGGATGGAAGTTTGCCGGCGTATCATTTGGACAGAGGATTTGGGGCGGGTGCACGCAATTGGCTTTTGCAGTTTGAGGTAATTTTTATTTTCATCTTTCTTTTCGGGGAAGGGCAAAATGGGAATTTAATTAAATGATATCACAGCCGTTTATTCCTCAAATAGACGGACAAGATTTCTTCCTCCCAAGAAAGATCCCACGCGAGCTCCTGCTCGCTCGTGGGCTAAATATTTTACCTTTTTGTGGGCCTATTTCGTACAAATATTTATTACCACTTTAAAACTTTTCTTCAATTATTATTACTATTATTTATGTTACACGGAAATTAATCTAGGATTTTTTTTATATAAAAAAGAGAGGCCAGGTGGCCGAGGCGAGACTTGGCAGAACATTGTTGGACAAATAACGAATGCAGTGCATTCATTCTTAAATCATTTTCCCTTTTTTGTTAACGTCTTCTTTTCAACCCTTTTTGGTTTTTTTCCAATAATTTTTGGTGAATCAGGAACCATTTTATTTGTTATTGTGTGCTTTGGGTCATGTATGATTTTATGAATGCGACTTTACGTGAGAGTCATAATCTTCTCAACTTAAACACACGTATACATATATATATGGTGTAAATAATTGATGGGTACTGTGTAAAATATTTAACTTTATATTTTATTGATTTGGGATGCTTTTCATTGTTTGTTGTTTGATGGGTCATGGCATCAATTTTCACAGCTATAAGTGGATATCAAGTTTGACCCATGAAACTCAATCTAACAACTCCCTATCAAATTAGGTCGCACATATATTTCTGCTTCAAGGAACAATAATAGCACCATTTATGGCGTTATAAGTATTTTAAAACTTAACTTTATACATATACACTGTACGCACACATTCATAGAGTGTGTTACTATAAAAAAAATACTAGGAATGTATACATGTTCATGACATACATCCAAATTTAAAATATCTTTCAAATGTGAACCGAGTTTTTATTTTTATTTTTTTGTGTGGAATAAATGATACTAATAATTTTTTCTCAAAATTAATATTAGAAATTAGAGTAATTTTAAATATTACTACTAATTTTTCATTTAAAAAGTATTACAAGGCGTGGGTCACATTTATGGCAGTTTTTCATTGTGTTTGCAAATCTGAGCATGACATGTGTTTACACTAGCGGAGTGTTGTGCAGATGGAGTCGCATGTGTCGATAATCAAAAAAGAAATATAAGTAATTAGTTAGCTAGTTTAGTAATTGACCGACATAGCACGTATTCCTAGACAACTTAGGATGTCTGTTTCAGTGCCCTAATGATTATATTTCGTCATTAATTTAACTTATCTAACGGAGAATAATAGTATGATATATAGTCGTATTTTATAATTATACAGTATTTTCTCGATCGGTCGTCTTGTTGCACATGATCATAAAAAAATGAATTGATTAGTTTCATATTACATTTTTTTTTAGTTTCATATTACATTACTCCAACACCAAAATATGATTAACTCGTTATTATTATTATTATGGGTTGTTGTATAGAGTATTAATTATAAATTAATTAGATGATGTTATGGACCACAACAAATAAATAATTGGGTGAAGTGGTGCATATGTATAGGGTGGTGGGTGGTGCAATGACATAAAATCGTGCTTGGAGAGAGCCCCAACTCGGCGTGGATCGACTACTCAAATGGCTAAGCTTGAGGTCTTCTCTGGCATTTTATACAATAATGCCTCTCTAAACCCTGGTATGTCTATACCCATATAATCAAAACTACAAAATCTAAATCAAATTATTAATAAGTATAATTTGTTTTATAAATTTATTAATATGTATAAAATAATTGCACATGCACAATTTTAAAATGCACTTAGTAGGTCTTCCTAAAAAATAATGCTCAAATACGGGTCAATAGTAGTTTGACTGTATTCTGTATGTCTTAATTTAATTAGTTTCATTTTTTGCTCCATGTTCCACCATATTTCGATTTAGGTAAGTAACCCCAAGTGCATGATAAATTGAAAATCGACTTTTGGAAAATTGCCTTTTTAAAAAAGTCTATAGTTTTATTAATCACATAAATAAATATAATTAGTGTTGTATGATCTGGAGTAATAATTTGTGTTTAACGACCAAACTTGTTTCGCGTGCATGGGTAACAGATGGGTTGTCCTAGTCCATTGACGTGAACACCGTAACCGAAGGTTGCTAGTTCAAACCCGGGAAAATTATTTTCTAAGAACAGTATTTTATGGGGCTAGCAAAAGTGGAACACTATCCTTACAAACTTGCGAAATTAGAATAATATTTTTTAAATTGGGGCAAATTTAGGCCAAACTTCAAGGTCATGCCACTATGTAGTGAAATTTTGATCTGAATTTGTCCAACTTAAAAGATAGTGTCCTAATTTTACATGTTCTTGAAAGCAGTGTCCTATTGAAAGAATTCAATCTCATCTAAAAGTCCGAACCTGTAGAGAGTTGTGAAATTAATTTGTTTATTTAATTTCTCAAACACACCTCCCCACTCTGTAGACTGAATTCTCTTACTCCATGAAAAAATTTCGTCTCATCTAAAAGTCCGAACTTGTAGAAATGTGTAAAATTAATTCGTTTATATTTTATATGTAGAGCTCATATCACGCATGTTTTGAAGTGACGGTGTGATTTACCCCTCTTATGTAATTTACGAACTAATTGCATAAACATAAGCGTATCCTAATCGTAAACAAATAATTATTTGATCTCTCATTTTGTATGTCATAATTGTGGTCCTATCACGTGAAATAAACTAGTCATATATAGAGTCGGATACAGACAGCTTGCATCAGTCAATTCCAGCTATCCAACAGCTTACTTCTCAGATTTGTCTCCAAAGCCCAGTTCTCACTTTCTTTTATTATGAGTGTGTGAATATATTTTAAAGGATAGAATACTTTTATATATAGTTTGGCCTTAGTAGTACTATTATAGAGAAATAAAAATTTAAATACAATAAAGAATATACAATTTGATGTGGTAATAGTCACTCCCTTGTCTTTTTGGGCCCGAGAAGAAAAGTATATTATTACTAGATACCCCATTAGTTTGTTGACTTCTTCATGTAACGCCAATCATGAATATATTTAATGTTACACTAAAAAGACCAAAAACAAAAGATGAGAAACAGAATGGTCATGTCATTGTTTAAAGTGTGGGCACCGACACGGTCCCTTTTTTGCAACTTGGGATATGATTTCTTTACATCCAGTATAAAATAATTGGTATTGAACACAATACAAAAAGTATAAGATACTTGCACAACTAGTGGGGATCAACAAACAGTGGAACAGAGATATACTATTAATGTGGCTTTTGTCCTTACATGTTACACATTGTTAATTGTGAAAAAAAGTGAACTGCTTGTGTAGATTATTAGGTATGAAAATAATCTGAATTTTTCATCTGATTATTTGAAGTTTACAGATTTTTACAATTGGAACCGAGTAAAGCTAAGATACTGCGATGGTGCCTCATTTGCTGGTGATGCTGTGTATAAAAATGGAGTAAGTCAATCAAAAATTCTGAATCCATAAGTTGATGTCTGCATTGCCTTAATTTTTAAATCATAAACGTTAACCATTTTGAATTTTTGACATAAACCACAGACAACATTGCTTTATTTCAGAGGGCAAAGAATTTGGGAAGCAATTATTCATGATCTTCTCCCTAAAGGCTTAGGTCAAGCACATAAGGTGAACTTATATTGATTTTCTGCAAATAGTATTTTATCCTGTTTGAAATTATGTAACTGAAGCAGCTAATTGCTGTTGTTTTATTCCTTTTCTTCCCCTATATGCCAAAAAAATAAAAGGTGAAGTCGTCTTATATTCATTCTATTAGGTGAATGTATCTTAACTTGATTATGGGAAAAAAAAGAGAGCAAATTTTAGTAGATTTTCAGGTTCTGATTATTGTCCAAAATTTTATACCAGGCTTTGCTTTCGGGTTGCTCAGCTGGGGGTTTGGCTACCTTTCTTCATTGCGACAATTTCACCAATTATTTACCAAAAAATGCAAGTGTAAAATGTCTCAGTGATGCTGGTTTCTTTCTGGATGCGTAAGTTGATAACATGTAACAAATTAATGATAAAACAATTGTGCATTAGTTCGTTATTATAAATTGCTAATATACTCTGCCAACTCTTGCAGAAGGGATGTAGCTATGAACCACAGCATGAGATATTTTTACAAAAGCCTAGTTTCTCTGCAGGCATCCATGCATACATTGTTTGCATTACCAATTTTTCATTTTTTAAATTGTTGTTGTTACTAATACCTTTGTTCATACTTACTAATACCTTTTGCAAATTAAACTTGCCTGACAGGGTGTGCAAAACAACCTGAATAAAAATTGCACTAGCTCGTTGGGTTATCCTGAACAAGTATGATACCGTTTCTCATTTCGTTTGTTTTACTAAAAAATAAATCAAGTATATGGATCAAATGATAACATTTTTTATCTCATTTTCCCTTGCAGTGCTTCTTCCCACAGTATGCATTGCCATATATCACAACACCCTTTTTCATCTTGAACTCAGCGTACGACGTATATCAAGTAAGATTATTTTCCTCGTTTAACAGAATTGATAGATTACACAGTTATATGATACGACCTTCGTGTTTTCACAGTTTCATCACATATTGGTGCCTCCTGCTGCTGACCCTCATGGCCATTGGTATCACTGCAAACTTGATCCCAAAGCTTGTAATGCTGTCCAATTAGCTACTTTACAAGGTTGCTTTAATTTCATTCCTAAAATCACTTGTTTAAAAGAAAAATATTCACATAATTGTTGGTATATGTATACTTAGGCTTCAGGAAATACATGCTTCAAACACTGCAGCCTTTCTTTGTGAACTCAACAAGAGGAGGAATGTACTTAAATTCTTGTTTTACTCATTGCCAAAGTGAATCACAAGACACGTGGTTAGCACCCGATTCTCCAAGAGTGCACAACAAGGTACGTCGTTTGAGTTCTTGCACATTTAATTAGATGCAGAGTCTTACGTAAACAAGTTTAACTGTGCAACTGATTTGCATTTAAAAAAAAATAGTATTAGTTGTTTCATTAAAAGGTATTAGTTTGATTACATTAGTTGTTCCATAAAAAAAATTATGAGTTGTTTTACTACAAAGAGCTAGTTGCAGACACAGTAAAACTGTTTTACATAAGACCAACTCTTAAAAAGAACATATATATCCTTGTTTGCTAGAATCAAGGATTCTTTAGCTAGTTTTCAACATGATTGCATGAACATTCACTATCATAAATGCTTGCTTTCATGGTTATAGACTTATAGTCATATCATCATAGCATCTTATATTATATTTAGCTTCTTTTTTTACCAGACAATCTCAGAAGCTGTTGGAGACTGGTATTTCAGTAGAAAAACAAGCAAGGAGATTGACTGTGCTTATCCTTGTGATACTACTTGCCATAACCAGATAGGTTAAAATATACATTCAGGTACGTTAACATGAATCTTTTGATTATAATATTCGTATAGTGTTACAAATTAAATGGGATGAATGATTTGGAACATGTGCATCCGTGCAGGTACTGAATTTTTTTTCCAAAGTTAGAAGCAACACAGGAGAAATTCTTTCAACAGAGGTTTCCAGACTCAAAGATGCAGCTTGGAAACATAATTGTTAGGCCTTCTAGCACAAATAAATAATAAAAATTCTACACATCATTTTAAATTTTACATCATCAATATTGATAAAGTAAATGAGCGTTTTAACTTTTAAATGAAACCAGACCTCACGTAAAAACAGGGAATGTTTTTTTACTGTTTAATTAACATGGATTTAATCCTGATTACATATCCCTCAGAAATGATCAACATGATAAACTTCAGTCAAATCAGGATAATACAATCCCCAATTCTGCTCCACGCCTTCGGGCTTCTGATTCTCATTATACATGGCGAAAATGTAAGTCTCAATTTCCTTTCCGGGCCTTTTGGGCGTCCCTTTTCCAACATGCCCAATTAAATTATTAACATAAACCCTAGCATTCTCTACGGTCGCGTCCACGCTTCCTGCCGTGGGCCACCCCGTTTCCGTCACGACAATCTCAACTTCCGATCCGCCGACTTTTTCCAACGCGGAGTACACCGCATCGGTCATGGCGTCAAACGCGTTGAGGTAAGTGTACGCGCCGTCGCGAACGACCGTGTTTCCCTCCTTGAAAAGCGCGTAGTCCAGCCCCACGCGCGAGTCCGACGCGGGTGCGAAGTACGGGTACACGTTCACGAGGATATGGCTGCGTTTGGATGACAGGAATTGCGCGATCTCGGTCATTATCGGCAGCGCGGATTCCGAGAACGCGCCGGATGAGGGCGGGTACGAGGCGGATAGTACCTGCAAGGAAACGGCGGTGGAAACGGGTATGGATAGTCCGGCGGCGGTTAGGGCGGCGTCGAGGTTTTTCATTGCGTTGGGGATGTACTGCGCGAGATTGCTGGGGAAAACTTCGTTGCCTGCTGCTACGCACGTGCGGGGCGTGTGGGAGGATGTTGGTTTCTACCCATTTTGTCGCTGCGGACGGGTCGGACGCCAGGGGTAGTAGGTCGTCGTTGAATGTGCCGATAATTACGAATATGCCAGAGCCGTGTAGGGCTGTGAGCACGTCTTTATCGGGGGAGAAAAGTCGTATCGCGTATTTCTTGAAGTCGTGCTATGGTTTGTGCGGGAGGCGGGAGGTTGTTTCCCAGTATTCCGTAGTTGATGACTATTCCGTCAGCGCCTTCATCAAAATGCAAAAAAAATAAAATTAAAAAAAAGGTTAGTTTATTTGTTAATTAATGATTAGGAATGAAGTGATAGAGATTAAATAAACGACAAAAACTCATATGAGACGGAGTACAATTTAGCACAAATCACACACACCCCTCCCAAAATGTTAAAGTGTTAATGCCCAACTTATGCTCGTATCAACGTAAAATCGTCTTATACAAATGTGCCTCTAAATAAAGAATTAATTGATGAGTGTTTACACAAGCTTGATTACCTGGAAGATTATTCAGCGAGCAAGTGAAGAAAATTGCTAAACAATAAATAATTAGTCTCTCCATAATGTGTGTATGATCTTGAACACAAATTGTATGTAGTGAGTCTCGTGTTTAAATTAATGGTGTATTTTCGATGTTGGGGTGTTGCATTTTATAATGACTAGTAATGTGTCTAATTTTTTAATTTCACTCTTATTATGGTATATATTGTAGTATTTATGCTCAAATATTTTTCATTAATGGAAATAATAGGTGACACGATTTCCATCATTACGAGATCCCGGAGTCAGATTAATAATCGTATCAATGAGGACCACTTATTTAGATTGGCATGACTATAAAATCAAATCGAAATCTTTGTTTCACTGGAATTTGGGGTGATTCAAAATCCTGTCCAATTACAATCAATTAAATTAATTCCCGACCAATCAATGAAATTCATACCTTGTTTAGTCCCCAATGAAGATCAATTCCCAGCCTAATTTTCAACCTTACGTGAATTAAACTACAATATATGAAAAGGAAGAGCTACCTTGTGGGAGTATTGAATCCTAAGTCAACATGGACGCGAAAGTTGTTCACATAGAACTAAATGATGACTACATTTGTGCATTAATTAATTAATTATAATAATTTGATACTCCCGGATTAGATTTGAACATTTTCAAATTGCACGACATTTAATATGCAAATTATTTTTTAATATTTTTATAAGAGTTGAATGATAAAGCAATGACATATTATATAAATAAAATGAGATAAAATTACTTTTAATATGGAAACAATAATGACACATAGTATAATGGTTGAGATAATTGGAGGAATAATTTAAATTGATTGAGTTGATTTATTGCTATGTTAGAAAATATTCAATCTAATTTAGGATGCATTGCAAGAAATAATTCCGCTTCGCCCTTAAACAATTAGATTGCCTACGAGTTGTCTACATATTTTTATATTCATATATGCATTTTCATTTCTTAAATTATTTACAAACAATTTTACTAAAGAAATGTAATTCATAAATAAATTTATCTGTAGTCAAATTCTAAATTCCAAATATAAATTGCCTACGATAATATAAATTGGCAACAAAATTATTTCTTTAAATTGTTTACCTAGAAAAATTACAAATTTAAGACAATTTGTTCGTAGCTAATTTGTTTGTTTATTAGAATTCTAAAAATTTGTAGGTAAGTTTTAGATAATTCTTACTATTTAAGGACCTAATTATTTTTGTTGAAAAACTCTGTAGCCATTTGAAAAATTACATAGACAATTCTTTAATTTCTTATAACAACGAATTTTTTGACAAATACTTAATCTAATGCGGAACAGAAAGAGTATCATTCTTTGTCAACCTTTGCAGACAGAGCCGGACCTGGGGTGGTGCACCCGACGACATTATTTTTTATTTATTTTTAATTATATATATATATATTATTATGTTGTAAAATATTCTAATGATTCATTTATTTGATTTGAGAATCTGAAATAGGATAAGTGCTAAATATTTAATTTTAAGATGGTTGTGTGTTCGAGCCTCCAAAGCGTCAATTTATTTTAAAATTTTCAATACTATTTATTTATTCAATTTTGTATATCTTATTTTATTTAATTAATATAATTATCATATTAATAATTATGCTACTTTTTATAATGGCATAATATGAATATGAAGGCTTAAAAAAAATTATGCACCAAGCTCATCAAATCATAGGACCGACTTTGCTTGTAGAAGAGATGTAGCTCTACACTGCAGCATGATAATTTTTTTAAAAAATTGGTGTTGTTATTAATAAGATATTATTTTGTTATTGCGATTTTATTACTACTAATCCCTTTTTCAAATTAAACTTGAATAAGTATGATACTATTTATCGTTTTCATTTTGGTATGTTAAAATAAGGTGAAATGATTAAATCTAGCATACACTTTTGATTTTTTTTATTAATATTAGCACATATTTTCTCTCTCTCTCTCAATTTAGCATATATTTTCACTTAATATTTAAAAATATCTCAATTCACAATTTTCGACAAGGTCCATCTGATGTAGTCGTCGGAATACACATGTCTTGTTGATGTGTGACTATTAAAATAAGAAAAATAGAAAATATCACCACTTAAGATTAAAAAATGCAGGATATAAAAATAGCTCGGGTCACTATTTTTTAATTTTAAGTGGTGTTATTTTTTTAATCTTTTTTTAATATTTACACATCAACAAGACAAGTTAACTCCGACGATCACATCAGACGAACCTTGTCGAAAATAATGACCTGGGATATTTTTAAATATTAAGTGAAAATATGTGCTAAATTTAGAGAGGGAAAAAACATGTGATAAAATTAATGAAAAATCAAAAGTATGTGGTAAATTTGATTATTTGGCCTTAAAATAAAATGAAGTATCGATCATAAGATAATCTGCACATTTAACATACCCTTGTTTGCTAGAATCTAGGATACTTTACCTATTTTTGGATGCAATTGATTACATAAACATACACAATCGGTTCTCCAAATTAATTGGGATTTGATTCGGATACTGAGTAATCAAAAAATACACACCACCACAAATTATTGCTTCGATGGTTATACTCGGACTATCACAACATTTTTATGTGAATTAAATTCACGTGAACTTATTGGTAGGCCTTTTAACTCAAATAGTCTCCATTAAGGGAAATAATAGGTTGAATTCAATTGGCTCGATTTTTATCACTGTGGGGCAAATTTAGTTTCGTCTTAGTTAGATAATAGTAAGAACCATCTTCCTATTGCAATTTGCAACTGTATATTTAAAATTATTAAATTATTTTATTCATTTGAAGTTTATAACAGAATGAACATAAGATACAATGTAAAATTGCTCTAAAGAAATTGAATTGGTTTTAATTTTTAAACTAAACGTTCTCGGTGAAGAAGTTGCAAGATAATGGAAACAATATCAATAGGCAATTAATAAATGATGGCATTGGAACTCCAATAGTGGGATATTCAACTTTTAAAGTGTATCCCGTCTAAATTGTAATATGTAAATGTTTGGGTTCGAGTACTCCTTGTACTCATTTTATGATATTTCATCTTTAGTTTTAAAAATAAATAGTGATGCAAAATCGGGCCTTTTCGCAAACATAATTAATGGCATCCTCAAAGGGTAAATAATTTTGTACTTCTCTTTTTGGGTTTTTATTGTTTAGTGTTATTGGAAATGGAGGAATGATATTGTTTTCAATAGAATCGATTGGAAGATTAATATGATTACTTATGAAATTAAGGGTAAATTGTGGAGTTAGGTTTCCGCGTTTAAATTGTTACCTTACAAACTAGATTACTCAGATTGGCTTCTCTCTCCTAGAAGATCTTTGAATTTGTAATTACTCTGTAATTGACGATCTTTGGGAATGGATTATATCTTATTTAAAAAAAATTAAAATGAAATTAATTGTATATTTAAATTAAAGTTTTATAAATAATGGGTCCGTTTAGTGGTAAAAGCAATTGACTCAAAAGATCAGCAAACTTGATTGAACCCTTTAATTATTTAAATTTTTATAATTCAAAATTTGTAGAAATATATTATGGGCCTATAGATGGGCTTTTTTATAATTTTCACTTTTGCTTTACATGAATGGTCTCTTGTGTTCTAATGAACCTGGGTTTTCACCAAACTGAATAAAGTAGAATTTAAAATTAAAAAAGACTTAATATTCAAATAAACTTAGAGTCCCCTAATTGGACTTGCATTTGAAAAAATGTTAGCTCATTCTACACCAGTACCCAATCCATTTTTTTAAAAAAGTACATTGTAGGCATAGGAGGTGGGTTAACCTGGCTTCCCACTAGATTAAGAGTGCGTTTTGAAATACTTAAAATAACTTTTAGAAGCATTTATTTTCAAAAGTTGTGAGAGAGAACTTTAAAAATAAGTGCTTATATAAGCTGTTTTAAGTGTTTTAAAACACACCCTAAATAAAGTAGAATTTAACAAGAAAAAAAAACTCAATGATCAAATAAAATTAGAAAGCTCACACTAGGAAATGGCACGTCGAAACACGTAGCCTACTTTGAAGGGTTTCTTTTGTTCATGTTAAATTGCTTCTTACAGGATTAGATTATGTATGTGTTAAACGATTATATTTTCTTTTAGGGTTAGAGGATTTTAACTTTTTTGTAAGTCAATAATAAGTATCATAGTGGTAGTGCATTTGACTACCTCACTGGTTCGAAATCAGTTGGGCCCATCAATAATATTTAACCTCATTTGTAATTTTTATTTTTTAAATTTATGAAATATATTGTGGGCTCTTGCGAAATTCCCATGGTATTAAATTCCATTGTAATTTTAATTTTTTTTAATAAAAAAACATATTGTGGACTTTTTTAAAATTTCTCATTTTGGTTAAGAAATATATTGTGGGCTTCTCCAATATTTACCATTTTATCAACATTCTTTGTAATTTTCTTTTTTAAAATTTAAGAAATATATTGTGGACTTCTTCAAAATTTCTAATTTTGGTTTTGCACAAATGAACTCTTTTTCAGAAGTACATTATGGGCTACACATGAGTTATTGTGTTCTATTGAACCTGGGTTCTCACAAATATAGCAGAATCCGAAAGAGAAAAACCCATTAACCTCTATTGTAATTTTTTTAATTAAATTTAAGAAATATATTGTGGTCTTTTTCGAAATTTCCCATTTTGGTTTTGCATAAACGAGCTCTTTATTGAACCTGGATTCTCACCAAACTAAATAGAGCAGAATCTGAAAGTGAAAAACTCATTAAATAAAATTAGGCGTCCCCTAATTAGACTTGCATTCAGAAAAACGTACCCAATCTAGGAAAATGAAGTATATGCAAATATGAAACAGAAATTGTTTCGAGAAATGGGAGAAATATAAAACTATCTAAATAGTAAAATTTATAATAAGCTTCTTAATGTTCGACCAAAATACAATACTCATTAGTCGAGGAAATTAATTTCTCAGATAACCAGTAAACCACAATTATATTATATTGAATTAATAACAAATTACAATTTGTACTATTATTTTTCTTTTTACAAATTACAATTTGTACTATTGTTTTTCTTTTTACAAATTACAACTTATACTATTTTTTGAAATAAAAATGTAACATGGACTAATACAAATTGACAAATTCAAACCTGACTCAGTTTTTTTTTTTTTTTTTTTAATTTGATGATTTTGATGATTGCTAAAATACTTTTTGGCATTGTGGTATAATATATAACTTGTAGCTATATCTAGCCAAAAAATTTCATAAAAAAATGAGTCGGAATTGGAATTTGTCAATTTTTTATTAATACAAGTTACATTTTATTTTTAAAAAAGTACAAATTGCAATCTATAAAAAGAACAATAGTACAAGTTGCGATTTGTAATCAACCTCGATTATATATCATGGTTTCTCACTAAACCAGCTTTCTCACACAACCATTTATCAAATTAAATAAATTATATATCATGGAAAATCACGATTATTCTTTACGAATTTAAATTAGCGTATCTTTAACTAAAGAATGAAACACCCTCCCGTGCACCTTATACACCAATTCAAATTAGTGAAATTAAATTCAATTTTAATTTGGATGAACTCTGCACTCTAAACCCTAAACAATGAACCATAAAGGATATGTGAACCATTCGGGCCGGGTGAACCATGAACCACTTGGCCGAGTGAACCATGAACCACTCGAGCCTGGTTTGGATCCGAGTCGAGATAAAAAAAACCTAAAACTGAAATTAAAGTTAAAAGAAAATTAAAGTTGAAAAAAAAACTAAAATTGAAAAAAATAAGAAAAAAAAACTCCTAAAATTAAATTGCACCAAATTAATTTGGTGCAAATGGTGCACAAGAAAATTTGCACTAAAGAATTTTTAAAACGTGAATCAAATAAATTAATAATTAAATATGAAATAATAATAAATTTTAATTTAATTCTTTAGCTAGAATCAGTAGCACGGCACCTAAACATTCCTTTACTATATACACATTGGACAGAACGATGAGTATTATAATTATTCTCTGTTTTCTTTTTTAAAAAAATAGATAAAGTAATTCTCTGTTTTAAGCCAAGTATCATTCATTCCTTGTTCGAATGTGATATATGATATCACATAATAGTCCATGAACAAATTCATTACAGATGGTACATAAACCGATCTATTGCTTGGCATTATGTATGTAAAAATTGTATGGTGCAACTAATACACTTATACCATTTTGTAAAAAAATAACAATTTAAAAAAAAAAAATATTAGCAAGTTAATTTTTTTAGTAAAACACTTTTTTTTTTGGGTATACATAAATCATGTCAAATATGAAAATTCCCAAATTTTCAGTTGCATAATAAAACTTCTAGCTAAATATATACTACAATATATGTGGGGCAACACAGATGAGATTTTGTGGAAAATGGAAAGTGTTTAAAGCAATCCTCCGTTGCTTTTCCGGTTAATTAAAGCAACATAACCTAGCTTATAATATAATCGAGCTTCATATTAGTATATTATAAATATTTATACAAGATCTAATATTTTATGGGATTGAGCGATACAGTTGGTCCTAGCAAGATCATATTCTGTCATAAATATGCAATCAACTAATTAATTAATGAGAGTATTTAATGATATGAGTAGTGACTCACTAAATTTAAGTTAGCTATTCTCCATCATGAATTTTCAGTAGCAGTATATCTGGGATAGATTTAAGTAGAGCTGTTAAGACGGGCCGGCGGGGCGGGACGGGACGGGCCAAAACCCGCAAAAGCCTGTCTTTTGGCGGGGCGAGGTGGGACGGGCTGAAAATTTGGTGGGCTGCATAATCCCAACCCAACCCACTAATTGACGGGTTGCGGGTTCAAGCAGGCAAGCACACTATTATATTTTTAATATTATTTTATATTTTAGAATATTATAAATATTTAATTTAAAAACTCTAAACACATTAAATTCATCAAAATCAAATGAAATTAAATAATTTATGTTAATTATTATTACTACAAAAAAATTAAAACAAAAATATTTCTCATAAATAAAATTAATCGTTCATTACTCATAAATATAACTTCGTATAAACTGAAATTTACCACCAATCAACCAAAATAATTTATAAACATAATCTTTTACATATTAAATTAATCATCTATAAATATAAATTTACAAAATATCCCAAAAAATAACATTATAAGTGCTCAAATATATAATAAACTAAAAAAATAAAAAATAATTTTAGGAGGCGCGGGCCGGCCCGCCTTCAACCCATCAAAACCCGCTGCCCAAATGGGCCGACCCATATAGACCCGCCTCTAAATGGGCTAAAATTTCTTAATCCAGCCCACCTTATAGCACGGCGGGGCGGGTTGGCCCAACGGGCCCAACCCATTTTGACAGCTCTAGATTTAAGGCCGTCGCACCTATTTTAAATATAATATTGCTCCCATTGAATTGAGCAACACCTCATTTTAAATGGCAAAAACTCGTATGAGACGGGGTGTATTCTAGTATAAATTAACACTCATCCTTTCTAAAGCGTTAAAACGCAAATGTTCCAATTATATTTCGTCTCACCGTGAAACGGTCTTATAGAAATGTCTCTCATTTTAAAAATATTCACAGTATTTGTAAGGCGAATAATCGCTTTAATTTGCAAATTATCTGTAAAGTACAAAAGCATGAAACAAGTTCATGCTTTACAGATTAAAAGGATCGTAACACGTGTTATGTAATAAAATACATACATGATAATATATATTTTTTGAAAGGTACATGATAATACCTTTAATTACAGTAATAAAACTACAAAAAAATTATCTGATATGATTAATCATCCAGAATTAGAAAACCTGTATGATTACGGTTCAAATCCCAGGCGCTTTCCTCTCCCTGCAGTCGTAGTTGGCTAAATTCTATTTAAATTGGGGTTTAATTTTATTATTATATTAAATAACATAACCAATTATCAATAATTAAAAGAGAAGGTCCTCTTTTTCATACTAGAAGAATAAAAAAAAAGTCCTTTAATTTGTTGAGGCACACTTGTATGAGACGGAACATAAATTGAGCTAGCATTGACGCTTTAATATTTTGAGAGAGATAAGTGTAGTTTGTGCTAAGTTGTACCCTTATACATAAAATCATCTTATATGAATTTTTATATAATTATTTCTATGAAGTGCAAATATCAAACCAATGATCAATAATGTTATAGGTCGGCCAAGGCCACATATATTTTGGCTTCTACACTAGGCTTTTCCTAAAATCTGGCTGATTTCACCCGTAAGGTTTTATTATATCATTCCCTATGTATCTATTATGTAGTGTGTGTATATATATTATAAAATATTATATACATCACTTGTATTGTGTAATTGTGTATATTAAAAAAAAAACGTTTCACTGAAAAAGTAATTGCTATATTAAAAAAATATAATTGTGACTATGTTGTTAAATTGTTTGATGACAAAAACTCGTATGAGACGGGATGCAACTTAACACAAATCAACATTCATCCCTCATAAAATGTTAAAACGTCAATACTTAAATTATGTCTTGTCTCATGCACCGTGAAACCGTCTCATGCTAGAGTGTCTCTTGTTTAATTGGTATACATGAGTATTACTCAACACAAAGTGCAATGTGTGAACCATCTCACAAATTGTTTAATGAAAAGAAAAGAAGTATTTCATCCGTCCTAATATAAGTTTTTTACTTTAATTTTCTATATGTTCCACAATAAGTTTCTCCTTCTATAAATGAAAAAAGTAACTTTATTATCTATAATTTTTATCCTCAATTTTTATATAATATTACAAAAATACACCTTTTACTTTTCAACAAAAATATCAATAATTTATTACTTTACTATTATTCTTTAATCAAAAAGTTCAAAAGAAATGAGAAATTTATACGGAAACCAAGGAAGTATCACTTTTCAACAAAAATATACCACTTTAATTTGATAATGAAACTTATTGTGAATTTTAATATTTTCCAGCATTGGATCCCTATTTATATAGCTTAATTTTGACATAATATATCAAAATGCCCCTGAATTATTTTTTATTTTAAAAAGTCCTAAAATTATATTATATTTTGTTTTATAAGGCTCTTAAACTATTTTTTTTTATGTTAGAAAATATTTACACTATATAATTTTTTTTTCATAATATCCTTTTTTGACAATTCGATTGAGACGTTATTTTTTGGAGTTTGTTCTGAACATAATAACATTAAAATTAAGTTGATGTGTCATATTTCGATAGAAAACATTAAACAAACTCAGCAAAAAATATGAATAAGGGTTTTTTTAAATAAAAAAATAATTTAAGACATGAAGGTGATTGACTCTAGGCCAAGTGGGAGATTGTTAGTGTTAGTGTCCTAGAGACAATCTATTGTAAGGACATAATGCTCGATGATATTCAGTTTGATTTAATATTATAGTTCATTTAATAGTAATATATGTCAATACACTTGTTTGAATATTATGTTTGATTGTTTGCATTTATTCATGCAAGTGTTCCCATGAGTCATTGTTGTCATTGAGGTTGTGAGAACTCAGAACACTTAAGCATGATTCTCAAATAGCCCCGATCAAGGATCATCAAGAATGGGGTATTGATGATGCAATGGAGATTGGTGTGCGATCTGCATCATACTCTTAGAGAGTGTAGTAAGATCTCACTTACTACGAGATACTAGGTATCTCATGATGGATGCACAAATACCTTAGAGGGTATTGGTATACCCATCCAAGAAACCGTTTGATGTAGTTCCACTATATGTGTCTACGGGTGTCTCGGTTAGTGGGAGCGATGCGATACTCCTTTGACTTGAGGTCAATACGCAAGACATGTGTGAGATGATGAACTTTGACCATGACCGACGCTTGCACCCGTCTATGGGTAGATATGACTTGGATTGGGTTCATCACAAAGTGCATGCGCGTGGTAGTTGAGCCAAGAATAAGATTCATTCCTCAAAGTGGATTTAGAGAGAATACTCATCTTCTCATCATAATTGGATCAAAGTCATCCGCCGATGCACGTCAACTTAAACTTTGTGGCTAAGTGTGACATACATGATCAATTACTGATTGAAGATAAATTGATTAAGTTATTTGAATAGACACTTCATCATGTTCAAGACTTAATCGAGTATTCGCGAATGAAAGGAGGAAATCGTAATAGCCCATGTTTCAGTTACAGGTAGTTGCACGTTTCTCGCAACGTACCTCATATATTGAGAATGTCTGATTTATTGTCTAGGGTTCAATTAAGACCGTTAGTTTGACTAATCGCTCGATATATGAGGGCCTATGGGTCACACAACAAGTAGTTCCCTTTTGCGGATTATAGTTGGTTGATTAAATGTTAAATTGGATTTAATATTTAATTTATGGAGAACTAATTAATAATAGATTAATTTGAAATTAATTATTATTAATGTTTAATTAAATTAGATTTAATTAAATAGGATTCCCAATAATAATATATGGAATATTATTATAGGATTTAATATATATGGAATCAAATCCGTAGAGATTTGATATACATGGAAATTAAATCCGTAGAGATTTTATATGGGGAAATACATCGTAGAGATTTATTTAAATAAAGATTAGGGATTTTATTTCCCAATCGGGTTAGCTTAAGATTTAAGCTGGGCCTCCCTATATATACAAGCTATTGGGAATTCACAAACAACGTTAATTCATATTTTCTCCATAAGATTTAGAGTTAGAATTTTCCTAGCAAATTCATCTCGTGATTCAACACTGGCAGATCCGTGCAAGTTCGTGATTGGGGATTACGTGGATACCATAGTAGAGAAAACAGTATACGAATTACTGTAAGAATTCTATTTACGTTTACTCGTATTTAATTATGCAATTAACTGTTCGTTGTTGGTGAACTTTAATTTCCGCTGCGAATGTATTATGTGTTTACGTGCCTCTAAATTCCAACAGTGGTATCAGAGCTCAAGCTCTTGATTAATTGCATAATTGTTTGATTTATATTTTTATAAATCTGATACTGGTGCGGTCGACTTTACCCGTGACCACACCAAATAATTGTTATGTGTATGTGCACTTGTTGCAATTATTTATTGGGGTGTACCATATGTATTTGATAAGTGCCCCAATTTTTTGTTTTAATTGTTGGGGTGTGCGATTTTAATAAGTGTGACAAAGCAGATGACTTTATTTGATAAAGCCACCCACTTCGTCTTCCTCGCTACGCATCCCCTGGTTTAGGGTTTTCGAAACCCAAAATAGTGTCCCTCTTTGATCATGCGTCGCTCGGCTAGGGGCGGAGACCCGCGGCACATCGCTAGGCGATGGCTGCGGGTACCCGCTCGCCTCAGCGCGATGGCGGCGTGCATCGATCCCGTTTGCCCTATTCCTGAATCGTTTCATCTTCGACGTGATGTTTGTGCACTGATTCGATTCTCGAAGCGATAGCGGTTCGCCATTTTCGTCTTCGGTGTGTCGACCTCACACTCAAACCCTGGCGGCGGCGACGCTCGATCTCGTCTGAATCGCTTAGAGCGAATCACCGATCGTGTGAATCGAGCTACGGTGGCGATACACCAGCACGCCTAGGGCGATGCGGTGAAATCGCCCGCGCTCTGGGTTCAACGATGGCGGCCCGCTCCCCTCTGATATTTGTGCCCGCTACGAAATTGGGGCGACCCAGTTTCGCGTCGCCTCTGGCGGCGTCGATTGGTCTGCCTCACTTTGTCTCTGACGCCGATTGGTTGCCCGTCGTTGTCCCATGACCCTGTTATGAATTTGGTTTTGGTACTGAATCCCTTACTGTTTGGAACTTGGGTGTCGATTTTGTGCCATTGATTTCCTGTTCTTCGACTACCCTTTGTTGGTTGACTGTTCTGGACGAAATTGTTGGATTAAAATCTGATTAATTTTGTGAAATTTAGTACTTTTGATTGTCGATTTGATTTTGGGTTTGGAAACGATTGTCCCAAATTACAGATTGGATGCTGTTGGATTTGGGCGGTGATGGCGGAGGGTTGTTTTACAAATTTAATTTGGAACAGGCCCTCCCATGCAATTTTGGAAATTGCATCTGATCCCCAACAATAAATAAAATTAAAATCTGATTTTGATAATTAATTGGATTAATTTAAAATTGGATATTGGTTGGACCAAAATAATTAATTGGATTAATTATTGAAGTAATAAAATTTTAAAATTGAATTTAAAATTAGATTTTAAAATTCATTTTAAAAAGGAATTATTAAATCTCACTAAAACGTATTAGTTGGACTAATGACGGACTTAATTAATTGGATTAATTAAAGGTCAATATATGAATAATGAATTTAATTATTAAAACTTGATTTTAAAATTGGATTTTGAAATTATGGTTTAAATGATTAAATGAGTTATTAATTCCCACTTGGTTAAAGTGTTTTATATTCTGTTAACGTCTTTTACGTCCGCATTATAATTGTTTGGGTAGGCGACGCCCAATATTTATCGGACCGTATTAAATGCTTGGGTAGACGGCGCCCAAATAAATGTTAGTCCGTGTAAATCATGTTTGGGTAGGCGGCACCCAATAATTGCTCAAATGTGATATATATTAACATGTTGGATCTCGATTAAGCAATTAATACCCCGCCTTTAAAACGTTCCTCACTAAAATATGATTTTCATTAAATTGAACGATGTCTTCCATCAAAGTTAAAAGTAAACCGAAGATTTCGTTCCAATGAGTATTTAAGGCCCAAGTCTTTTGCTCGGATCTACATCTAACGGGACTTTTATAGGGACACGTAGTGTCGCCGCTTGATGGTTATAAATCACCTTGACTTTGTTTCACCAGCCCAAGCAGGGAAATGAAAGTCAAGGGTATCCGATTGAACTAGGTTCAATCAACTAGGAATTGCAGTTTTGCAATTGGTTTGGAGACCTACCAGTTATGCTATTGCAGTATGTTGTGCACATAAATAATCTTTCCTGCCACGTGCTCGCACGACGAACACGTGGACCAGTAAAACAAATGTGCTTGCTAGCCCATCAGACAAGTGCTCACCAGTTGGATACACATCCCGCTCATCCATCTGTGCTCGCCAGGGGCACGCCAGTTTAGGCGACCAGAGGGTGCTGGGCGCCAGAAGCCATCATGCTGCAAAAATTATGCTCTTCCGGCAACCTAATGACCACTCACCAAGATAGACAAACAAGGGTAGTGGTCGAACGGAAAACCAGACGAACATAGAAGGAAAGATGAAGCCTAGATGAACAGAGAAGGAAAGACGGAAAACCAGACGAACAGAGAAGGAAAGACGAAGCCCAGACGAACAGAGAAGGAAAGACATGCTCGACTCCGAAGGTGAATATGCGGCAAGAATCAAGGCACATGGCCTACAACAATGTTTTCCAGACAAGCAAAGCGATTTATCGGGGAGCGAGCACGCATACATGGTTAACAGAGGACCGGAAGAGTGGAGAGCAGAAGAGTGTGCTCGCCCCCTAGGGCGAGCACAAAATCAAGGTCGTGGTGTTTGGTTTGCGGCCACGCCCAATGAACGACCACAAGGGCCGAGCCTCATGAGTGCGAATAACCACCAGGCGAGCACAAGAATCGGGTCACCCACGACGCCACCATCACCACCTGGATGGCAAGTCGAATACTTCTTGAGCAAGTAAAGACAAATGTCAACCAAAGAAGCACAAACAAAAAATGTGGCAACACCACATAGATTCGTGCATGTTAAGAAATCGCCAGCTCGTGCTAGCCAGGACACCACCAGCTCAAGCCTTGACACAACCAGCTCATCCAAAGCTTATAAATAGGCCCAAAAATAACAAAAGAAAGGTTCAGAAATTTTTTCTAAGATAGTTATTGTATCAATTCTCCCTCTCACATAACCATTGTGCTCGTCACTAACTTATTGTGATCGACACATTCCCCAAACCATAAATAATATAATCCTGGCTTGGTACGCCCCCAGACGTAGTCATTCTTGACGAACTGGGTCAACAAATCCGTGTTATCATCCTGCATACAGTTGTTCTCGTCACACCCACACACAGTGTATTACACATCAATATTTTGTTTGTTAAGTCGTCACACACATCGCCACATCATATTATCCACGAAATACGACTTACAACAATTGGCGCTAGAAGGAGGGTGTAGAAAAAATCAATCCATACACAATCCTAAAGAACTGAGGCAGAAAAAAGAAATATAATGCCTCAATCTAGGAATACTCAGATGGAGAGGTCGGGACAGAGCCGACCTCACGCTCAGAAAGAGGCTCAGCATCAGTCTCACAAAAATCAGACCGTGGAAACCATCAATCTTGAAGATATCGTCAACGATCCGACTGCCACAACAAAGGCCATTATTTTCTTGTTGCGAGCACAAAAAGAGAGGGCCAAAAAGGAGTTGGCCAAGTTGAAGGTTCAAAATGATGATGATCGAAGCTCACACACACTTGATAGCGAGCAAGTTAAGGTGAAAGCTGCGCGGAAGCAGGCCAACAAAAAGGCTGATCATATGTCGGACGACGAGTAGCCTCAAGGGTCCAGACAATCGGCTTTTGAACGTTTGAGGCTCTCTGTTAAAGACCGAATCGGGGATCATAGGCGTCAAGATCCTGGGAGGGAACAACCAGTGAACATGTCGGCCCTTTCAGCTCCTCATGATCGCCATTACCATGAAAGGCGGCAAGAACCGGAGAAATCGGCTGGAACTAAATTGTCTATCCATCATCAATTGGGTAGTCAAGGATGGACATGGAAAGGGGGACTGCCCCATCATGAGCCTGACCCCCCGGGTCCTCATGATGGGACACAACCCCAATCCAAGTCTGTCCGTTCCATGAAATTTGCAGAAATGCAGAAAACAATCGAGGGTTTACAGGCCTACCTGGCCGCAACGAAAGGACTCCCGCGGGTGGGCACAATGCCTTGCTCGCCACTAACACCGGCGATCATGGCAGCCAAAGTACAAGAAAAAGTGGCAAAGAACCGACCACCAATCCCTATGTTTGACGCTGAGTCTGACCCACATGTTCACCTCAGCAAATACTCGGATTTTATGACCGCCATGGGCGCCACCGACGCAACGCAGTGCCGATCATTCCCCATGACTTTGGGTGATCGAGCACATAGGTGGTTTTCTACTCTGCCCGCCGCGTCCATCATGTCTTTCGCCCAGTTGGGACATAAATTCCTATCCCATTTCTCATCTATGTGTGCTCGCCAGGCCCCTAAGCAACGATTAACACATTTTTCCAACTCAAGGGAGAGTCAGATCGGGCATACGTGGAAAGGTTCGATAAATGTTTGTATGATGGGGCTCCCATCGAAGAGGATGCCAAGATCCTCACGGTGGTCGGAGGTTTGACCTTGAATACGGACATGTGGAAGGCCATGCATCAAGAATGGCCAAACACATATGCCGAATTCCACGAGCGAGCAGCCAAGATTATAACGATGCAAGATTTGCTCGCCCAGTCGCGAGCAGGCCAAGAGGTGGCGACCAGGAAGGTGATCGCCGGAAAGAAACCAACAGGCCCAGGATCTTTCAAACCATTTTAAGCAGGGGCCGAAGCACATGCGCTTCAGAGTATTCTCGGGGTCTCGACCGAGACAATATATAACCAGATCAAGGACCGAGACATGTTGGAAAAACCCCGACGCATTCTCAGGGATAAAACTCATCTAAATCCTTCCAAGTTTTGCTCGTTCCATGAGTTTATCGGGCACAATATAGACGAGTGTCGTGATCTCATGCGACAGCTCTGGAAGTTATATGAGGAAAATCGCCTTACCCAATATATAGAGAAGCCGGCGAACAGAGAAACCCGGTGTGAGAGGTCGGGCAATCAGAAGAGAAAGCGTAAGGAGGAAGAGGTATCCGACAGCGATCAGGAGGAATTCCGCCGACAGCTGGACTTACCGAAGAAAGGGACCCCAACCACGAACAAAGGTAGGGAGGGGCAAGAAATTAACATGATCCGTCCGAACCACGGCCATGTGGGGGGTTGCTATCAAGTGCCTTCCCTATCAAACAGACGCAAAAAGATGGAGATGCGCGCCATGCAGGACATCCATCAGGTGAATGTGGTGAGCACATCAGCTAGCACGCCACCCTCTCACCAACTCATGTTCTCAGAAGATGATCTCGACGGCGTAATCAAGGCATAATGACTCTTTAACCATCAGTGCTCGTCTTCTATGGTTGAAGGTGCATCGTCTCCTGGTCAACACCGGAGCATATGCGAACATTCTGTTCGTTAAAACTCTGCACCAAATGGAGAAGCAAGTTAGGGATCTAAGTATGTATATAGAACCATGTGATCACACCATCATGGGTTTCGGGGAATCTATAACCCGGCCCTATGGTCTGATCAGATTAGGAGTCGAGCTAGAGTCAACTATAAATCCGGAGATCCAACGAACTAGAATGCTAGATTTTGTAATCGTCGATGCTCCATCTACCTATAACGGGTTCTTAGGTCGCCCGTTCATCCAGGAATTTAAGGCAGCTTGTTCGACTTACTACTATTGTCTTAAATTTCCTACTCTTGATGGAACGGGCAGCATAAAGGGCGATTAGAAAAAAGCTCGAGATTGCTTACTATCATGCGTACCAAAAATACAAAATACTGTCAGCATGGTAGAACCAATATGGGAAGTTGGAGATTCAAGCCAACAGGCGAACACACCGTTCCGAGCAAACATAACTCCCCGGGCGAGCACAGAACCTGAGGCGGTCAGTCAGGTCCCAGATCCCATGGGTATAGATCTGCCAAATGGACAATCTGATCGCGAGTTACCGGACTTAGAACCTCGCATAAGATTCGACCCTATGAAGGTCGAAGATGAGCACCGGGGGTCGAACATAAATCCCCGGTGGAAACAAAAGAAAAGACGAGCAACACCTGTTGAGCAGCTAGAGTCCGTCATGGCCGACCCGGCCAGGCCAGACTTGGAGATTTTATCGGCTCAGAACTTCCGAATGATCTCGTATCTCCGAACAAATTTGGATGTGTTCGCTTAGTCACATGAGGACATGGTCGGCATTGATCCTAAGCATGCATGCCACCACCTCAATATCAACCCAACAAAAATCCCAATAATTCAGAAACGAAGAAAGTTCGGTCAGGAGAAGTAAGCAGCTCTAGATGCCGAAGTTAAAAAGCTGCTCAACAATAAGCTCATCTGGGAAGTCAAATGCCCAGAATGGCTAGCAAACCCTCTGCTCGTCCAAAAACCAAATGGAACCTAGAGGTTGTGCATAGACTTTACTGATTTAAACAAGGCGTGCCCCAAAGATAATTTTCTCGTACCTCACATCGATTATCTAGTCGATAGCACTGCGGGGCATGAGTTAATGACGTTCATGGATGCTTTTGCTGGGTACCATCAAATCCCTATGCATCCCGACGATCAGGAAAGCATCTCGTTCTGCAAAGGAAAAAATATGTACTGTTGGAAGTTCATGCCTTTCGGTTTAAAGAATGCCGGAGCAACATATCAAAGGCTGGTGAATAAAATGTTCGACGAACACATAGGGCAGACGGTCGAAGTATACATCGATGACATTGTGGTCAAAAGCGAGCATAAAGAAGACCACCTCGCCCACCTAACACAGACGTTTGATATCCTCCAGGCATATAATATGAAGCTAAACCCGAAGAAATGCAGCTTCGGGGTTCATTCAGGAAAATTCCTCGGACATATGGTCATCCAACGGGGAATCGAGGTGAATCCATCAAAGATTCAAGCTATGCTCAACATGCAAGCTCCCAGAAATGTGAAGCAAATTCAAAAACTGACGGGATGTCTGGCTTCTCTGAACTGATTCATATCACGAATCGGGGATAAGTGTAAGCCTTTCTTTTATGCATTAAAGAAATGACAGTTTCAATGGATGGACCACTGCCAAAGTGCCTTCGAGTCTTTAAAATTGTACCTAGCAGACACTCAGATTTTGTCTAAGCCCATACCGGGCGAGTAGCTATATTTGTACTTGGCCGCTTCCGAACACGCAATCAGTGTTGTGCTCGTCCGGGCAGAGGGAACGACCCATTTTTCTGTGTATTATGTCAGCCAAGTATTGAAAGATGCTAAACTTCGCTACCCCCCTCTCGAGAAGCTAGCATACGCTCTTGTTATGAGTGTTCGCAAACTACGACCTTATTTTTTCGACCACTCCATCGAAGTTCTTACCACTTTCCCACTACGCCAAGTTCTGCATCGGCCGGATACAACCGAAAGATTACTAAAATGGGTTGTAGAGCTAGGCCAGTTCGGCATCACGTACGTACCTCGAACGACGATCAAAGGTCAAGCCATGGCCGATTTTATGGTCGAGTTAACATACCCACAACAACCCCAAAAAGAAATTGACCAGCCATGGCACATGTACGTCGATGGTTCGTCGACAAGCACAAAAGCCAGATCAGGGGTGGTGCTCATCAGTCCAACTCGGCAAACTTTCTCAACGGCCATTCGTTTTGAATTCCTGGCCACCAACAGTGAGGCCGAGTATGAAGCTCTGATCAGCGGATTACACATGGCTATGACAATGGGTGTTCGGAAACTGATGATTTGCAGTGATTCCCAGCTAATCGTCTATCAGGTTCTGGGCGAATATGAGGCTCGGGGCGAGCAGATGGCTCAGTATCAATTACTGGCCAAAGAATTGTTCGAGCAATTTGAGCAGGTATATATCAAACAGCTCCCCAGGATGGAGAATTCATTTGCGGACGCTTTAACTCAATTGGCTACAGCAGAAAATGTATCTAATTTAACAGATGTTGTGATCGTCACAACGTACTCGCCATCCATCCCGAGAGCTGTGATCGCCCAGATGGAGGTCGAACAAGAGACATGGATGACCCCGATTTTAAGCTATTTACAAAGGGGGGTCCTCCCGGAGGACAGAGCACAGGCTACTCGCCTAAGCTTGCAAGCTGCTCGCTACACCCTTTTGGACGGGCACTTGTATAAGCGAAGTTTTTCTCTTCCGTTGTTAAAATGTGTAACGCCGGAAGAAGGCCATACAGTTCTCGTGCAAATTCACTCTGGGGTATGTGGGAATCATACAGGCGGACATGCTCTGGCCTACAAGGCAATCAGACAAGGGTATTACTGGCCCACACTTAAAAAGGATTCACTCGTCTATGCTCGTGCGTGTCATGATTGTCAGGTATATACCCAGCTTATTCATAGTCCGCCAGAAGAACTTGTTTCCGTCTACAGCCCATGGCCATTTGCCAAGTAGGGAATCGACTTGATCGGCCCTTTCCCCACTGGCACTTTTGCTGTGGTCGTCGTCGATTACTATACGAAATGGGCCATTGTAAAAGCCACGGAACAAAAAATGTGGAATTTTGTCTGGAAAAACATCATATGTCGCTTCGGGCTACCCCAAGCGCTAGTGATGGACAATGGCAAGCAATTCGACGGGAGTGAGTTCCGCCAGAATTGTGCTCGCTGGGGAATCAAAAAATACTATTCCACTCCATACTATCCCCAGTCGAACGGGCAAGTTGAAGCGGTCAATAAAATCATCAAGCATACCCTCAAAGCTAAACTTGGTGATTCTAAGGGGGGATGGGCCGAGGAACTACCCGAAGCTTTGTGGGCATACCGCACCACTTTCAGAACATCCACGGGTGAGACTCCGTTCGCTTTAGCTTTTGGTACGGAAGCGGTTATTCCGGCAGAAGTCAAAATCCCGAGCCACCGAACTATGTGTTTTGGCGAGCATACCAATGACCAGACGCTCGCCCTTAGCACAGACTTTTTGGAGGAAAAAAGATACGAGGCCGACCTCAAGAATGCCATGTATAAACAAAGGTCAGAAAAATTTTATAACTCCAAAGTTTGGATTCGCAGATTCAAAATCGGTGAGCTCGTCCTCAAGCGAGCAACGGGGGTCCCGAGTGGTGTGTTCGGCCGAGCGTGGGAAGGCCCATACCGAATATCGGAGCACTTGCTAAATGGAGCATACGATTTGGAGACGATGGATGGAACTCCGCTTTCCTATTCATGGAATGTGTCAAATTTGAAAAAATATTATCAGTAGTGGTGAGCGCAACAGAAAAACTAAGGTCGAGCACAAGCTTGTGTTCGCCTGGTCACGAGCACATGGTCAGAAAACCTCTGCTCGCTCAAGACAAGCAGACCAACCACAAAAGCCGAGCAAGGGGTGTTGAACACATAACCAGAAAACCTCTGCTCGACCGACAAAAGACAAAGACATCAAGGCGTCAATAAGGTTGTTACACGAGTGGAAATTTGTAAGCAAGTCTTGTCTACAAAAAAGGAGTTTTAACAAGTATGGATAAGAGCCTCAAAGATTAAAAACATCCTGCGTGGTGTTTATTCATTTATCTAGTTTGTTTGGCCATATGCCCAATCGGGTCGCATCGCAATAAGACGACCAGAATCCAACAAGAATCGGACAGAGCAGAGTTTGTGTTTGCTTGGCGAAAGAACGTGTGCTTACCATGCTCGCAACAAAGCACGCATTAAGTACATAGGTCGCACCATAAATAAGACGACCAGAGCAGAAGTGATCGCCAGTTACGTAAGCCGATCGCGAACGAGAACGGGTTGCACCTAAATAAGCCAACCATCATGATTGCACCAACGTAAGACAATCATAAAACGAAGTCAAGTCAAACACAGACACATCAGATGGTTCAGTTCTTATACGGAAAAATAGGCGCTAACGGCCAAACATACAAGAAGACCCACTAGGAGTCAAACATCAAAAAGGCCATTCTAGCCAAATAGAAACGAGGCAATCCTAGTCTAAACACAAAGAAACTTCAAACAACAAACCAGAAAAAGCTTAAAAACTTCGAGGTCAACAGAGGAACTTTCTATCCTTGAATGCTTTGCTCGCCACCATGAGTACCATGCTCGCCACCCAGAGCGTTATGCTCGCCACCATCCCGAGCACTCTGTTCGTCACCTGGAATTTTGTCTCCAGCCTGCTCGCCCGTGTTGAGGTTATCCCTTTCCGGCTCCTTGATCGCCTC
This sequence comes from Stenogyne calaminthoides, assembly GCA_037126765.1. Taxonomy (NCBI): domain Eukaryota; kingdom Viridiplantae; phylum Streptophyta; class Magnoliopsida; order Lamiales; family Lamiaceae; genus Stenogyne; species Stenogyne calaminthoides. The sequence goes on along the minus strand of JBBCBC010000016.1, from coordinate 4,627,912 downwards.
ATCCTCAGGAGGATCAACTACCAGAACCCCTTATGGTAAAAATGAGAAGTCCATACCAATGTCATGAAGGTCGGCAAAAGGGAGATCGCGACCAGGGACTGGAGGATAGTCGACCAACCATTCTTTCAGATTGGTTTTAAATGGCTCGAGTTGGTTGATAAGAAAGACACGACGAGTTATGCGCACAACATCCGCGAAAGCACATGCATAAGAGAAGTTGATCATCTCCTGATGATAATCTTCTGTGAACATCTTCGACATCTTAACACCAAGGTTGGTGTTCTCTTCTTCGGCCTGGTGCAGATGAACACTCAGCTCTTGGTTGTCTTTTTATTTGGGTCGAAACTTCACAACGGCCATCCCAGCCAAGTAAAAAAGGCTATCCTAGTCAAACACAGAGTTTACAAAGAAAAAGTCTAAGGAAAGGGCTCATTATCCAGAGTCGGCGGAAGCGAAAAGCTGAGCGGTCCCATCTTATCCTGACTGCCCTGTTCGGGTGAACACGACCACCATCAATTGTGCTCGTCCAGACTTTGGTGACGACCTGCCCGCCTTCTCGGCGATGAGATCGTCGGCCTTTACGGCGATGACCAGCCCACCTTCTCGGCGTCGGCTTTCCACTACCTCGGCGATGTCCAGTCCGCCATTTTAGCGAAGTATTCTCCACCTTCTCGGTGATGAGATTGCCCGCCTTCATTGGCATTGGCACGTGCTCACCAGAAGTGGTCGTCGATGAGCATAGAAAGGACTCATACAAGAGGGCTCGCTATCTCAGAGTACGAGCACATAAAAATTGAAGACGAGTTTAGGAAAGATCTTCAACCCGGAGACTCACAAGCGGTTCAAAGAATCTACGGACAATCCTTTTTGCCCACCCCGCCAGCACCAAAATATGACAACCATAACAAGGAGGTACAAGCAACAACAAGCTTTGTGTTCTCGAGAATTGGAGGCCCGCCTCCATGGTGTCAAGATTTACTGCCACACAACCTTCGGGAGGATGATTCACATGCTCATCAGGTCCGGGCACCCAGAAAAATATATCTTTCGGAGTATCATAAGCCCGGTACAACTGACCAAGCCAGTCTGCATCGATTATGCTTGCAATTCTGCTCGCCAATAATTTATTCTCAACGGCAATCCGGTGAGGCTGATCGGGCCAATCAAAATTGTATTGAGCACTATATTCGGCGTAACTCAAGATATGGAGCCGTCCAAGCGCGATGTTCTACTCGCTATCGACCTCCACATTTTGCTCACCCAGGCCCTTGACTCTATACTCGGCCCCAACATTATGCTCGCCAGTTTTTTTGGTTTTAGATTCACCAACAGTATAATCACCCACAACCCGGGCACCATCCCTCGATGACAACCTATTCTCATCGGAATCATCCAGAAAAATATAACGTGCTCCCGACCTAGCTCGTTTATCTCCTCATTGGAATCAGAGGAGAGAACGACAAATGGCTTCCGAACCCTTCGGTGAGGTCGTGGTCCAAAAGCATCCACCTTCGATGAACAAGCCATGCTGAGAGTAAATGGGCGGAGAGGTGAATACACCAACCCCCGAGAAATCTTAGACCCCTCGGAGTTGGATAAAGAATCAAAAGAGATGGAACGAGATAGCATAATAAAAAAAACGAAGAGAAGAAATTACTACCTGAAGAAATTTACTACCGGAGAAGACGAGGTTGCCGGAGTTCTGAGAAAGAAGAAGGAATGATTGCCTCGGGATACGCCCTACGGAGAACGAAACGATGCCTCGATCTCCCTCTCTAAGGCCTTCAACAGTCGGGCCCCCATGACGAATGCAAAGCGGCCCGACTGGGGGGTATTGTTGTGCACATAAATAATCTTTCCTGCCACGTGCTCGCACGACGAACACGTGGACCAGTAAAACAAAGGTGCCTGCTAGCCCATCAGACAAGTGCTCACCAGTTAGATACACATCCCGGTCATCCATCTGTGCTCGCCAGAAGCACGCCAGTTTAGGCGACCAGAGGGTGCTGGGCGCCAGAAGCCATCATGCTGCAAAAATTATGCTCTCCCGGCAACCCAATGACCACTCACCAAGATAGACTACAAGGGTAGTGGTCGAACAGAAAACCAGACGAACAGAGAAGGAAAGACGAAGCCCAGATGAACAAAGAAGGAAAGATGGAAAACTAGACGAACAGAGAAGGAAAGACGAAGCCCATACGAACAGAGAAGGAAAGACATGCTCGCCTCCGAAGGCGAATATGCGGCAAGAATCAAGACACATGGCCTACAATAATATTTTCCAGGCAAGCAAAACGATTTATCGGGGAGCGAGCACACATACATGGTTAACAGAGGACCGGAAGAGTGGAGAGCAGAAGAGTGTGCTCGCCCCCTAGGGCGAGCACATAATCAAGGTCGTGGTGTTTGGTTTGCGGCCACGCCCAATGAACGAACACAAGGGCCGAGCCTCATGAGTGCGAATAACCACCAAGCGAGCACAAGAATCGGGTCACCCACGACGCCACCGTCACCACCTGGATGACAAGTCGAATACTTCTCGAGCAAGTAAAGACAAATGTCAACCAAAGAAGCACAAATAGAAAACGTGGCAACACCACATAGATTCGTGCATGTTAAGAAATCGCCAGCTCGTGCTAGCCAGGACACCACCAGCTCAAGCCTTGACACCACCAGCTCATCCAAAGCCTATAAATAGGCCCAAAAATAACAAAAGAAAGGTTCATAAATTTTTCCTAAGATAATTATTGTATCAATTCTCCCTCTCACATAACCATTGTGCTCGTCACTAACTTATTGTGATCGACACATTCCCCAAACTATAAATAATATAATCATGGCTTGGTACGCCCCCAGACGTAGTCATTCTTGACGAACTGGGTCAACAAATCCGTGTTATCATCCTGCATACAGCTGTGCTCGTCACACCCACACACAGTGTATTACACATCAATATTTTGTTTGTTAAGTCGTCACACACATCGCCACATCATATTATCCACGAAATACGACTTACAACACAGTAATCTGCCCAAGCAGATATTGTAATAGTATGAATGTGGATCCTAGTCCATTATAATCTATATCTAATATAAATTCGTACTCTTCCGATGAGGTCGTTGAGTATGTGAAAATAATGGAGACAAAATAAACACAAAAGAAAGGCAATGTTTATTTTGATTGCTGAATATTGATCATAGGAATTATGTGTTTAATTCCCGTTTTATTTTATTTCTCTTGGTTAGTTGAAATGTATAACTGTTATTGAGATGTGTTTTGGAAACAAACAAAATTGGATAGGCCAAATTTTCTGGACTGGCACCGAAACAGGTGTTTGGTGCTAAGGCAAGAAAAGATTGAGTACGTGTTGGACACGCCTATCCCGGTTACCCTTAAAGCTGGTATTCTGAGGCAGCCACGTTTGACGTAGCACCTCAGAAGAGGCATCAAGAGGATGCTTCCCAGACTCAGTATGTGATATTGCTCGGCATGACTCCCGATATACATAGGCAACGTGAGGAAATAGGTTCCTTCTCAATGCTCAAGCATTTGAAGGATCTCTTTGATTCTGAATCTCGTTCTGAGATTTATGAAGTGATGAGAGATCTGTTCAGATACCGGTTAGCTAAGGAAGGTAAAATTTCATCTCATGTGCTTAAAATGATAGGCATAATTGATAAACCTGGTAATATAGGCATTGAGCTAAAAGACCAATGTTTTCATCTATGCTATCATCAAGTTGCTCCCAGATTAATATTTTAGCTTCATTGTGAACTACAATGTGAATAACGGATGCGACCATGCCTAAACTTCACAGCGTGCTCAAGACTTTTTGAGTTCACTATCACTAAGATGGTGTTCAAAAGAAGGAGCGGGTAAACAAGGATGTGTGCCTCTGCTATAGGTAAAAGAGGACACTAGAAGAAGGACTATAAGGTTCTAGTTGCTAAAAGAAAGACACTAGGTGCTTCTAGCAATAGAACATTTATGTTTGTTATTAAGATAAACATGTCCACTAATAGCGCTAACTGCTCGGTATTGGATACCGGATGTGGCTCTCACATTTGCACTAATGTGAAAGGGCTCATGTGTCTTAGGGCAATTAGGGCGGGTGAAGTCATCTTACACGTAGAAACGGAGCAAGAGTTGCTGCTGAACGTGTGGGAACTTATGTTAGACTTACCCCTTGATTTTAGATTAGAACTTAATGATTGTCATCTAGTTCTTTCTATTACTCGCAACATGTATTTGTTGCATTATGGATATGATGTTCTTAATATACAAAATAAAAGACTTAAACTTAGTAATCATGAAAACCTGACTTACTTATGGCATTGTAGAACTTGATCATGTAAACGAGAAAAGAATTGCAAGGTTAAGAAAGTTAGACTACTTAACCCCATTTGACTTTGAGTCTTATGGTAATTATGAATCTTAGCTCATGGGCAAGATGATCAACAGACCATTTTCTGGGAAAGGGGTGAATGCCAAAGAAGTTCTAGAGTTGATCTACAACGATGATTGTGGATCATTGCTCACTCTAGCTAGGGGTCACTTCGGCTACTTCATCACTTTTACTGATGATTTCTCTAGATACAGATACGTGTATCTTATGAAACACAAATCCGAATCTTTTGAGAAATTCAAAGAGTACAAAGCTGAAATAGAGAAGAAACTTGGTAAGAGTATCAAGACTCTTCGATCAGATCGAGGAGGTGAATACCTTAGCCATGAATTCACTGATTACTTGAATTTACATGGAATCCATTTACAATGGACTCCTCCCGAAACACCTCAGATGAACTGTGTGTTCAAGAGGAGAAATCAAACCCTGTTAGACATGGTGAGGTCCATGATGAGCTTTTCCTGTCTTCCAACATTCTTATGGGATACACGTTACAAACCTCAATTTACATTCTGAATAGGATTCCATCAAAATCGGTTGAGCATACACCATATGAACCATGGTGCGGCAAGAAGCCAACTTTTACACATATCTAACATGGGGTTTCCCCATGATTGTGAAAAGGATGCTTACCGACAAGTTGGAATCCAAAGGTGAAAAGGGTTACTTTGTGGGATATCCTAAAGATACTAAAGGATATTACTTCTATCTACCTGAGAAATAATCAGTGGTTGTTTCTAGGCAGACCGAGTTCCTCGAAGAAGACTATGTCTTTAAGGAACAAGGTCGTGAGCTGATAGAACTTGAAGAAATTCAAGAACCGTAAATTAACAAAGATACTGAAATCTTGTCAAAGCAACATGACAAGGAATCAGTGGGAGCATTCAGCGACTTTCACAGTGGGAGTCTTTCACTAGGTGATCATCTTTCAGCCAGTGAGAGCGTAATTGGAGTAGGCTTGCTAGTGCAAGAACCTCCAAGTGGGCTGAATGAGAACAACATAGTTCAAACTACCGCCCAAGAGGCATCTGAAAGTGTAGCTTTTGAGGACTCTTCGGACATTGATGAAATCGATGCACCACAAAATTTTTCACGATCAGAATGTACAGCCTGCACAACCACAACTCCGTAAGTATATTAGGAATTGTAATCCACCCATTAGATATGGTTACCTCTTGGAGGAACTAATTAATGTGGACATACCGGATAAGGACGATCCTAATACTTACTCTGAAGCAATATTAGATATTGATTCAGGGAAGTGGCATGAAGCCATGAAATCCGAGATGGATCAAGTCTTGGACTTGGTTGAGTTACCTAAAAGGGTTAGACCCGTTTGTAAATGGAAAAGTATAAACCTACAAAGCTAGGTTGGTGGCGAAGGGTAATAGTCAACGCGAAGGCACTGACTATGATGAGACCTTCTCACCAGTTGCAAAGATCAAATCCATTCGAATTTTACTTGCGATAACAGCACACTATGATTATGAGGTTTGGCAGATGGATGTCAAAACAGCTTTCCTCAATGGAAACATTGATAAGGAAGCGTTTATGACTCAACAAGAAGGTTTTTACATCTAAGTCAAATTCTAATCTAGTATGCAAGCTGAAGAGATCCATTTATGGATTGAAGCAAACTTCTAGGAGTTGGAATATCCGATTTGATGAGGCTATCAAGTCTTTTGACTTCATCAGAAATTCGGAAGATCCTTGTGTTTATTGTAAACACAACGGGAAGAATTTTGTTTTCATAATCGTGTATGTCAATGACACATTGATTTTGAGAAACAATATCCCGTTAATGCAGTCCGTTGAAGATTAATTATCAAAGACCTTCATGGTGAAGGATCTTTGTGAAGCCTTCTACATCTTAGGGATAGATCCAAGAGGATGTTGAGGCTGTCACAGTCCACCTATGTAGACAAGGTGTTGAAGTGTTTTGCGATGGAGAACTCTAAGAGAGGGTCTCTATCGGCAAATCATGGGATAAAACTATCAAAGAAGGGTTGTCCTTTCTGTTGAAAGCTAATATCAAGCACATGAAAGATGTCTCATATGCATATGCAATTGGGTCATTCATGTACGTCATGACTTGCACGAGGCCAAACGTGGCCTACGCTATCAACATCACTGGTAAATACCAACAGAATCTGGGTGAGTCTCACTGGATTGCTGTCAAGACCATTCTGAAGTATCTTAGACGAACTAAAAAATATTTTCTTGTCTATAGTGGACAGTCAGAACTAGTAGTGACTGGTTAAGCTGACACAAGTTTCCAATCCGACTGTGATGATTACAAATCACAGTCAGGTTACGTTTCACTCTCAATAATGAGGAGGTCGGTTGAAATAGTTCCAAGCAAAAGGACCGCAGATTCAATAATCGAAGTTTAGTACATTGCTGTATCAGAAGCCTCAAGGAGGCTGTCTGGATTTTATAGTTCTTAAGAGAACTAGGGGTAGTTTCGAGTGCCAGTTGTCTAATAAAATATTTATTGAGACAACGTTGGTGCGATTGCGCAAGCAAAGGAACCGAGATCAAGAAGCATAAACGAGCATGTACCCAGACTTATCATTTGATCTGAGAGATCATAAGGATAGGAGAAATAAAATTAAAATGTATTCCCACATATTTAATTTGGCAGACCCTTTCACCAAAACACTGAGTGTTCATGTACACACTAGACATTTGATGGTCTAGGGGTAAGACATGAAGGTGATTGACTCTAGTCCAAGTGGGAGATTGTTAGTGTTAGTGTCCTAGAGACAATCTATTGTAAGGACATAATGCTCGATGATATTCAGTTTGATTTAATATTATAGTTCATTTAATATTAATGTATGACAATACACTTGTTTGAATATTATGTTTGATTGTTTGCATTTATTCATGCAAGTGTTCCCATGAGTCATTATTGTCATTGAGGTTGTGAGAACTCAGATGACTTAAGCATGATTCTCAAATAGCCCCGATCAAGGATCATCAAGAATGGAATATTGATGATGCAATGGAGATTGGTGTGCGATCTGCATCATACTCTTAGAGAGTGTAGTAAGATCTCACTTACTACGAGATACTAGGTATCTCATGATGGATGCACAAATACCTTAGAGGGTATTGATATACCCATCCGAGAAACCGTTTGATGTATGTGTCTACGGGTGTCTCGGTTAGTGGGAGCGATGCGATACTCCTTTGACTTGAGGTCAATACGCACGACATGTGTGGGATGATGAACTTTGACCATGACCGACGCTTGCACCCGTCTATGGGTAGATATGACTTGGATTTGGTTCATCACGAAGTGCATGTGCGTGGTAGTTGAGCCAAGAATATGATTCATTCCTCAAAGTGGATTTAGAGAGAATACTCATCTTCTCATCATAATTGGATCAAAGTCATCGGCCGATGCACGTCAACTTAGACTTTGTGGCTAAGTGTGACATACATGATCAATTACTGATTGGAGATAAATTGATTAAGTTATTTGAATAGACACTTCATCATGTTCAAGACTTAATCGAGTATTCGCGAATGAAAGGAGGAAATCGTAATAGCCCATGTTTCAGTTACAGGTAGTTGCACGTTTCTCGCAACGTACCTCATATATTGAGAATATCTGATTTATTGTCTAGGGTATTTAAATGTATTATAAAAATTATAATTTTTTTAAATAATATAATTTTTATAAAAAAAATTATGTAACATAATTTAAAGAATATATAATTTTTTAATTTTATTGTTTTTCTACTAATTTAATAAAATTTTAAAACAAATAATTTCATAATAACATAAAAATTCAATCAACATAATCAACATTGCCACATGTAAGTAAAGGTCAAACAAAAGGCTGGGTCTTCTATGCACCCGGATGCACCGTACATTTATAGTGCATTTTAGTAGCGTACAACTTGTTATGCCTAAAAAATGCAACTTATTTACACAGAAAAATGAACTGTCAATATGAGAACATAGTTGCATGCTTTTGTTTGGAATAGTTGCACGTTTTAAAATGCACTATGAGTGCACGGTGCACCCGGGTGCACATGAGACACACTCCAAACAAAAAGTTACATGTACATTGACTGGATAGGTGACCTGCTATCAATTTCAAAATTTTCACAAACATAAAAGATCAAATTCAAAAAATCAAAACAATTGTGATCAATTTCAAAACGATGACAAGTTATTGGACTACAAAAAATTTAATCCCCTTTATTATTAGAGTATGTATAGTGTGAAAATTTTCTATGAAAATCTATAAAATTGCCTTAAATCAACTATCTACACCCTAAACACTAAATAATGAACCCTAAATTATGATTTATTCGGGTCGGGTGAACCATGAACCACTTGGGCCGAGTGAACCATGAACCACTCAATTTTGTTTTACCTTCACCAATTACAAAATTTAGTTGTAAATTAAAGTTTTTTCATGTATGAAAATTTTTATACTATATTTTGTCTTATTATTATTAATTTTTCCAAATTAAAGTGCAATAGTAATGATATAACCTTCATTGAATGACTTGAACCAAGTGTCACCTAAATAAACAGAACAGGATCCATGTTGAGTGCTTCGTGTATATAATATATACTCCATATATCTCTGCATACACCAAGTAGAGACTATACTCCATTGCTGCTATTTCAATTCACAATGGCTACTCTCACTGGTTTGTTGGAGAATGGCGCCGGAATATTCCCTTCCCGTCGTGCCATCTCTGTCTCCGGCAAGTTCGATCTCACCCACTCACGTCTCCAACACCTCGTCGACCACGCCGCCGCCAAACTTCTCGCCGCCGGCGTTATGACCGGTGACGTTGTTGCCCTAACTTTTCCCAACACCATTGAGGTAAAATTCATTAATAATCACAAAAATCAATTGATTTGAGAATTCGTATCTGTGATCGCTGGATAAGTTAATTGAATAAATCTTACTCCAAGCAACGCATATTCTCTGTTCTCGTTATTAACGTTTTATTCATGTATCACTGATTAATTATAATTCAGCTTTTGACGAAATGACACAATTTTACTAAAAACTAAAATGTTAATTGAAATTGCAGTTCGTAGTGATGTTTCTGGCGGTGATACGAGCCAGAGCGACGGCGGCGACGCTGAACGCCGCCTACACTTTCGACGAATTCGAATTCTACCTATCAGACTCGGAATCGAAACCCTTACTCACTTCCGAACAAGGCAACGAGCCGGCTCAAGCCGCCGCCGCAAAGCTCAAAATCCGCCATCTCACCGCCAAGCTGCCCGACGCCGACTCAGAAATCATCCTTTCCCCAACTCGGCTCCGACTCAGCCACTGACTCGCTCTCCAAACTCACAAACGACCCGTCCGACGTGGCACTCTTCCTCCACACCTCCGGCACCACGAGCCGCCCCAAAGGCGTGCCGTTAACGCAGCAAAACCTCCACTCCACCGTACAAAACATAAAATCGGCCTACAAATTCACCGAATCGAACTCCACCGTCATCGTTCTGCCGTTATTTCACGTTCACGGCTTGTTATCCGGCCTATTGACCTCGCTCTGCGCCGGAGCCGCCGTAACCCTACCGTCGGGGGTCAAATTCTCGGCGTCGACTTTTTGGACGGATATGAATAGGTACGGCGCCACGTGGTACACCGCGGTCCCCACGATTCACCAGATCATTCTGGATCGCCACGTCAGCAGCCCCGAACCGGTTTACCCGAAGCTCCGGTTCATCCGGAGCTGCAGCCCGTCGCTTGCACCGGCGATAATGGACCGGCTGGAGAAGGCGTTCGGCGCGCCGGTCCTGGAGGCGTACGCGATGACGGAGGCGACGCACTTGATGACGACGAATCCGTTGCCGGAAAATGGGCCGCGCAAGGCCGGGTCGGTCGGGAAACCGGTGGGTCAGGAGTTGGCAATATTGGATGAGAATGGGGTGCAACAGGGGGTAATTGGTAAAGGGGAGGTTTGCATAAGGGGCCCGAATGTTACGAAAGGGTACAGGAATAACCCTGAGGCGAATCGATCGGCTTTCCAATTCGGGTGGTTTCATACCGGAGATTTGGGGTATCTTGATTCAGATGGGTATTTGGACGGATCAAGGAATTGATTAATCGTGGAGGTAACCTTTTTTATGTTCATTAAATTAAATCATACTACTATCATATGTTTCAATACAAACAAGTAATGCTATTTAGTTGATTTTGACGAAGTTTGTTGACAATTTCAGGGGAAAAGATATCGTCCATTGAAGCTGATGCAATCCTTTTGTCCCATCCCGATATTGCTCAAGCTGTTGCATTCGGAGTCCCTGATGAAAAATATGGGGAAGAAGTAAGTTACACTCTCTCTCATTTCTCACTATTCTTAGGCCAAGTTTCAATACTATGAGACTGTAACAAGTTTGAGTAACACAATTAATGTATGCAAGTAACACAATAAAGCTCTCTGCTAAATTACATATTTGTATTCAGATAAACTGTGCAGTTATCCCTCGGGAAGGATCTAACCTGGACGAAGCAGAGGTATCAAGGTTCTGTAAGAAAAATATGGCCGCTTTCAAGGTTCCGAAGAAGGTTTATATCACCGATTCTCTCCCTAAAACTGCTACTGGTAAAATCCAGCGCCGAATTGTAGCAGAACACTTCCTTGCTCAGATATCTACTGCTAAAGTCCCCAAATTTGGAGCTTAAACTGCTGCCTCACCTGATTTAACGAGGAAAATGAAATAAGATCCAAGTACAATGTACTTGTCATAAACCAATAAATAGTAATCACTGGCAATTCATGTATTCCAGGATCGTTACTCCCCCTTCCATTTTGATCCAATATAATTGTCATTTTACAATTATCTAAAAATATTTATTTCTATATATACTAAGCAATTTACTCACTTTTCAAAATAATATGAACAAGTAAATAAAAGGGTTATCTTATGGATTTTTGTGTGAGAAGATGTCATTCATGAGATAATGTTTCTTTAAAACATAATTGGATTGGTTCACTCCGTCCTAATCTTGATATACTTATTTCCATTTTATTTGTCTCAATCTTAATATAATTTTTTCTACCCTCAACACTTTATCACTATTTCTTAATTTTCGTGTCTATTGTAAGACTTCCCACGGAGGGAGTACTAAACAAGATCCACGTCATGAGACAATCAATTCAAATTCGTGCCTATATGAAATTATTTTTTAATTCTCAGTTTAGACGGAACAAAGAGAGTATTCTTGATTTACTATGCAAAAATTGTTCTATAGGGGAAACTTTGTAACCTAGCAGTCTTGCACAAATTGTTCATGTAAATTGGACTGAACCAGGTTTGAAAATCAAAACAACGCAACACATAAAACCAGTGAAGAGATTGAAACCTAAAAATTCAGTAAAACCTAGTAGTAGACGTTTAGTTAGTGGATTAATACTGCAAACATTAGAAATGGATGAAAAAGACTGCAGATATTAGACATGCCAATTACCAAACAAACAATAGTAACAAAATCTCCCTAATACAGAAAAGTAAAATCCAATGGTGACATTTTAAGCAGCATCCTCCTCCTGATACTCATCCTCTTCGTACTCATAATCTTCGTCCTCCTCAGCAGTTGCATCTTGATACTGCTGGTACTCCGAAACCAAATCATTCATGTTACTCTCTGCCTCGGTAAACTCCATCTCATCCATGCCCTCTCCAGTATACCAATGCAAGAAAGCTTTCCTCCGGAACATGGCCGTAAACTGCTCGCTCACCCTCCTGAACATCTCCTGTATGGAGGTGGAGTTACCAATGAAAGTGGACGCCATTTTCAAGCCCGTGGGAGGAATGTCACACACAGTGGACTTGACATTATTGGGGATCCATTCGACAAAGTAGGACGAGTTCTTGTTCTGGACGTTTATCATCTGCTCGTCAACCTCCTTCGTGCTCATCTTCCCACGGAACATGGCTGAAGCTGTCAGATAACGACCATGGCGGGGATCAGCAGCGCACATCATGTTTTTTGAATCCCACATTTGCTGGGTCAGTTCTGGGACGGTGAGGGATCTGTATTGCTGAGACCCACGAGAAGTGAGTGGAGCAAAGCCGACCATAAAGAAGTGGAGTCGAGGGAAAGGTATTAGGTTGACTGCAAGCTTGCGGAGATCTGAATTGAGTTGACCGGGGAACCGGAGGCAGCAAGTCACACCGCTCATGGTGGCAGAAATCAGATGGTTGAGATCTCCAACTGAATAAGCAGATCATAACTTTAGTAAAAGCAGCCAAAATGTAGCAATGCATATTATGAGCAAGTTTCCAACCAGGAGATACGATCGTGTTAATTTTGGGTTTAAGTGGCTTTTAGAAACCAAGTTTTAAAATGCTGATAAGTAGTATGTGGAATTTAACTTTACAGCAAGTCCATGTGTAAGAGTGAATGATGTTGTATTGTTAAATTGTTGATTGGTGTGATTTGTAAATTGTAATACAAGGAGAGATAATTGTGATAGTTGATTTATAGATGTTGTAGTGATGCTTTTATATAACCGGCTTTCAAAATCCTGAAGTAGAACTGTTTTGATTTGTAAATCCAAAATATGGTTTTCTAAACCCAAAACAAATACTATCACCAAAGAATCTGAACATATTGCAGCTTGGAAGACAGCGATGACATCCAGAAAGAAGACAACTAACAGCGATATCAAGCCAAGGGAAAATAAATTCAATCCTAACAGAGATCACAATGATGGATTAACCCATTAGCTAGCTCGAGTGGCGGAGATAGAAAACAGTAAAACAAAGTAACTTACAGCTGGGGGTGGTGAGTTTAAGTGTTCGGAAGCAAATGTCGTAAAGAGCTTCATTATCCAACACCATACACTCATCCGCATTCTCAACAAGCTGGTGAACGGACAGGGTAGCATTATATGGCTCAACAACAGTGTCCGACACTTTAGGGGATGGGAAGACAGAGAAAGTAAGCATCATCCGGTCTGGGTATTCTTCCCTGATCTTAGAAATTAAGAGAGTTCCCATGCCGGATCCAGTTCCACCTCCTAATGAGTGGCAGACCTGAAACCCTGAGAAGACAACGCATTACACAATTGGTTTAGTCGATTAAAATAGTACCTTGACAATCATATTAAAGAACATTCTATTCTGTCAATAAGAATAACCACTTACTGAATTTTTTTTAAAACAAATTGACATAATGCCAATCTGGGAGTAAAATTTTCATATAGACGTCCATCCAGTGGATTTTTTTTTTTTTTTTTAGTGAAAACATGGCAATTACATTTTAACAAACAAGAGTCTCCAGCAAATTCTTCTCTACCAACTAAGTGTAACTTTCAAATTAATAATCATTTAAATAACCAAAAAAAGAGTAGCGGAGAAATATACATTAGATTGAAAAAAAAATCACAATTATTTTTAGTACGAAAATTTAGTTCAAAATTGGGAGATGGAGATGCTCTACAAACTGAAACTAACTTTCAAAACCAGTACTGACAGGCATACATACTCACTGGTACTCGTTTCAGTAGTAACATTTTTATATTATAGCCTTCAAAGTTAAAACTACGATGTAAGGCACAGTAAATTACACATGATAGTATATAAATCTAATTCTTCAGGCACCATTTCAATTCAAACCAAATCAAAGAAGCCAAAAGAGGTAAATGGCATTCAAATCCAGATCTCAATCATTTGCAACTTACACAACTTCAAAAAAACATAAACATCTTAGAAATGGCCAAAAACAACTAACCTTGCAAGCAATCGCAGTTCTCCGCCTCTTTCCTCACAACATCGAGCACCGAATCAATCAGTTCCGCGCCCTCAGTATAGTGACCCTTCGCCCAGTTATTCCCTGCTCCAGATTGACCGAAAACGAAGTTATCCGGCCGAAAAATCTGACCGTACGTTCCAGATCTGACACTATCCATCGTACCGGGCTCCAGATCCATGAGTACGGCCCGAGGAACAAATCTCCCGCAGCTCGCTTCATTGTAGTAAACGTTCACTCGCTCTAACTGGAGATCATTGTCGCCGCTGTAGCGGCCGGTGGTATCGATACCATGCTCTGCGCAAACCACCTCCCAGAATTTCGAGCCAATCTGGTTGCCGCACTGGCCGCCCTGAATGTGCAAGATCTCTCGCATCGTTGAGCTTTTGCGCCTTCGAAAATGGAAATAGAATTTGAATTTTACAGAGAAAGTGCAGGTGAGGTGAAGTGTGAAGAAGATAGATTGGTAGGGTTTAAATAACGGACAGGTTTTTTGAATTGGGAATTTGAATTATGAAGAAATTGCAATACAGCTGGAGATGAGAATGGTTTGGCACGCGATCGTATCAGGGTGTACACGCTCTGTGTCACGTAGTGAAGCACGTGGTACGTTCACCTGACCTGAGTGGGTGGCCCTGCAATTTGAAAGTGCAGCCATGCCCATAAGTGCCCGATACTTGGAGTTGGAGGGCCGCGTCAAATTATTAATAATCAAATATTTGAAATTGCATAAATTCATTTAAACGAGTGGATTTAAAATTCATAAATTTTAATTAATTTATTATTTACATTTAAAATCTATTTTAAAATGGAGCTTATCAAAATCTAATCATGTGAAATTTTTTCCTCTCTACACTTTCCCTCTCTCTCCCCTTCACTCTCTTTCATTCTCTCTCATCTCTTGATAATTAATAATTTAAATTGTATGCATTTTTTCTTTTAGACAAAGTCTAGCATGAAAATTTGTATACATCAAAAACCCGAAACTCAATTTCAATTGGTCTAACCCACTTCTGCCCAGATCTGAACTGTGCCCCGCCTCCTTACCCCGCTAGATATGCCCCGTTTTTGTTGACCCAATACCCTGTTGACCCATTCTTCTTTCTCTCTCCTCTTTTCTCCTTCTTTTTTTTCGTTTTTCTCTCTCTTCTAATTTTTTTTCCTGCGCTTCTCACTCCTTTCTTTTCTGCTCTCTTCCTCAATATACTTTCCCTCTTCTCATCTAAAAAAAAAATAGAAGCCAAAATCTTATGCAATCGTGTTAGGTATTTTACTGTACAATTGATTTTTCGCGAAGGTTTGTTCATCTGTGAAATGCAATTTTCAAATTCTTCGACATTTGCTGAAATTTTTTCTTTTTCGACGGCTTTTTCAATATTTATTCAGGTAATATTGACGATCTTTCATTATTGCTTTCATATTTTGTGTTCTTTTATGTTGTAATCACTATCAATCAATATTCTTGTTTTTATCGTCTTTTTCATTTTTTGTGATTTTCTAGGGTTTTTCAAAATAATTAATCCATTATTAAAGCTAGACAATATTTTTAAGTCTCATTCTCTAATTTATCATTTCGATTTGTGTATTTACAATGACGATTGAAGTGTTGGAAGAAATTCTGCCCATTAGATCTATAACTAACTGGAAAATTATTATGAATGAGAATTGAGAAAGTAATTTAGTGGTCCGTTCTGTTTGTTTTTTTTTGCTTTTATAGGGTTATTGTTTCAGACATGTTTAAAGGAATCAATATGCTGGAAATTGTATTAGTGGATCTTTTAAGCCATCAAAGAAGGTGAAGGACGACATTGTTGCTGGTGATTTTTATAGGTAATCTCCCCTGTTTGATTGTTTTGTTTATTCATTTTTTGTGTTTCATCGTGTGATGTTATTTTATTGTAACACTGTAATGTTATCTAGCGTAATACTGTGATGTTATATAGTGTAATACTTCTTGTGTTTTTGTTTTGAATACTTCACAGTGGCAAACTGATTATCCTATTCCTACCTTTAAACAAGGTAGATATTACTCTGTAATTTTTTATGTGATTTTTGCAGCAATTTATGCATATATATGTTGCTTCAAAATTGTAGTTTACACTTGATTCTCATTATCTCACAGAGTCTCTCAACTCTATCTTAGTTATGCTATATTACTGTTGATTCTTGAGGAGATAACTTGAGAAATTGCAAAACAGTGGACTTACATGTAGTAATGCTGAATTACAGATAAATTTTAAGACGAAAATAAACCATATTAATGTATTACTGTTATATTTTTTAACATAATACTGTTATATTTTGCTGGTAATACTGCTTTATTACAAATTGTTAACATAAATATGCAATCTGATTGAAGATGTGATACCATTTATTTGTTAGTTTTGTACTGAGTTTTGAGTCTTTTTTATTAACGACAAAGTGTTCTTTTAGTTTATGAAACAAAAGTGAACCCACCAAGTCTTGAAACAATATTCAAGATAGTCTTGCTTCCATTGAAAATGTCACTTCTGGTGGCTGAATTAAATAATAATGATTCACTTGAAGTTATGAAGACACCCTGTGCGAGATTATGAGGATTCTTTAAAGCAGACGTCGTTTGAACAGGTCGCATGTAATACTACTTCAGTTAAGTTTTAAAGTGCATCTGATTAGGGTGAGATAACATAGAGGAAATTGAGTCTTGTATCTAAGAGTTGATGTGTACATTAGTTGTAATTTAACTTGAAGATGTGATACTTGCAAATATTTTTTAACTTATGATGTATTATTGAATGCATTAACATGTGATACTGTAATTTTGTACACTTGATTTATGTAATACTGTGTTCCTAAGAGTGTAATACTATGTGCCTTCAGGTATGATACTGTGAAGAGAATATGACATCAATGGGTGGCAAAAATAAGGGCAAGAATGAGTAAGAAAAATGACCGAAGAGAATATGGTATCCATAAGTGATAAAACCAAAAATATATATATAAATAATGAGCCAACAGGAATGTGGCTTGGGAAGAAGAAGACGAGAATGCTCCACTAATAATTTTTTTATGGTAGAAAATGACGAGGAGAAAAAAGTGTGGGTTTTAATACTTGAGTGTACTTTTTATATATAGTATTGTTTAATGTAAATTGTAATAGTATTGCTCTTTGGATGTGATATTGCATTGCATTTATTCTAAAATGAAATATATTTTTTTTTGGTGGAGTAAAATACTTATATATGTAAATAGCATTTAGGTAAATAAATAATATTATTAAACATAAACGATTGTTATTGAAAAAAAATCATTGAACAAGAATTTCTTTTTTCGCGGAGTAAAATACTTATATATGTAATAGTATTTAGGTAAACAAATAATATTGTTAAACATTAACGATTGTTATTGAAAAAAAAAACATTGAACAGGAATTGCAATAGATTAAAAAAAAAGAATTGGAAAAAGCAATGACCAGGAATTTATCCTGTGACATTCGGTTAGAATACCCATTCCTTGACCAACTTGACAAAACAACAAGTGTGAAAGGCCCTTCACAATAATCAACTAATATATAATATCCGCGAGATGTGATGCAGGTTGACCCGCGAGAATTTCTATTTCCTTATTTTTGCTATTTTCATGTGTGCAAATTTTCACACAAGATTTACTATTTCTTTTATTATTTTTTAAATCTATTCATTTCAAATTCACCCTATCCAATATACCTATATATAGACAACTATTTTATATTTATTAGTAAGTTGCAATTCTCAATAAATTTCCCCAAATATTTGCACTATTTTTTTTTATTTGATGCTATAAAAAACCGTCCTATTTTTTTTTTTTTAAAAATCACTTCTATTTATAAAAATAAAAGAGCTCGTTGATGCAATTTCAACTCTTTAATGAATTAGCAACTCTCAATAGCAAAGATGAGAGAAATCGTCCATTTATACGGATATTTTAAAAAAAAAAAAAGTAAAGATGAAGATTTTATTCACATAATACAAGAAGTACTCAAGCCTGAATAATGATCATACAATATTATACGGGCACTCAAGAAAGGCCAAGGAGCATGAATGAGTTTTGTTAGTATAAATTTGAAATTGGAATAATAGTAAGTATTATTAAGAGATCAATCATTATGAAATTGATAATTACATTGCTAATTAGTATTATAAATAAGAATGTTGCTTAGTTGTTCTCATTATCTGCTTTCATTACCTCTAAAGTTGGCTCTATGACTATTTTTGGGACATGGACCGTGCAGTTTGTGTGTGCGCCAAATCTAAATCACTCTAAGCGTGACAAAAGGTAAGGATGACAATTGGTTCAGTTTTGTTTTTGTGAGAAAGTGGAAGCAACCGAGCCATCAAGTAATGGCAGAAGCGCCAATGATGATCATATATACCTTGGAAATAAAGCAAGGAATGATTAAACAATCATTTCTATTTTTTTTCAATTTTTAGAACCGATATTTCTATTTTTTTTTCAATTTTTAGAACCGATTGTAGATGCATATGACAACATAAAACTTAAATCCCTAAACCATATTTTCTCTTACTCAACGATTAGATAATAATACATTGAAGAAGAATTAAATTGAAGTTGCATTTGGTTTAATGCACATTGCATATGTTCTCCTAATGCACATTGCATATGTTCTCGTACATTCATTCCAAAATACATCATACGCAACTAGAACAAAGTACAAATATCTAAAAGCATCAATTGCATATACTATTTTTTTTCTTCATAAAATTGAAACAGAAAAGAAAAAAAATACAAGAGTTTTATGGCACTTGTCAAGATCAATTTCAGTTCTTATTTTTATCTTTTGTTTCAAAATAAATATCATGCTTCATATGTATTAAATAAAATTATTAATATATGTGACTGTATTTTGAAGAAAAGGACCTTACGTACATATGATAAGTTGATAATTGATACTACATATCTTTGGAAATTATGAGTGAAAGAAAATTGTTAACCCTTTGTTTATATGTATGTTCCCCGCATTTGTCAATGATTTTAAAACAGCACAACTACTTCTCCTTTCAACATTCAACATACATGCCATTCCTCTCTCTTTCACTCTTTTCTTTCCCTCTTGCATCTTTTTTTGCAGGTTTTTCTTCCCCTCATTTGAAGACAAAATGGTACCCCAATTCTCTCTCTTCTACCTATTAAATCCATGATATATAAATTCAGCTTATTGCGTAATAATGATTTGCATGAAAATGGTTATTGCCCATGGTCTTTTAATTAGTAGATTGATCAAATTCTGTAATGCGAGCGGGACAGAATCACTTCTTTGCAAAAGTTGCTCCTCTCTGATTTTGAGAAAAAAGTGATTCCGAAAGTTGTTGGTAGAGTTTGCAAACACGCCCATAAACTAATGGAAGTTGAAGTTTTAGTTCTTGAAATTGTGGGAATATGTTGTCGGTTTTTATGGGTTGTTGGTTTAGGCGAACGCGGCGTCTGGAATGGCAGTGAACGATGAGTGTAAGCTCAAATTCTCGGAACTGAAGACGAAAAGAAACTACCTTTTCATTACGTTCAAGATTGAGAATCATGAGGTGGTGGTGGATAAGAGTGGGAGCCCTGATGATAGATATCATACTTTCCAAGAGGCTCTCCCTTCCAATGAGTGCCGCTATGCTGTCTTTGATTTCGACTTCACCACCGACGAAAAATGTCAGAAGAGCAACATCTTCTTTATTGCATGGAATATACATACTCCATTATACATATATCATTGCTCATTTTGATTGCAATAGACTTGTATACTCACACAAAGGAGAAGTCTATTTTAATCTAACATTCAATGAGAAGTATTGGTCCATATCAAAAAAAGTATTAGTTTGTAGGCTAAACAGTATTAGTACTTTTTCAATATAGAGCTAGTACTTTTTACAATATTAACTAATACTTTCTATTGTATGAACTAATACCTTTCGACGCTTTTTTCTACGATTCACGAACAAATATAAAAAAACAACCTGGTTGACATTTTTTGGTCAAAATTGCACCGTGAACTGATGCACTGAAGTACTACTCAAATTTTAATGCCTTTGTACGTACTGAAATCTGTTGATGATTATTGAATTTGTTGATTGTCAGGTCACCAGATACATCAAAAGTGAGGATGAAGATGGTGTACGCGAGCTCAAAGGACAGATTTAAGAGGGAGTTAGACGGGATTCAAGTGGAGCTGCAAGCAACAGATCCCAGTGAAATGAGCCTAGACATCATAAAAACACGAGCTCTCTAAAAGCAACATTCTCCATCTGCTTCGTTGCTCGCTCATCGATCCCCTGAGTTCATTCATGTTTCAAAAGCTTGGGTTTGCTTTCATATGCTGTGCTTTTCTAGTTTAATGTAATACTGTGTTGTACTAATTCCCTCATATATTCATCAAACTTAACTATATACATATATGCTCCTGTATTTAACTTTTGGAACCATTCCCAACCTTGATTTAAGATGATTATTATTATTTCTTTTACTGCCTCTGTATTGTCTAAAAGCCATGAATGTCAGATTAGCCAATTGTTAGGGGGCAATTAGTTCATAATTTCTTCAATGAAATGGTGCTGTGGTTAATGAGAATAAAGGATGACCATTCCACCTTAATCATGCTTTGTCAATATAAGTTAATCATTACCCCGTTTTAATTAACTAACTTCTCTTCTATAATCATTTGTAAAAGCATTAATAATGTAACCATCAATTTCATTGTAAATTCATATATTCTATGATTCTCATTCCCATTCGAAGTATTTGAACCAAGTGCCCCAAAACTTTTCATGGAAGGAAATACAATTTTGTATCATGTTTTCCTAATCTTAGTATTGAAAACTTGAAAAGCATCAATTTGCATGAAGGAAACAAATTTACACAAAAATATGTTGAAAATGAAGCAGAGTGGTAAAATATAAAATCTAGGAATTCAGTTTATGAAAGGAAGAAGAAAATGAGATTGCTAACTTCCAGCTAGATCTGTTTATCAGGACCATCCCAGTAGCGTTTCTCCCACGTATCGACTTGCTCAATTCGTCCCTCTTTCGTTCCAACCACAGAACGAAGAGACGCAGGGTCGTAAGGTGGAAGCATCCTGCACGGAAGGCACTTTAACCCGAGAATCCTCCATGCATTTCCTCATGAACTCTTTCATTGGGCAAGCCAATGATTCAGAACAGATTTCAACGGTGTTCTTAGGCACGGTGGGCTTGTACGTTAGCAGCTTAGCGTACGCGTTCAGCAAATGAAACATGTAGTCATAAACATAATCCATCTTCACTTGGTTGAAAATGAAATTGCTCCCTGCCTCACCGATGGCCTGAGCCTGTCGCGGATGATTATTTCCCCAGTCGACTGCGTCTTTAATTGATCTGCATTTCTCGTAAACCTTAACTGGCCAGTAATGTTTCAGAGGCACTAAACCCCTCGTGAAGAAGTCGTAGAAATTAGGCGTCATCAGTAAAGTCGTGGAATCGCAAGCCATGATGTATTTCAAGCTCACAGACCATGAGCATCCTTCAATGTAGATTTTGTATCTGAATCAAGACTATAAGCCATAAGACAAAAAGACTCGTTCACAGAAAAACTGAAATATATAATTAGAAGTATTAGTTCACATGAAGAAAAGTATTAGTTCACATGAAGAGGAGTATTAGTTCATATGAAGAAAAGTATTAGTCCCTATATATACTGACCTGTGCGTGCATTGGCTTGCTAAGCCTGAGTGTTTAAAGCCCTATGCCGTTTCTGTATACCAGTCCTGCAAAATTAATTATTAATTTTAGATGAATGAATGAATGACACACAATTACAAGTGTAATTAATCATCGTTTACCTGAACATAAACACGAGCATTCCAGTCCTGTTTCTCCGAAACATTACACTTGAGTAAATCCTTTCTAAACCAACCTACATTTGGATTTCCCTTCCAATAAGCATATGCCTCCCTCTCCTTCCATCCAATCTTCTTATTTTCTTCTTCCATCTCTTTCAACATTATCTCCCACGGCTTTATCTTAATTTCCGGCCTAATTAATCAGCCTCACATCATAATTTTACTCATTCACAAAAAAATCAAAGAATATAATAATGAGTATTAGTTCATATGGAAAAAGTATCACTTCTAAGGCTGAACAGTATCAGTACATTTTTAATACACAACTAATACCTTTCATCATATGAACTAATACTTTTCAACCACTTTTTGCGTAAAACATTATGTACCAGCCCCAGAAGGACCAATCCGGGAACACGATATCGAGCGTGGAATCGCTGCCGCAATATGTGAAAAGCGCCGGCGGGGCCGTGAAATTGGGAGTGCCGTAAGTTTCTTTCTTGATCGCCGGAGGGTCCCCGCAATCAAATAGCAAGTCGAGATCGGGCAGTTTGCCGGGTACCTCCTCAGCAACTGCATGATCCCGTACTGCGTAAAAATGTCTCGGGTTTGGTACGGCCTTTTATACTTTTCGACGTAAGCCTTACCGTCGATTATTATCAGCCGAAAATTGGCCGTGGGACGACCACTCATCACCATCTCTTGAGTGATACCGGTCTCCCTCCACGGCCACAGATCGTCGTGGATCCACCGGAAGTAATCGGGGCAGGACGGAGGCGGCGGCGCCGCCGCCTGGTCGTTGTCTTGAGGTGGTGGGTTGTAGCTGGCGGAGCAAGTTTGGGACTGATTTTCCGGGGAACAGTTTAATGGGATAATGTATCGACGGTTTGCAATTTTTGGGCGGATTCTGAAAAGTTATTAATATGATGATCAACTCTTTCTCTGCTCAAATTCGATTTTGGCGGGTACTTTTTATCCCTCATCAACTGCATGCATAACATGCAACATTAAAGACTGATTCAATCATAGAAATAATGGTGCAATGAGATATACAAAAGGGAAAAAGACTTTTTTTAGTCCAGTAACTTCACCGCTTTTTTTTATTTTGGTGCTATTGACTTTTAAATTACATTTTTGTCGTATAAATTGCAACAATCAAAACCAATAATTGGTAAAACACTGTGCAAGTTACAGGATAAAAATCAGAATTTATCAATCGAAAGGTTCAAAAAGTCAAAAGTGTGAGTTAAAGGACGGAAATTAAAATATATAAGCCAACAAGACCAAAACAAAAAAAGTGACGAAATTACATGACGAAAGGAGAATTACAGCAACAGGAGAGGCGGTGTCGAGGTGGCGTGAGCGGATGATCTTGCCGAGAGTGAGGATCACGAAAAACAATGCTACCAGCGAAAATCGGGCCATCATCTTCACGATTGCCTCCTTTACTGTCTGCGACCTCCCACTCTTTTTCATTTTCACATCCAATTTTACTCACTCCACAGCCACCTTCTTTCTCTCATTTTTGTTGTCTTTAGATTGCTTATTTATAAATTGTGGAGGGCTCTAATTTGGAAAGAAAATCTTGAAATCAAGTAATATATGATCTTCAGTGTATATATGGGGAGTTTTAACTTAATTTGGCCAACAAAAAAAGAAAGATGAAAGACATCCCCATTTCTGAAATGCAATTATGCAAATTTGTCTTGGGGCTGTAGGTAGGTGAAACCTTGAAAGTATTGGTAGCGGTGCAAATGAGTCAGCTGAGTCGAGTAGTGTCAAGTTCAAACTCGACTAGATTAAAAATCTCAAAGCTTGAAATTCAACCCAAACTCCATCGAGCTCAGTTGTTTTAAATTGAGCTCGACTCGATTAAATTCGAGTGGATTTCGAGCTTTCCGCTAGTCGAGCACGAGTACCTCATGAGCCGGCTCGATTCACTTACACCCCTAAGTATTGGGGACCAAAATGCAATTATCCGTTTCATGAGGACTAAAATCGAAATTTAGTTGTCAGAGATGTGAAGTTGGAATTTGGAAACACTGAACTGTTATGAGAAAGACCATATTTGTGGAGGGGTTAAATGATTTTCATGTGTAAAATGCTTGTATCGTGTGTGTATGCTTTAGGCTTAGTGAAATGATTATACGAATTAAATTAATTTAATGTTCTTTCCAAATTAAAAGATTCTTTTAATCTTTAAAGTGAAAAATAAGGAAAAAGTTTAATGCTATACTTTTTTATACAAATTCCATGATATACTCGCACTTAAATGGCCCTCTAGTTACCCCATGGAACAATCCAATATTAAGGGTCCATCACATTTAGGTACAAAGTGATTCGCCTGAAAAATTCGTAATTTATGTTTTTTATTAGATTAATTTAATACAATTTTATTTATTTTTTATACTAATTTGATTAACTGTGTTTAATTTTTGAGAAAGGTAGTGCTTTTTTATTTAGTAGGAAAGTGAGTTTTTGGAGCAAAAATACGTGCTATTATTTTTTGTGAAGTCGAGATTCGAACCCAAAATCAAGAAGAAGAATTGGGCTCAAGGGAAAAATAGAAGTTAAGGCCCAAAATAGCTAGCCCAAATTGAACGGCCCATCATACATATTCACTTTAAGTGAATGAAAACCAAGCAACTTCATACTTGATTGCATTTGGATAGGGGAGAGCATCGGTCGGTTTGGAACGGAAAAAGCAAAACCGAATCAAATCGAAATTTTATAATTCGTAACCGAACCGAACCGAATGGGCATTATAATCGAACTATAATCGAACCGAAATTTTCGGTTCGGTTTCGGTTTATAACCGAACCGACCGAAGTTTTTTTTTTTTTTTTACATAGAATTCGAACGTTTGCCTCTTTCTAATCTGAAAAACTGATGACCAAAAAGTAAAATTTCTAATCAAATATAATACACCATGATCAAAACAAACTTTTAAGATTAATAGACACATAAAACATGGGAAAAATCACACATTAAATATGTACTTTATGCTATCTATCAAATATCAATAAGTTCATCAAGTTCATACTTCATAGTGATAACATAAAAATTAAATTTATATAATAATTAATATTTAATATATTTAAATTATATTTTCGGTTTTCGGTTTTTTCGTTTTTTGATCGAAAATTAACCGAACCGAACCGAAAACCGAAAATCGAAATTCCTAAAACTTGAAACCGAAACCAAATCGAAAACCGAATAACCGAACCGAACTTGAAAATTTAGTTTGGTTCGGTCGGTTAATTCGGTTTTCACCGAATTTTGCACACCCCTACATTTGGATCAGTAAAGGATATATGAAGCACGCTTATTAAGTGAGAAGGCAAGTAGTTGCGACTTTGCCTTTTTGAAACAACGATTTTTGGAGGGCAACAGAGCACTTATAAGAAACAGGACAGCGACTATTCACACATTCGATATTCAGATTCAAGGGAACACATTCGGCACATTTCATTAAGTTAGGAGTATTTTTTTATTTCAAACTCAAAATATTTTAGGATGTGTTCGTTTCGCGACTATCCCGACTATATTTTAGACTTTGCAATCTCAAACTCTCGAGACTTAAATTAAGGATTTTAAAATTTTATTAATCATACTCTACTTTATCACTTACTACTACTCTATTTTTTATTTTTTTAATACACTCATATTATCTACATTTTTACTTTCTCAGTACACTCAAAATAATATAATAATATCACATCAATCAACTTTTTCACATTCCTTTCCTATAAAATCTCATAACAAAAATATAATTTACTTATTCATCAAGATTTTGAAATTGTAGGACTTCAAAGTTCAGGATTTTTGAAATGAATGAATTTGAAAAATAATACATGTAAGAATGCATATACTTCAAATCATGAATTGTTAAAAGATGAGAGAGATATGAACAGAGTGAATGGGAGAGAGAGAATGAAATTTCAAATAACTAGGTTTTGATGAGGATTTGAAATTCCTCAATTTTTAACTAGCTACTCAAATCTAAGTATTTTTAAATCCATTGGACAGTGGTGATTTGTGTGTGAAATCCATGAATTTCAAATCAACCCATCCAAATGGAGACTTGGGCATATGTTTGTTTTAGGCCGCCTCCGGATGGGGGATGAGCTTCCCCCCATCCCGGCCACTTTACGGATTTGCACATCCCGTTCTTCATCCAAATACACATTCACCCCTATTATACATCTATACCATAAAATCATCACATCATTACTTTTTTTTACATCAATTCATTCTCTCTCATACTTTTCTTACAACAATTCATTATCTCTCCTATTTTTTTACACTTTTCTTTCATACAATTATTATCACGTTAACTAACAATAATAAAATAATACATTATCAATTATAAATATTGATTTGACATAGAATTTTATTCATCTCTACCACATTCAACACAAAACAAACATCAGATTACTATTCACAGGATTTCCTTCATCCTCCTTTTTTCTTCATCAGATTTTTCCCCATCCACCTCAAGACGAAAACAAACGTTAGGGTTTGATTTTTATTTTATTTTGAATTTTAATTAAGAGTCCATTTATTTATTGAGCTTTATTTAGCAAAATTTTGAATTGTAAATTGATGGGCTAGTATTTTTAGTGTCTTTTGGTATTGGGATTATTGTGAATAATGAACTTATGTTTTAATTTAGGTATTCTTAGTTTATTTCTGAATTGATATTGATTATACTATGGGCTTTATTGTGTTTTGTTTGATTTTCTTCAATCAATCTTTGTGCGAAATCATGGTTGCTACAAATTAAAATTGTTTTGAGTACGATTAAGTGCAAGTTTGCTTGCTACAAACTTTTGATGGGAAGAAATACAATTTTATATCATGTTTTTTTAGTCTTGAATTGAAAACTTGAATAACATCAATTTGCATGGAGGAGGCAAATTTACACAAAAATATGTTGGAAATGAAGCAGAGTGGTAAAATATAAAATCTAAGAATTCAGTTTATGAAAGAAAGAGAAGAAAATGAGAAATCCTTGCTAGATCTCTTTATCAGAACCCTCCTCCCAGTAGCGTTTCTCCAACGTATCGACTTTCTTAATTCGTCTCTCTTTCGTTCCAACAACAGAACGAAGAGACGCAGGGTCGTAAGGTGGAGGCATCCTGCACGGTTCCGACAATGAAGGTGCTTTAACCTGAGAATCCTCCATGCATTTCCTCATGAACTCTTTCATTGGGCAAGCCAATGATTCAGAACAGATTTCAACGGCATTTTTAGGCACGGTGGGCTTGTACGTAAGAAGCTTAGCATACACGTTCAGCAAATGAAACATGTAGTCATAAACAAAATCCATCTTCACTTGGTTGATGATGAAATCGCTTCCTGCCTCACCAATGGCACGAGCCTGTCGCGGATGATTATTTCCCCAGTCGATCGCATGTTTAATTGATCTGCATTTGTCGTAAACCTTAACTGGCCAGTAATGTTTCAGAGGCACTAAACCCCTCGTGAAGAAGTCGTAGAAATTAGGGGTGATTAGTAAAGCTGTGGAATCGCAAGCCATGATGTATTTCAAGCTCACAGACCATGAACATCCTTCAATGTATATTTTGTATCTGAATCAAGATTTATAAGCCATAATTAATTAATAAGACAAAAAAGAGACATTCACAGAAAAACTGAAATATATAATTAGAAGTATTAGTTCAACATGAAGAAAAGTATTAGTTCATATGAAGAAAAATATTAGTTCCTATATATTTTGACCTGTGCGTGCATTGGCTTGCTAAGCCTGAGTGTTTGAAGCCTTGAGCCCTTTCCGTATACCAGTTCTGCAAAATTAATTATAGTAGATGAATGAACGACTCACAATTCATAGTAAGAAGTGTAATTAATCTTCGTTTACCTGAACATAAACACGAGCATTCCAGTCCTGTTTATCCGAAACATTACACTTTAGTAAATCCTTTCGAACCCAAGCCACATCTGGATTTCCCTTCCAATAAGCATATGCCTCCCTTTCCTTCCATCCACTCTTCTTATTTTCCTCTTCCATTTCCTTCAATGTTATCTCCCATGGCTTTATATTAATCTCCGGCCTAATTAATCAGCCTCACATCATAATTTTACTCATAACAAAAAATATCCAAGATTTTAATCAGAAGTATTACTTCATATAAAGAAAACTATCAGTGTATAGACTGAAGAGTATTAGTACATTTTCAATATACAACTAATACTTTTCTTCATATGAACTAATACTTTTTTACCACTTTTTGCAAAAAACATTACGTACCATCCCCAGAAGGACCAATCCGGGAACACAATATCGAGCATGGAATCACTGCTGCAATATGTGAAAAGCGGCGGCGGCGCCGTGGAATTGGTACTGCTGTAATTTTCTTTCTTGATTGCCGGAAGGTCGCCGCAATCAAATAGCAAGTCGAGATCGGGCAGTTTGCCAGGGTACCTCCTGAGCAACTGCACGATCCCGTACTGCGTAAAAATGTCTCGAGTTTGATACGGCCTCTGATACGTTTCCACGTAAGCCTTACCGTCCACTATTACCAGCCGGAAATGTGCCGTGGGACGACCACTCATCACCATCTCTTGAGTGATACCGGTCTCCCTCCACGGCCACAAATCATCGTGGATAAACCGGAAGTAATCGGGGCAGGATGGAGGCGGCGGCGCCGTCTGGACGTTGTCTTGAGGTGGTTGGTTGTTGTTTCCGGAGCAAGTTTGGGACTGTTTTTCCGGGGAACAGTTCAATGGGATATCTATTGTCTGCAATTTTTGGGCGGATTCTGAAAAGTTGCTAATATGATGATCAACTCTTTCACTTCTCAACTTTGATTTTTGAAGGTACTTTTTATCCCTCATCAACTGCATGCATAACATGCAATATTAAAGTTTCATTCATATCACTAGTCAACAAGTGAATCAATCATAGAAATAATAATGCGTATATAGAAGGGTGTAAGTTACAGGATGAAAATAAAAATATAAAAATTAACATGACAAAACAAAAAAGTGACGAAGTTACAGGATGAAAAAGGAGAATTAGCCGAACAGGGGAGTGGAGAAAATTACAGCAACACGAGAGGCGGAGTCGAGGTGGCGCGAGCGGATAATCTTGCCGAGAGTGAGGATCACGAAAAACAATGCTACCAGCGAAAATCGGGCCATCGTCTTCACGATTGCCTCCTTTCCTGTCTGCGACCTCCCACTCCTTTTCATTTTCACATCCAATTTTACTCACTCCACAACCATCTTCTTTTCTCCTTTTTGTTGTCTTTAGATAGCTAATTTATAAATTGTAGAGGGTTCTAATTTGGAAGGAAAATAATGAAATCAAGTAATATTTGATATGCAGTGTATACATGGGGAGTTTTAACTTAATTTGGCCAACAAAAAAAGAAAGTCGATGGAAAGACATTCCCATTTCTGCAATGCAGCAAATTTGTCTTGGGGCTGTAGGTGAAAGTATTGGTACGGGTGCAATTGAAAAGACTTGAATCAAGTAGTGTCAAACTCGAAATAATCTTGACAAAAATATTAGAAGGAAACTCGACTCAAACAGCTTGATCAAGCCCAATTGTTTTGAACTTGAGCTCGACTCGATTGAAGACTCGAAACAATTGAGCTCAGCTTGGCTCGATTAAATTTGAGTCTAGCACGAATAGCTCATGAGCTGGCTCGACTCATTGGGGACCAAAAAGTAATTATCCCGTTTCGTGTGGATTAAAATCGAAATATAGGTGACAGTGATGTGAAGTTGGTAACCATGAACTGTTATAGAAAGGGAGTATTTGAGAAGTTCAATGATTTTCATGTGTAAAATATTTTTATCGTGTGTTTATGATTTAGGCTTAGTGAAACGATTACGCGAATTTATAGAACTTAATATTCTTTCTAAATTAAGTGATTCTTCTAAAATTTGCTTTAAAAAATAAGGAAAAAGTTTAATGCTATACTTTTGTTATACAAATTCCATGATACTCACACTTAAATTGCCCTGTAGTCACCCTAATCCAAAGACCAGAACCCACGGTCATTAACTCGAGCCCCACTTTAAACCAGAGCAAGCTCTGTTTTGATTGACTCATCTCAAAAGTTGATCGCACCTAATGGGTTCGGTTTCGAACGAACCTGAGACCTAAGGAGAAACATACTCCTAAGTTCCAAACTTATACCACTTGGCCGACTCTTAAGTATTCCTTATGTTTTCTTTTATTGTGATTAGGTTGTCTCAAGGCCATGTATGCCGGTCTTTAAAAATCTTTCAATTTTCCAAATATGCATTCCAGAATTTGAAAGACAATTTGTATAAAGGAGACATAAACGTACCAAACTGCCTATTAAATTAAATGTAGGTATACATATATGTATTAAACATAATAAAAATCCTCCTAAGTTTGCTTAGTATGACTTTGCCAGTAATCTTTCTCCCATTTATCTACTTGACTAACTCCACGAACTTTAGTTTCAAAAACAGAATGAAGAGAAGCAGGGTCGTAAGGCGGAGGCATGGTGCACGGTTCAGACAAAGCAGGACCTTTAACGAGCGACTCAGTCATGAATTTCTTCTCGAACCCTTGTGCAGGGCAAGCCATCGATTCTGAACAAAGTTCGACAGCTCCTTTAGGCACAGTGGGCTTGATTTTCAAGAGCTTGGCGTACTGAGTTAGCAGATGAAACATGTAGTCATAAACGTAGTCCATCTTCAGATCGTCTAGAATGAAACTGCTTCCGGCTTTACCAATGGCCCGAGATCAGATTTATACAACTTTTTGTTCACAGATTTAGGATTTATGAGATGGGTTAGCACATCCTTGTGATGGCTATTCCCCCAGTCAACTGCATATTTAATGGATCTGCACTTGTCGTCGTCCTTAACTAGCCAGTAATGTTTCAAAGGAATCAAACTTCACGTGTAAAAGTCATAGTAAATAGGCTTTACGAGCAACGCAACAGAATCACAAGCCAGAATGTATTTCTCACTAACGGACCACGCAGATCCTTCAATGTAGATTTTGAATCTGTACAGATTCATTTCAAAACAGTGAGATTTCTACATGCTGAACTCGAAAAACTAAATCATTATCGGCAAAAACTTGTATGCACCAGTTGCACCGTGCAACTCAAATGTATTTTTAAATGGTAATAGTTGTTTTACTAAAAGGTATTAGTTTGTTAGCATTCGTTGTTTTCATAGAAAAATATTAGTCGGTGTACAAGAGTGTTGCTCAAACATATCTCAGAGAATAAATTGTAGTCAAGAGGCTATTCCACCTGTGAATGCATTGGCTCGCTAAGTCCGACTGCTTGTACCCCTGTTTCTGTTCTTCCAGCCAGTTCTGCAATTTTCTATCTTCGTCAAATTACAGTTCATCAAGCCAAAAAAATACAGAGAAATATTCTAGAGAGCACTAGAACGTTCCTAGTTACCTGAGCATAGACACGTGCGTTCCAATCCTGTTTCTCCGAGACATTACACGTGAGTAAATCCATCCTAGTTGCAGCAACTACCGGATTGCCTTTCCAATAAGCATACGGCTCCCTCTCTGTCCATTGAGTCCGCTTATTCCCTTCTTTTAGGTCCTCCGACAATGCCTCCCATGGCTTAATATTAATCTCTGGCCTAAAGAGTCCAAATACTCAAGATCTACCTAATATAATACACAATTCATACAATACTCATACTCGTTTAGAATACTTACGAGCCCCGGAACGACCAGTCCGGAAACACGATATCGTATGTGGATTCGTTCCCACAGTACCGGAACAGCGGTGGTGGGGCCGGGTATTTGGGACCACTGAAAGCTTCTTTTTTTATGACTGGCCAGTCAACACAATCGAACATTAAGTCCAGATCAGGTAGTTTACCAGGGTACTTCCTAAGCAACTGTAGGATCCCCCACAGGGTAAAAGTGTCTCTAGTTTGGAATGACTTTCTATATGTTTCCACATAAGCTTTACCGTCTACTATTACCAGTCGGAAATTTGCTGTGCGACGGGCACTCATCGCCATTTTTCTAGTAATACCTGTTTCCCTCCATGGCCATAGATCATCGTGAATCCAACGAAAGTAATCGGGACAAGATGGTGCTGGTGTTGATAAACGATCTTTATGTTCGAACAAAATCTTAGATGGGTAGTAATTTGTAGGGCAGGTTCGGGATTGGTCACCGAGGGTACAGTTTAACGGATATTTATGGTCTTGGGGGTATTCTGGAGGTTTTGAGGACTTTCAGAAGGGTAACTATGATCTGTTTCAGTGGTTACTGTTGGTTTTTGTGGTGAATTTATCTCCATAAACTGCATCAATAAAAATACCAGTTAAGACTTTCAGCCTTTTTTGGCTTTTGCGTTTACTTTTGATAACAAAAATCTAGGGCAAAGTCTTGTATGCACACGGTGCACCATGCATGCAACTCAAGTGCATTTTTGAAACATGCAAGTTATATTCACTGAAACATGCATCTAGTGCACAAGATAACTTGTGTGTTTCAAAAATACACTTGAGTTGCACGGTGTACGTGGTGCACAAGAGACCTACTCAAAATCTACTGCTATTCATAGTTTAAGAAGCAAAAATCACATCTTCATTTGCATGGCCAAGGATGCATTTGTCACTATATACATCCATTTCTTATCATGCCTACAGTCTTCAATTAGTTGAGAAATAATATTAAATATTTATTTTCAAATACTATCGACTAAGGCATTCACTATTTTTGTTGAATTCGAAATTCGAGATATAAATATGAATGATACTAAACTTATACTAATCATTAATGCAAAATAAAACTCCTTTCTTTCACTAGAAATACAAATGCTGCACTCAATATTTCGTCATTTTTAG
Source organism: Stenogyne calaminthoides (assembly GCA_037126765.1). NCBI lineage: Eukaryota > Viridiplantae > Streptophyta > Magnoliopsida > Lamiales > Lamiaceae > Stenogyne > Stenogyne calaminthoides. Next base: position 4,595,073 of record JBBCBC010000016.1, on the reverse strand, counting down.
GGTTACGATACCCTATTTCATTTTCGTATATCACCTTATAATCTATGACAAAAAATTATATGAGACGGATCATATTTGTTTATGTTATATGACCCGTGGGTTTTGAAGCTCTATATCAGTCACATTATTTAAAGGTAACTATGACCCAAATATTAAGTTGGAGCTCCGTGTCCCTCTTAATCCATTGATGCGAAGGAAATCACATGCCTCATTTGAAGAAGATAAATTATTTAATGCAATCTCTAATAAACTGTACATTATTTTTAAAATCAGATCAGTATTAATTCACATTATTTCTATAGCTAGCAGCCTAGCACCCTACTCAACCGTATCATTTTTCAAGTTATTATGTAACGTAATGAATAATGCATTATGGATAGCCAATAATTGTGTTTCTCGATTGTCTTGCCTTTAAATTAAATCATCTTCATCTACGGACAATTCCACCCCAAATTCAACAAAGTGGTTTATCTGCTATCACAGGTGTAACATTGCTCATAGAGACAAGTAAAAATATAAAAAATATAAAATTCATGTGTTGACAATCCAGGCAATTGAATATTACTAATTTTCGGTAAATAATCTCGTTTGCTTCAACTGGGCAATCTTCTATGGAATTATTTAATATATTTTTCGAAATTCAAATTCTATTCCTCGTGTACAGTACAAGATTGCTACTAGCATTATTTTGTCACAAAATATCAAGTTTAAGCACATGCAATACCATTAATTTAGGACCACAAAAATGCACGCGTCCACTAAATAACAATCTCTTGCTCCAAAATAAAAAGTGATGCTACAAATGTCAATCATACACCGAAACACGAAATCAACGCAAATTACGCAATGACGTATATGAGATTTCAAATTAATAATTAAATTAAACCTAGAATTCTCAGTGTAACACAGTCTGGAAAAATAATAATAAAAATAATTCCCAACCGACTAAAAAGTAAAAAAATAATAATATAATAATGAGAAGAAATTGCAGGTCGCGAGAATTAGCAGAAAGATCGAAAAACTTACAGCAGCAGATGAGACGAGGTAGCGCGTGCAAATGAACGCGCCGAACGTGAGGACGATAACGAAGAGCGCCACCAGCGAAAATCTCGCCAGCGGCCGCAGGATCGCCTCCATTACTGTAGAATCTTCAAACGGAAATGAAATCCAAATCGAACACAAAATTAGTTTAAAATACAAATTAATCAGTGGTAAATGAAGCGTTATAGGTCTTTTTCCAGTTAGGAAATTAAGAATTTGAATTGAAGCCTAGCTATCGTTTTTCAAATTGGAAAAAAAAATGGTAGACTAGCTAGTATCCTTTGCGCTAAATTAAATTGATGAATGCTTGAATTCTAGGAGATTGCAGGGTAGCGTATAAGCATAAAGGTTCAAACCATGGAATCAAGGAGATTTGGGTAACAAAAAAGTAGAAAAAACAAGAGGATTTACGTGTTGGATGAATTTGGATATGAGAGAGACAAACTGAGAAAAGGACAAAAAAAAGTGAGCGAGGAAGTCCAAAATGAGCCAAAAGTAGGCGACTTTTCCCCTCACTTTCGTGTGTATAATCTCTATAATCAAAATCTAAAATAGATGATGTGTCAAATAATAAAATGATGTGTCAATAATGTGGCAAAGTCACATTTTTCTATTTCAAATCCTTATAATCTCATTCATTTTGATTGTTGTTTTGATCTTAACCGTTGATTTTGTCTTTCATTTCCTATAAATTATAACCTCTTTCATTCATTTTTTCTCTATTTCATTTCACAAATTTTCATTTCTTCATCCCCAATTCTCATATGATGATGATTTATTGTCGTTCTATTTTTTCATATCATATTTCTCATTTGTTAAAAATGACAAAAATATATTATTTGTTAGATCATATTTTTTGGTCGATCTCATTGCTATTACATTATTTTGCATTGATTGTTTCAATTACTTTGTAGTAATCTAACAAATAATTTTATTCCGATTTTCAGATTTAGTTGTTATTGTAGAGAAGATTACTTTTGGGGATATGGTAATTTTTTTTTTCTATATCATGAAGAATGTAGTAATTTTTTAATTTGTACAGTGTGAAGAATATGATCATATTTTGTTTATGCTAACTTAAAGATTTTATGCTAACTTAAAGATTAAAAAGTTCCAGATTTTATGTTAACTTAAAGATTTAGTTAAAAATCAATTTTTTAATTATGTAATTTAAATCATGTTCTTAATTATATAATCATATTCCTTAAATTACGATTCAACTCTAATTAATTCATATATAGCAATTATTGGTAAGGTCAACTAAGCATAATTTCTTAAATTTCGGTCCATACTTTAATTAATAATTATATGTATTGATCATGCAGCTTAATTTTAGCTATTATAATTAATCAATCCTTGATTTTATTGATTTATTAACATAAATTATGATTAAAATAAATTGAAGTTAGCTATATTAATGTTATTATTCGAAATTTCTCATATCAATATTTTTTTATGTAGGTTCATATATAATCGTATTTTGCATGTATTAAGAAGCTTAATTGATGGTATTTAAAAAAAAAAGCTTAATTGATTTTCAAAATGTCTTTTATATTCAATGTAAAACTGATTAGACTACTCTTTGACTTCCAACGACAACTCATTCTTCTTATTTTAGAGAAATTATTCTCAAATTCAATCAAATTCTAGAATTATAGCATTTTTCCTGTCATTTTTTACTACATTTTTTTAGAATTATACAATCTATACTTGACCATTTAAATTAGCAAGATTACAATCTGAAGGTTAATTTAATTATCATACATAATTTAAAAAATTACATCAAATTTAATTTATAGTTTCCTTTGTTGTATAACCAATTAAGGATTCAACATTGACTATATTTCGCAACATTTTAATTCAAATCAATACTAAAAAAATTAATTGATTATCAAATAATTATATATATATATATATTAATGAATGTTTTTTTAACATTATTATTAAATTTGTAATTTTCAATTTTTCGGATGAATATTTTATATTTAATCTAGACTGATATTATGAAATTTGAATATATTTTTTTAAGGATTTACACTTACTATTCAAGCTTAAATATTTTTTTTTATCATTACTCAATATAGTAAAAAGTTAATTAAATCTTGAATTTAATTTAAATATACTTGAATATTATATACAAGAATATAATTAATCACTAATTGATCATTTGAGATTCTTTTCCTATTTATACAGTACTTATATAGAAATCAAATTTCATGTATAACTTTCTTTTGCTATAACATTGATTAAGGATTCGAGTAGTATTATTTTATTACGCACATTATTTTTGAAGTAACACTATACATAATTTTCATAATTATGTACATTGACTTTTGTTATAATATTTTCGCATTAGAATCCAATCCATTTTTTTAAACCCTTCCGATCCAATTTTCAAATACGAGTAAATTAACAGTTAGTGCCTTATCTTATTAGAATATAGATTTTAAAAAATGTTATTGGAATTAAGTTATGTATGTTAAATTTTAATTTCATACTTTGACTTATTATATATCCTTTTTAAATATTTTCCCTAACTAAATTGGCATTATAATAAACATTAATTATTATTACATTATTTATTAAATATTATAATCTTTGAAATAAGTAATAATTTTTTTAGCGTCTTGGAATAGTAGTTTGTTAATCATAACGTAATTTTTAGAGTAAAGATATATTTAAACTAATATTAAATTGAATAATTTAATAATTGGGATATTATTATTTGTATTTTTTATTTAATATTATAAGATGATTACGCAGCAATTTTATTGTGTTCTTTAATTATTTTTGCACTAATTTAACATATAGATAAAATTAAAAAGTTTTATTGCATCATTTATAAAATTATTTTTTAAATTTATAATTAACCATTAATATATATCATTAAATTCAAGTATAAAATGTAATTTTTTTTTATCAAAGTTATTAAGTATCCAAGCATTGTTTCTATATATATATATATATATATATATTTAATTTATATATTAGTTTCACATCTTTAAATTACTATCAAAGTATTTTATGTTTCAACTACGAAGAAAGACTTGCAAGCTTTAAATATTATAAACACTAACTTTCATTTGTATTAAACGTTGTTCAATTAATATGATGTAATATTGTATATTTTTTATAAGTTATAATTGTACTAATATCCATTTTAAATGTTTAGGGTATTTGTTATAAGTTAGTATAGTTTACTAATTCATGGTAGAAATTTAAATATTTAAAACTAATTTAGGTTCATTTTAATTGTAAATTTATGTTGTAAAATTAAAGACTAAAAAGTTATGATTATAAGATTTACAATTCGTTAAAGAGAAGGGATATTTATTGAGATTATCTTTAATCTACTAAAGGTGAATCACCACCAATTCATATAGTGCCTTTATTTTAAAATCTATGAATTTATGTGAGAAGTTATTTATAGTATCATTATAAGTTTTTAAATTTTTTATTTTAATAACTTATTATTTAATTTTGATATCTACCTTCCATTTATCTCTTATGTATTAATTAGGAATCACCCCCTATTCATGTCGTTGCTATATTTCAAATCTTATTAATTTTTATGAGAAATTATTTATGTTATTATTAATAATATAATTTTTAAATCCTAATATTAATTTTTTTAATTTAATTTATGTAATTCAATCTTTTATAGAATAGAAATAATATAAATATTCTAATTTTTAGACCAGTTTTTTTATCGCGTATGTCTAAGGTCTGTAATTGATCTTTACTCACAATAGTAATAGTGGTGTACGGTGAAAATGGTGCACACAATACATTATCTTTCTGAAGACATTTATTAGAAGATTCATAGAGGTTTCTAAGGCAATTCATTTTTAAATCCCTTTCATTCTTTTTAAATATCACTAACATGTACCCTGACATACTACACGAGATTGCAAATAGTTTTTATATCATTAATCTTAAATTAAATACTTCATATATTTAATTAGTTTGATTAATTCAATTTTTATTTACTAATATTGTATGTGCATATTTTTGTTATGATATTTTATCCCTTCATTACATAATATATACTCATAACATTTAAATTTTCTTACACCAACATTAACCTTAATTTTTATAATTAAATATTTTTAACAAAATTACTATTAGATGAAAAAAAAATTATTAACACAACATATTTGTAGGAAAATAAAATTTTTAATAACCATGAAAATTAATCATGAGGATTATATATGAAATAATGATGGGTGAAAATGACAAAATGATATGTATTATATAAATAATATATAAGACTGGAATGAGTATGATTTCTAATTTTAATGGGAGGAAGTAATTTAGAATAAAAAATAAATGAAAATATGCACAAACAATTCATATTATAATATAAAAAATATACATGTGATTGAATTAATATAAAACTTAATGTATCACAAAGCTTGGAAATCATATTCTTGAAGCACGAATAATTTTAGGAAGAAGTGTTGAGAATAAGGTGTTCATCCGAAGAATGACATTGAGTAATTCGAATCAAACAATGTCTGTAAAATTTAAGAGGAGACAATTTCCAATCCTATTATGTTTTGTAATGACGATAAATAAAAGTCAGAGTCAATTCTTTCGACTGTAAATCCGTACATTCTCAAGCAGATTTTCACACACGGACAATTATATGTTGTAGTCTTAAGATTTAAAATCAAAAGAGGACTGAGAATTATGTGTCTCGATTTGTATAAGTATACAATAAATATTATTTACAATTTTTTTTTTCAAAATTTATAATTTATATAGGTTTTTTTTTGTGCTTTTAAATCTAAATTTATGGATTCATTTGTTTATCATAAGTCATCAAGTACAATAACATAGTATGCATGTTTGAATTATATTTTTATTTTTAATACTTTGTGAATTATAAATTATTTGACCATAAAAAATATTAAACGATCAAAATAATATTAAAATATTATTATTTATTTTATATAAAAATATATTTTCAATCCGCAAAGTTCGCGGGGCTAACACTAGTTTTTTAATATTTCCTTTTGCATTCTGACGCCAAAAGATACGTAAGTTTTATGAATCAGATTTTAGGATCTAAATTTTGCTTCATTTTGAAATTAATCTTAATTATTTTAATTTTTTTATTTAGTTCAAAAAATTATTAATTCTTTTAAATTAATCATTTAATTTGTTGCAGTATTTCACCCAACAGTTAACAACCACATATATAATTATTATTATTTGTTTTAATAAATAAATATTATCTAAACTTTTTTAATTCTAATAATTTTTTAAAGGGATTTTTTCGAGTATTTTTAGGAAGGAGTTGTGATATCTGTGTATTTTAGTTTAAATTTGGATTTTTCAATCTGTTTAGACTCGATAAATCAACCCGGTCAGCTTTGTCTTTATCTTTTAATGTACAGATTATCTTTAAACTCGATCCAAACTCTGATCAAATTATTAGGATTAAAAAAGTTCAAGTGACACTTTAAAAATAAAAGAAAAAATAAAATAATTATGGATGGTTCTCTCTCGATAACCTGCTGCAATAGGTTAATTGATCAATTTTTAAAAAAAATAGAAACTTACATAACTAAAATCAAAACATCAAAATAATCGAACAAATTTCAAAACGATGAAAAGTTATGGACTAAAAAATATCCCCTGATTTTATTATAATGAGATAAATTAGGACTTATTGTTTTTACGTAAATATAGGGGATGAGATCGGAATTTGAAAGAATCTCGTGATTAGCATTAAATTAGAGTTACGGCATGAGATTATGGGGCAAGGAGTTGGAATCCATGTATTAATTATTCAAAGGAAAATTTTGTTGGAGAATTTAATGGTTTTCATGAGAAAAAGACATTTTCCTCAAGTTCTTAGTCAAAAGATTCAATGCCCATGAATATGACCCTGGAGTAGTCAATTTTGTATAGCATTTTATTTTAGAACTGTGTATACAAAATGAAACGAAATTACTGAATGGCAAAAAAGGGGTAAAAAGTTGGTCAAAGATATGTGTTTTGGAGATTCGCAGTAGAACCCATCAAATATGTAATTTTCACATCAACAATATTCCTCCAATATTAAGAAAGTTGTGTTGAGATATATGTAATATAGTCATGTACCAAAAACATTAATCATATAATCGAATTTTATTAATATTCCTACACTTGTGTCAATTAATTTGGAAAGTGATATAGAGTGTGAATAACACGTTTTGATAGATATGATCTGATCTAGCGCATCAAGACTTAATTTTTTTTAGGATTTTGATTGCTTAGTATCATTTGGAGTTTTATCAATTCTTTTAGTTTTTATGTAATATGTTGGATGATTATTTGCTGGGTTAAATATTGAATTAAGAATTTTGGGTTTTATCTCCTTTTTCGAGCAAAGCATAGTACACTTGTATCTCTTGATGTCGTATTGTACACACTTGTGCTGGGTCATAAACACAACTATTGTACACACTTGTGGTGTATTAGTATGAATTAGTCTGATTTCTTGTGATTTAATAATTTGGAAATCTGTGAAGGATATATGAGGACTCTTTCCTATAATTGGAGTACCTAATTGCAAGGACGAGAAATCCTTATTACATATCCTAATTTATCATTCAAGAGAGAAAAAGGTCCGGTGGAACCGGATATTGGTTTATACTAAAAAGAAAACACTCTTTTATGGAGTAGTCATATCAAACAACGGATCATGTTTCATAAAATTGCAAAATTTTAAGCATTTATTGAGTGGCATAAAGATTATGTAAATGGAGAGGAGTAACACCTTGGTCAGTTGACTAAAAATAAATTTTTCGTTAGTATAAAGAAAAGGAATTATGAATCTTGTGAAACAAATAATAATAAAGTTTTTTTTAACACGATGACCATTAATTTCACTCAAACCAAAGGTGCAAAAAATAATGACACTTGAAGCAACATAGAGAGAGTTCTCGAGGTTTTAATGTATACATAGATTAATCTTGCCTTGTTAACAAAGATAAAAACGGAAGAAAATAGTTAAATGCCACCACTTTTGGGTTATGTTTGTTTATAGTTTTGAGGGGATTCAAAATTTTATAAAGGAAATTTTGAAGGATTTGGTATAAAATAAAAAATGTATTTATATTTTGTATATGTTTGAGAGTGTGGATTTTGTAGAATTTGGTAAAATAAGTCTTTGAAAAAAAAGTAGAAGATATAAATAATATATATTTCAAAAAGTAATATAGAAATTATTGAATGATTATATAATGATAATAAAGTAAAAAAAGTAGGAGAGTGAGTATTGAATTGAATAGATAATTATAATTGAAAGCGTGTGATAAATGATTGATACTGCATTGAAAATTGTTTTGAAAAAAATAATATAAGTGTTTTATAAGTAATAGAGAATTTTGGAGAATTTAAAATTTTATACCGAAATCCTGATAAGCAAAAATGAATTTGGAATTTGAAATTCTAGAAGAGACTTTTCAAACCATAAACAAACATAACCTTGGGGATTGGCTGCAAAAAGATTTCAATTTGTTGTGTTAATTAATTAAAAATAAATACTGAAATACTTTTATTTGCGGTCTTTGGCCTCATATGGGCTTAAATTATTCTGTGATTGTGCGTTTACTTGTTGGCCTAAATTATCATTTATATTAGCATTATATTTTCGTGTGCTCACTTGTACAGTCTTATTTCTGCTAGTTTGGACGTACGAAATACTCATCTTTCACATAAAAGAAGTGAAAAGGAATTGGGCCACACACCGGCCCAACCATTAAACGGATCTCATTAAAATTCTGCTATTGAAATATCATGTGGGTAAAATCATTAATCTTCCTATCATAAAAAGTTACTCTTCGATCTCTTTTAATTTATCTCCTAAAATCATCAAAATATTTAAATAAATGTGTTATATTAATGCAGAAGACAAACATATATTATAAGTATGGTAAAAAAATCAATTATTTTCTTAGCATATGCATTTGTTCAAAAATGAAATATGTTTTGGATATGGGGAGTATTTTATTGTATTTTATTTTATGTTCTCAGTCATTAAATAAAGAAAAATTTAACTAGTACAGTATAGTGTTACGTGTAGGGTGGGGATTACGGCCAAACTGTCTATTTTATACCAATTTTTTTTAGTTGAGAGTTGGTCTGAACATATAGTTTGTGGCTTGCTCAACTTTGGTACAAATTAGATTTAAAAAAAAAAACTTGTATAAAATAGATAGTTTGGTATAAAATACTAAAATTTTGGATTACGGCCAAATTTCTCATTACATATAATTTTTTGACCAATCGATTATAATGTCGTCTCATCAATCATGCATGTTCGAAAGAAAGCTAATAAGCAAGTCAGATAAGTTGGAATAAACATTTATTTTAAATTTTTTAGATAAAAAATTCAAATAAAAATCATTCGCCCTTCGATGAGATATTAGATTCAATATATTATTGTAATATATCGAAATACAATAATTTTTCTCATTCACCCAAACTTCACGACTCAAGTGTAGTTACAACATACAATTCGAAAAAAAATAATACAAATATCATTCCAGCATTTGCTATTGTTATCTCAACCTCTTTTTCGCTCAACTTTTGTTGACACTTTTATTGACATTTCTGATGATAAAATTCAAGCAACATTTCAGTCCACCGTACATCAAGATACATTGTTAATATATTTGCTTATTCACGTTGTATTTTGGGGAACAAATATCCCATGTTATATTTTGTTAATATCATAATTTTATAATAAATTTTAATTATTTAAAATGTGAAATATGAATAAAATAAAATGTGTTTAAATAAGATATATGCAATAATTAAATGATAAATGATGTGAGCATAGGAGGTTGGATACATACAACAGTAGAGAAATGACAAGTCAGTTTCAGCTCCTCTCTTTTTTTTTTGTGCGTCTCTGTTGTCAAAAGCATGTACATAATCGCTTTTCACTTTCCACCACCTGTTTACAATTTAAAAATTCACCCTAGCAAAATGATAAATTTGCTCAAAAAAGGAATTAGGGATAGTATAGTAAATTGGGGGTTGAGTTGCATGGTTTGGGGCTGAGTAAAACGGGGAATACGAACAATTTCCTTTTATCAGAATATATAATTGAAAATAGCTTTCCTCAGAAAATGAGAAAATATTTGAGTAATGATCAACATTTCTGAAGTATTACAGAGATTTTGTTGGTGTTGTCGTTGAAATCTGGTGTTTGACCCAGAAAGAACGAACCAAGGTCCCCACCACTTTCTGGTTCTGCTGTTAACCAATTAAGGTTTTTTGGCCCACTTCATTAAATTAGTTTAATAATTATGCATCCACACAAGGTTAGGCAGGAAGTTATTTTATTTCAAAATTATAATCATTCTACATTTCAATTTTGAATTTTCATCATGTATATATATTTTATTTTATTTATATATATTAAGTGAAATTTCCCAATTCAAATATCAAGATTCAAATTATAGTTGGAAATTTGATAAAGGTACAAGGATTCTCAACACTATAATATAAGCAACATATTTGCGTGTCACAGTCTCACTGTACAAAATATAATTTGAACGTTGACGTTTTAATATTTTAAGAGATGAGAATGTTAATTTGTACTAAATTATACCCGTCTATATGAGATCGTCTTATACAAATGTTTGTTAAAGCCGAAAACACATAGCTGACCTTCTAACTTTGTTGGGGTAGATTATTTCTCTAATTTTGACCATTTTTAAATGCTTCTTAAACTCTTATTTTTTTTTGACGGAGCTTTTTAAACTCTTATAAACAATTGTTTCTTTGACTATTATTTCCTGAGTTAGAAGTTTGAAATTAAATCTTGTGAGCAGAAAGGAGAGGATAATAAGGGTATTTGTTAAAAAAAAGTGATACTTCATCCATTGAAAATTTGTTTACCCCTTTACTTTTGACACAAATTTTAATATGAGATTTATTTATTAGTAGTTAAAATGATTGATTGAGTATATTTTTGTTCTTTTTGTTATTTTATTATCAAAGTAGATGATTTTTTATGGAAAAAGTAATAACATTAGATATAATTTTGCGATCTTGAAAGTGTATAATTGAAAAGAGTGTAATTACTTTATTTTTTTTATAAAGGGGTAAACAAGTTAGGGACGAACAATCTGTAAAAATTAGGGCCGGCTTGTTTGGGTGTAATGAAAATTATTACTATTAATACTGCCTGACAGTTTTGATGTGTCCGTAATGGAAACAGTAAGTAATTGATTACCTTACTTTCATCACTCACTCAACCCTCGTCACATGAAATTCACTATTAATTTTCTAATCAAGCAAGAACGATGCAATCAATAACTCTACAGTGATTAATCTCTCAATTACACTTATTATCAGTACCATTCTCAAGTTATACCAAACGGGCTCTAAAATAGCCCAAAAGTAAACAAGTTTGGGACTATGAGAGCATGTATGATTATCACGCTCTCCCAACTGATGCACGCCTGACCCTCTCTTGCTTCTGTTGTCTCAAAACCCAACGCCTTAATTATTCGCAGGTTCACACCTCTCTATATAAAGGAAGCCTCCTTTTATGTTTTTAGTACCCCCCACACCCTTTTCTCTTTTTTAAAGAAAAAAGTGTTGGCCCTATATATCATAGGAGCCCCTTACCTGCAGCTACAAACATTAACAGGAAAACATCACCAAATTTCTGCACTTTGATACATCACACACCATGTCTGTAAGTGAAACTTCTTCATACAATATCATCATCTCTCTCTATTTTATTATTTTGTTTTGCAAATAATGTGAGCTACATATGTGTTTTTCAATTTGAAGATGGTGGAAGTGAGAGTCCCCAATTTGGATTGCGAAGGATGTGCTTCAAAGCTTAGGAAAGCTCTATTCAAGCTCAAAGGTATACATGCCTATGCTTAAATTTAATTTCACATACATATTAAGAAATTCGTGACATTGGAAAAAGTTTCATTTACAAAATCATAAAAAAATTCACACTTCTATTTAACAATATATGACTCCTACCTATATAGCCCCTTCGATTCAAAATAAGTAATATTTTAAATAATTAATTTTGTTTATTTCTTCCCTTTTACCCCTATTATAATAAAATAATCTCTCATTATCATAGTATTGAGTTTACTTTAATAAATTAATTTTCCCATTTTTTTAAAGAGTAGATTTCAGTGCATTCAGGTGCACCCTACACTTATAAATACTTCCTTCATCTCGTAATTACTGCTACACTTGTTTTATTTTGACGTCCCAATATTATTGCAACACTCCCAAAATGGAAACAAACATAATATTAATGCACCCACAACACCCTTATTTTATTCCACTAAAACCCAGTTTACTTGGTTTGCGGTCTATTTTTTGTGTTGCAATAATCTTGAGACGGAGTGAGTACAACTTATTTGCATGATTCAATGTAAACAAGTTGCATCTTTCAGTATAATAAGTTATATGATTATAATTAAATATGAGTTTTTATCATTAGTTAAATATTAATTGTATAGGGGTAGATGAGGTAGAAGTTGAGATGGAGCTGCAGAAAATAACGGTTCGTGGGTACTCACTTGAAGAAAAGAAAGTGATCAAGGCAATTAAAAGAGCAGGAAAAGCAGCAGAGCCATGGCCATATCCAGGACACTCCCATTTTTCATCATTTTACAACTACCCTTCCCACATTGTCAGCCATTACTACGAGACTTCTAGAAATGTGGCGGCGCCGAGCGTTCACGCCTTCTTCCACACGCCGGCGGTCTACTCCGTCGCCGTCGCCTCCGACGAGGCCGTCGCTTCCATCTTCAGTGATGACAATCCTCATGCTTGCACCATCATGTGAAATTAATTCTCAAAACCAAAATTAATTACTTTGTAAGCTGTATTTCATTTATTGTTGATTTGTTGTTTGTCTAGATATTAGCAATTCATTTCTTACTTTGATTTTTATTTGCCGTTTTGGTATCTAGGTATAATGTATATTTGAGGAAATTTTGTGCTGGATTTTAATGTTGCTTGGTGATGTTTTAAATTGAAAGTTCAAGACTTGATTCATTGATTTACAAGTGCTATTAATTTTGTACTTCTTATTACTTAATTTTTCTAGTTTCTTGTATGTTGTGCTAATTTGATTACTGAAACATTTAAACATATATTAATAATATTATTTGATATTGATATACATGGAGGAGCACTTTGATTTTTGCCCAAACACGCTTGGTGGAAGTTACTGATCAGCTTTCTCTTATCTCAAGTAAAGGCACTTTCCTTTCTAACAAAGTTTTTTAGATGGCCACTCCTTGTCATGTACTACCTCCGTCCACCAAAATTGTATTCAATTTATTTTGACATGTTATACGAAAAGATAAATTAAATTCATTTATTAATAACATAATTAATTGTGAGTAAAGTATATTGATAACTTGAGTGATTAAGTGATTGTTGGACGATAAAGATAAAAAAAATTGCATTCATAAACGTACTTAATTTACCTTTTCGTACAATATGCCAAAATGAAATGAGCACAGTTTTGGTGGACGGATGGAGTACTCCTGTTATTCCATACAAGGATGCGACCGATAGAGTTTCGTGGACAATATGAATGCGGTCGGCCTCCATGCCTACTGCACTTTGACGTTTCTCGAGAAGACTTAGGAGCAAGTCGATGTGAAGAGACTCCTTGAAAAGCAGGACCTCGCACGTCAGGCCCTCCGAACTGATGTCGATAGACTGACCCGAGAAAGAGAGGTCACCATGTCGAAGTTGAAGAATGCCGATGACAAAGTGACGAACCTGGCATATGCCTTCAATTCTCATCAGAAATTACACTTAGAAAGAAGGGATCGATTATGAGGAAACCTTTTCGCTTGTAGCTATGCTGAAGTCCATCTGTATTCTCTTGTCGATAGCTGCACATCTAGATTTCGAGATCTGGCAAATGGATGTCAAGACAGCTTTCCTAAACGGAAGTCTTGAAGAAGAAATCTATATGCGCCAACCCGAAGGTTTCATTACGAAAGGCCAAGAGCATCTAGTTTGCAAGCTCAAGAAGTCCATCTACAGACTAAAGCAAGCATTTCGAGCTTGGAACCAATGTTTTGATCAAGTTATAAAATCATATGGTTTATATCAAAATGAGTTCGAAAGTTGTGTATACAAAAAGTGTGTTGGAACTATCTTGGTATTCTTAGTACTATACGTAGACGACATTCTGTTCATCGAAAATGATGTAAAGGTGTTATCAGACGTGAGAGTGTGGCTGTCAAATCAGTTTGATATGAAAGACTTAGAAGAAGCCGATCACATCCTAGGGATCAAAATCACTCGAGATCGCAGTAAAAGGATGATTGGCTTATCCCAAACTTCATACATAGACACTGTTTTGAAGCGATTCAACATGCAAGATTCCAAGAAATGTTTCTTACCTTTCAGACATGGAATCCATCTGTCAAAAGAAATGTGTATCAAGACACAAAATGAGATAGATGACATGAGGGGAATTCCATATGCGTCGGCAGTTGGAAGCCTCATGTATGCAATATTGTGCACGAGGCCGAATATTTGCTTTGCCATAGAAATGGTAGCAAGATATCAGAGTAATCTGGGAAAAGAACATTGGACCGCTGTTAAAAACATTCTGAAGTATTTGAAAAGAACTCAAGATAGAATGTTAGTTTACTAAACATTTCTGAACACTTCTTGAAATAGAACATTTTTGGGATTAAATCCAAAGTGATCTCATACCTTATCACCTTTTCTGGAATTGTCCCAAGAAAGTTTGACTAACATAATTAGTCCCATTTTTTTTTTCAAATTGTACAATTTTAGTCCTAAAATTTATCGGAGACTCGAATATGATATGAAATGACGTCGTTTGTGCCATGCGCGGGCACGTGCATTTGTTTCTCTGGTGGAACTACTGATTGTGTTAATATTTTAAAGATAAATATAATTTTTTTTTATTTATACGCCACTAATTCAACTAAAAAACTAAACCAATAATTATTAATTAAAAAAACCCTAAAACGTTTTCTTCCCCAAATTATGTTCAAAATTATCATTATTACACAACATAAACTTCAAACCACGTCGACTGGTAACCCTCGAAAATGCAACATAAAGCTGACATGGCTAAACACCGGCTTCTTAAGAAATACTCCAAGGAAAAAGATTGTACTTGACTTTTATTTATAGACATAACATATGAAACAATCAACGGAAACTGTCTACGCGAAAACTTGGACGGCAACCTAGGATCAAAAGGAGTTGGTGACAATCTAGGTATCAATGCTAGTTCACCTGCGCTGCTACCAGTAAAAACTTTAGCTTTGATTACTCTAACACTCAACCTAGTGATTACCAACCTATACATATAAAACTTTTTTTGTAAAATTAATCTTATAAGAAATGGTAGATATCACTAAATAATAAATTTAAAATAAATAAAAATAATAAACTAACCTGGTCCCGTTACACAATCCCCTTGAAAGATCTATATTTCTCAACAACACAACATGCATTCCAACTTGGAGATTAAGTTCATGGTCGGGCACACAAAAAAAGTTCAAAGTGTTGAGGAACTCAGGAGTGACCATCAGTTAGAGAATTAAAATTGGAACCAGAACTGGAAACACTATCGGAACTGAGATACTTGCGAGACTCTTTTTGATTTAACCAAACCATGTAATCATTTATATGTTTAACATAATCAAATGTCGGGGCAAGGATAACTCTGTCCTGTAAAAATTCGTGATCGTACATCCTAAATTTAAAACCAGGATAGATACAATCAACAATAGAAACAATTTAATTATCACCACCTTTCAACAAAATATCATATGGGATAATACTATCAGAACCATAATCAATTCTTGTCCCTATACTTCCATCATCAACTGATTCAATTTATTCTGAAAACAATTTCCTTTCATTCATCTTTTGAACATAATCAAATTGCATCAACATGTGTCTTGTCAACTTTCAAATAGCGCATGCATTCCACAAATCAGATGAATTAATAATGACATGTACAATATCATGTCTCTTTCCTCTTGGGATGACATGCAAGATCTGTCGAAAATATCCCCCAAAAATAATTGTCTTTCCACCAAACGATATTTCAGAGCGTGATGGATCAGACACCTGTATGATATCTCTCAATGATGTATCTAATACTTTAATATGATGTATGTGAACCATTGGAGCTTCATCCTATACTATGAGTTTGCACTTAATCAAAGTTCAGCGAGGTGACTACCTTGCTGAATCTTATATGTAGCATCCTCCAAACAATTGATTGGAATGCAAAATCTAGAATGTATTGTACATCTACCGGGAAGTAAAAGTAATGGCATGCCACTGGATGCTATATTCAATATTATCTCACCTTCATATCACAGTACAACAGATAATATTTTCCCTAAAAAAAATCTTATTACCTTCATAAGCATATATAAAAAACACTCCACCAAAATCTGACAATATTGATCTAATTATTTTATAAAAAAACAACACGCTGCTCATCATTCAATCTCCTTAGCAAAACTTCATACTTCATCCTTATACGATAACTCAGTCAAAATCATCCTATTACGGGATGTTAGGCGTCACATCAAAATCATGCAAACTCTTACCAAGAGAATACAACATATTATCGATTTTCAAAAGACAACAATTCTTGATCTCATCATATGTCATTCTCAACTTTATAAACATAAGAAGCAGAAAAAATCATCATTAAAAAAACATACATAAAGTAATAAATGATTTTTTATAAGATATTAAACAATTAAAAATAATATATATAACATGATAATATATGCACCAGTAATATAAAAAAATATTATTTGAAATGCTAAAATAATATCATTATATAATTATGATTGATTATAACAAAACGCTTAAATAAGGAAAGTATGCAAATAATAATGGGGCGGAGGGAGTATAAGTTAAAGAATGTATAATATAAAAAATAAATAAATTCCTGGATAGTAACAAAAAGAGATCTCATTGAAGATGGAGAGACCCAAACGCTAGTCTGTTCAAGTCCATCAACATATTCTCTATCATTATCCAACAACCCCATAGCAAAACATTCATCACGAAATGTGACATATACTATTCCTCTAATTTTTTATATCATCAAGACACTTAGGTCCAGTAACAACGTTCAACATAATCCTCAAATAATAGGCATCACCAGTATCAGGTGGTACATAACAAATACGACCAACAACAATCCCACATTCTTGTTTTTCTTTTAAAAATAAAAAATTGAGGAATTTGAGCATATGTCAATTCAATGGCTTCATCAGAATTTTAATCAATTCAAACCAAGCTAAAAACATGTTAGTCTTCACAAATACATTTATTTGCTTGATAACTCAACTTAAACATGAATTGACAAATTTCATTTGCAATCTCAAATAAGCAGCTTAATTATCTTGTGATGTAACCACTTGCTCTCTAGTTAATATCAAGTACTATTATTGTTGTTTACAACTCTTATGCAATTTTTTTCTAACTAAAAAACGAAATGAATGAATACGCAACAAATGTAAAATTACAAAAATAAATACGCAAAATAAGTTGGATTAAGACTAACATCAAAATCTTCATGAACTATATATACCGAAGAAATCAATGAACATAAATGGAAGAATGACTAAATCGAAGGAGAAAATAGAGCAAAAAAAGTCTACATAATTTATGGTGGAGAAATATTTGGCCAATATATAATATGCATGAATCAATGGTTAAAATTAGAGTAATAAAATTTAATATGTTAGAATAAATTTCCACCTTTCCTCAAATACAATGAATGACCGAGATTAAAGATTACGAAACAGATCAATGGTGTAGACAAAAGAGCGAGAAAACTCAATAAGAAAATTTGTAGGTGCATTATATGTTTATTTATGCAATAAATATTAATCATTAATATGAATAAATGCAAATAAGAAGCATCATCATCAGCTTTTTCAGTATAAACCGGAAACGACCTTCTACTATATTATTTTTATTAGAACCAATATTGTGTAATACAATTAATAAGAATTAAAATCTCTAATCCTAATATTATAAATTTCTTTCAAGTATTTAATTCTCGATATAAGCGATCATTTTCAACTTCTCTAGAGGATCCAAACAGTTCACCATATACAACATGCACATCGCCAACATGGTTGAGATAAACAATTGACTTGAAAATAGGTACACGCTCGGTTCCAGTCCTATTAGTATCATATATAAAATTGATAAAATTCCTAACTTCATAACTAAGTCACTAAAAATTATCTTAAAATTAAAAGTAAAAACAATCTGATTCATAATAAACAAAAAATAAAATAACACTCGGAATGAAGAAGATGACTTTGGATGAGAAACAATAAAGTGAAATGATGAACCTTATTACATTGGTTTGCTTATTAAGCATGAGATTCAAGCAACGAATGAAATAATGGAATAATGAAACTTCTCTTTAAATAGGTGTGAAAACAATTCAATCGCCCTTGGAAATATATACATAGTAGAATCGTTTCAATTAAAAGGTATAAAAAAATATATGTTCCTTTTTTAATTAAATTATATATAGAGGTTTATTCCTTACAATTCTTTACAATTGTATAATATATAAAAAAAGGGATTTTTCCTTTTATTAATTATATATATATATATATATATATATATATATATATATATATATATATATATATCTACAATTAAAAATGTGCACCATATTTATAAATACAAATTTGATATTATACTGAAACTAATTTTTATAAGTAATATTATAGACACTTAAATTTTATTAAATTTAATAGTGTCATATATTTGTTATAATCCTAATTTTGGAGATGAAAATATAAAATAATATCTCCAAGATTTGTGATTATTTTTTTCCTTACTTAGATTTGAGAATATTATTTTCTTTTGAGAATATTATTTTCTTGTTCTCTAAGTTGTAAATCTCTTATAAATAGGAGAGTCAAAATAGAGTTTCAATAGGTCAGAAGTCATATCATAGACGACCCCATAAATTCCCTACTACCAAATTGTAGGTCAAATTAGAGGTCAGGAGTCAAAACTCATTGCCTCCCTACTATCAAATCGTAGGAAAATTCATCAACACCCTACTACAAAATTGTAGGAAAATCTGGAATAAGTCGCTAAGACACCGGTACTACCAAAAATTCGGAACACGTTGCTAAGATCCCGGTACTACCCAAAATACGGAATACGTCGCAAAGACCCCGATACCCCCTTTAGAGAGAGGAATCAAGAGATCAACGAAAGTTGTAACCCCTAAATTATAAATAAATATATGTTTACCATCTTTTTCTCGCCTTCTATATGTTTATTTACAGGTGTTAAAATTTATTGGTTCACAAATATCTATAACCAAACTTGTTGACAAAATTATCCATTAAAAGTTAATAGATGCGGAGAAAAAAAATAAGAGCTCTTCAATAAGAAAGATGCGGAAAAAAAAAGAAATAATTTGGTATTTAATTTAACTTATAATAATTTATTATTTAATCCTAAAATCTTCATATACCGTGGCAATCATATTGTGCTAAAAATTATATGTGTTATTAATCACGATTTGACATTTAATTTTCCTAAATTATGGCAAATACTAACAATTATTTTGGGATAAATTTGTCCAGACCTTGTACTCATTTAATGGATTCCACCTCTCCCTTTTAAAAAATAATACTTAAACTAAGGGATAAGAAAATGAATAAGTTGCATGGGTAAGATAATTACATTCGATTAATTAGGAATAAATTATGGTGAATGTGTTACATAAGTAGGGCAATTCATTTAAACGTTACTCCACTAAATCACACAAATTAAGGTAATAATAATATCCTTTTTTCATTTGTACCAAGTGATCACTTTTATATTAAAAGGTAAATGAAATGGTTTAAAATGCCTCTATTTATATTCATATTCATTTTGTCATTATTCTATATCTCGACAATCTGATCAACAATTGTATACCTTGAATTTAATGACATGTCCCTTGATGAAATAATATCATTAGATATGAAATAAAATAAACAACAATCAATATAAATAAAAACTATATAATTAGAATAATAAATTGTTCGACAATGAAAAACATACAAATTTATATTGCACTTCAATGGAATTATTGGGTACGTATTGAATGAAAAAATCAAATGAATTCTATGAATAGTAATGTTCCTTGTACATCTTCAATTCATCATATTTGATAAATAAATATCCACTACATAAAAAAAATCATTAAATTTATAACACACACACACACACACACACACACACATATATATATATATATATATATATATATCATATAAAAACTACTAAGATGATTTGCTTATAGATTTTAAACTTACGTGTGAGAAACTTTCTATCATCCCTAAAATCATCTTGAAGACGACATAAGTCTAAAAATATTGTATCTCAAAAAATAAATTCATCATTTCAAATTTGTATATAACTCTTATACAACTTGAAACTAAAATTCCTAACGAAAACAAAGTCACTAAGAATTGTAATTGTTTTGCATGAGAATGATAATTTTGGATGATGGAACTTCTCTTTAAATAAGTGTACGACAACAAATTAGTGGGCTCGTATTCAAAACGTCATTAAAGCCTTATTTAATTTTATTTAATTTCCCAAGAAAAACACAAATCAAGAATTCACTAATACACATTTGGGCTTGAACAGCTGTGAAAAATGACATTGGAGAGCGGTTATAACCGCTCTCCAAGCATCACCGTCAACTTGCTTGATAAATGATAAAAAAAATTTGCCCAAGAAAAGATTTTAGACAGCGGTTTTCAACCGCTGTCTAATAATTTTTTTTTTAAATCAACTTTTAGGCACAGACCCACCAAACATCTCATATATAAGCCACCAAGCCTTCCCAATTAAATGAGGCAATTATTCGCTCCCATGGGGGACCGAACACGGGACCTTGGGCGCTGGCGAGGATCAATTCCTCGGGCACTAACTTTCAAGCGTTTACTTAATGAAATTAATTCTATATGTTCTAAAAATCATTTTTTCTTACAATTTTTTTTTAAATTCTTTATTTCAATTATCTTATTTATTAATTCAATCACATTTTTATATAATAATTTTTTATATAAATTTAAATTTAAATTAAATTAAATTAAATTAAATTAAAATTATATTTTTTACTTGTACTTTACAAAATTTAATTAAAATTAACTTTTGAATTGAATGGTAATTTCAAATCAAAGAAAGCGTGGCATCTTCCTATATTTCAACGAGTTTTGGTTTTTTTTTTAATTTCTGAGTGTCCATAAATTTATTTTCTGGTTTTTTAGTCAAAATGGGTTTGGTTCAATCCATTTTTTTTCAACTAACTTTGAATTTGATTTGCTGCCAATGATTTAATATTTGTGAGTAATATTTATTAAAGTTGGATGGAAGAGAGACAATTGTTTAAGAGGCTTGTTCAAAATTTTCGCGATTTAATGTGAATGGAAAAGAGTGTTACACGAGCTAGGGAGGAGAGAAAATACAATGAAGGATTTTAGAAGTTAATGTAATTCCCACATGTTAAACGGAATTCTTAAAAAAATTATTAATTTCATTAAGATTAGATTTGAAAATTTTAATTAACCTTTAATTAAAAATAAAAAAAAATGTAGAATAATAAAAGAACTACGAAAAAAGAGATAGTGAATTTTTAGAGTGGTTAAATAACATTGGATCTGGAAATTTAATAATGAGAAAGTTAGAAATTTTGGAAGTTAAAACTTAAAATAAGATTAGTGTAATTAGAAATAAAAAAATTGTAAGATAAAAAAACCGCTCAATCAATGAAGGCGCTCGATTGTAATTATACAAGCTTTATAAAAAAAAAAAATTCTTGGAAAGCGGTTATGAACCGCTCTCTCAAGCTTTTACCAAATGGCGCGGGTTCAAAACCACTCTCCAAGTACCTTGCAAATGATTATGAACCATTTGTCTAAGATTTGATCTTTGGCCACGGTTTTTTAACTTTTTTTTTTTTTTTTTTAATAGAACCGCTCTCCAAGAGACCACTTGGAGAGCTATTCGAAAAAAGGGCTGTCCAAGTTGAGCTCTCCAAGCTCAAATGTGTAGTAGAGATTGATCAAAGATAAATATGGGACAAAAGAGAAATATACGCATGTTTTTTTATCAATTAGAGTAATATAATCAATATGTTAAAATATTGACTTAATTTAAGAGTGTGAGTTATTATATTTATGGTACTTTTTAATATCACAATTAAAAAAATTATCAATATACAAGCTTTTTGGTTGAGCAATTCAGTCACAATTACTATTTCAAATAACTTAATGCCCAATTAATAATCTCGTTAATTTATGTGGTAATCATACCTCCAAATTGACATATTCAAAGATTGAGGTGATTGGATCACAATGTGATTAAGATAGAAATGTACAATTAAATGTTATATATAAATATAATTTCATTAAGTTGGAAAATTGAGAGATTAATCAAAATTAAATTATATAATAAATGGTTGTTAAATTGCTGAAATGGAGATGACATAATACATTACTGGTCATAGTTACTAAATTTAATTAAAAGAATACTTACCTTTATAAATAATAATCATTCAATTATTTATTGACTACAATTACAAAATTACCTAAATCATATAATTCAAATAAAGTGAGTAAGAACTAATTCTATAAAAAAAAATTAACGAATCAAATTTTTAAAAATAATTTTTTTTTACCAATAATATTAAATGTACAGAAAAAAAATGCTTGTAAAAATTAACAAAAAACATGATATTACATAATAAATGATTGGTCAATATTACCACAATGAGAGATTATATATTAAATGGTATAAATTACCAATTTAAAAATTGCACAATAAATGGTTAGTCATAATAACTCAAAAAATAAAATACTTACAGATATTATAATAATATGATAATCTTGGTTTTTGTTATTAAAAATAATAAAATTATTCAAGGATGAGATGTATAAAATGGGATAATTTTCGGCATTAATACCACTACAGGTTTGATCCACAATTAGAAAAAAATAAAACAAACCAAATAAAGAAAATTAGAGAAAAAGAAAAATACAAAAATGGTACCTACAATTTTGCCCACGATCAAAGCACTGCAATTGACATTAGTTTATAACACATCATTAACGAATTGAATTAATGGTGAATCTAAATGGATGAAATTAATAACACAACATAGATCGCATAATTAGAATAATAATAATAATAATAATAATAATAATAAAATTAAGCAAAAATGTAGAGTAAAAATACTTCATACGTGAGCAATCCGAAGGATATTATTTATTTTCACTAAAAGGTATCAGTTGCTTTTACTAAAAGATAATACTTATGAAAGGTATTAATTAAATACACTAAATAGTATTAGTTGAATAGTACGGAGATTATTAGTTGTTTAACGAAACAATATTCATTTGTTACACGTAAGAGTACTACTTTGTTAAAAAAAACTGAATATTGTAAGAATAAAGATTTAATCATATATTGAGATTTTACAAATAAATCGAAAAAATATAACTTGAAAAAAAAGTGTAATATATTAATTGCACCACAGACTCAACTGATTCAAACTCATTTTCATATTTGAAACAAATTACAATTGCACTGGTTATTACATGTCTACTACAAAAATATATATTATTATAAATTAAACATGAAGATTTCCTGTGTAATTACATGGTGGCACTAACAACCTGCAACTTTGATTTTCATTGCTTCCCATCATGCGTGAAGGTGAGTATATATAAACTTGATCTTCTTCTTCTGAAGATGAATCTCTCTAAAGAAACAAAGACTACCTTATTACAATGATGAGAGATCAAATTTGTCAAAAAATAATGTCAAAATCACAAAACAACATTAGCATATTCAAGAAAATATAAAACATGGGATGAAGGAGATGATTTTGGATTAGAAACAATAAAATATTGGATTCTAAAAAGTGGAATGATGAAACTTTTCGAAGATGGAACTTCTCTTTAAATAGGCGCAAGAACAAATCAACGGGCCTTGAATTCAGTCTATCATTAAATCCGCATTAAAGTTTATCAAATAAATGTGAAAAATAATTTACTTAATTGATGCAAAATAATGGACGATCAAGATTAATCCACTAAAAACTATAAAAGGAAAAATAGCTCCTATTATATATTTATGATTTGTTTAGATATTTTTTGTTTTGATCGGTCTCACATTTGTTTGGATATTTTTTTAATAATAATAAAATAACTTTTCGTTTTACAAGACAAAAACTCATATAAAAGACGGTAAGAAATGTAAACTCATATGTCAATGGAATATTGAGATATAAGAAATTATATTATTAAAAAAGTATAATCATGCATATAGGCTCATATGGGCCCGTAATCGTTTAATCCATCCAGGGTCAGACTGGGCCTTAAAATAGCAGGTCTATTGATTATCAACAGCTCCACACAGGCCCATGTGGTTTGATGGTCATGGAAAAAAATTTATCTATTATGCAAAGCTGAATAATTATTAAGGTTTATATCATCTGTTTATTTTTTGTATTGTTATGTATTTTAATTTTAAAGTCTCTATATATGTAGACATGTTATATATGCAAAAGATGAAACAATTAACATAAAACGAAGAGTGAGATAGAAAAATCCAACTATTGCTTTCACTCTGCAAAGATTAATCCCCAGCAATATGTTTTGATTCATTTTCGTATTTGACCCTTTGTCTTGTAATACTAATGTATACCAGTCTTTTTAGAATCGGGTTGAACCGGTCGGTTGAACCAAAAACCGGCCATAAAACCGGTTCAATTGCTCTAAAAAAATCGTATTTAAGGTTGAACCAGGAAAAACCGGCTAGAACCGGGGAAATCGGTCAAAACCGGGATCCGGTTGAACCGGGTAGAACCGGTTTTTTATTTTATTTTTAAAATTTAAAACTTAATCCTAATTTTTTTCATTCCTATTTTAAATTTTAGTATTTTAAATTATATTGTATGATATTTCTTATGATTCTATTGAGTTTATTTTTAATATTAAAATTATAAATTATTATTTTAAAATTTTATAAATGTATATTTATTTTAATACAATATATGCAATATTTTAAAAAAATAGATAGAGATTATTTTAACGGTTGAATCGTCGATTCGACCGGTCCAACTGGTTGAACCACCAATCGATGTCCAGTCCAATTTTGTCGCCTGAAAACATTGATGCTTACCATTGAATATATTTGAACTAAAAAAAATGTAAAGTATGATAAGGTTAGGCCTGTGGCATACCAAATGCTGTATCCACCACATTTTCACATATAAAACCCTATTAAAAATATTATCGATAAGGAATTTAATTATCGAAAAACATATCTGACTTTTGTAATTTTATTTTAAGAATATTTTCTTTTAAAACATACAGCAGCTTTCATAAAGAGCATGACCAATCAAAACAACGTAAAAATAACGACAAAATTTGTTCATATTATAAAATTAATATCATTCCACTTATAAATTAATATCATAACACTTATCAATTAATATTATTGTATTTATAAATTAATATAATAATATTTTTATGTGTAAATATTATGATATTATGTCACGACCATTCCCTAATGACACAATAGGAAATGTGTTCGAAATAATTTTATATGAAACAACTCGTGCGCACGTGTGACTTTTTTTTTCTCACACGTTTTATAAAAGAAAAACTGATTAAACACTTCAAAACTTTATAAAAAGGACCCGTACTAAAATATACAACACTATACATAATACAACTCTAAATATAAGCCCAACAGGTCGTCATCCATGTATACAATTCTCAGAATCTGCAGACACTCCAACCACCATCAGCGTAAGTTGACGAGATTACCTACAACGCATAAACTATGTGAGATAAATCTCAATAAACAAGGATAGATCCAGGATATAAAAGTGAAGTGGGCTGAAAAATAAATATTTCGACATATAAAATTCGCATATAAAAAATGTCGGTTTCAATAAATGACGTTGTGAACTACTTTTACTATCTTGACGAACATGTTAAGTCATTTCTCTTTCTTTACAAAAGATTGATGCTCCATTTAAAATTTTAAAATAAAGCACATGATAATAAATTAATTTACTTCTCTACTAATAAATAAATAGAGACTTAAAAGCTAAATCATAGTTGCTCAATATTTACATTTATGCTTTAACTCAACGTTAATCAATTCAAAAGAAAAATTAATGTTTCATAAACACTAAATGATATGTATTTAATAAATATACTCATGTTAAGAATCTATATAATAAAAATAAAATGTGAAAATTGAAATAGATAATTTCAGTCGGATAACGAATACTCATATACGACATGTACAAACATATAAATAATATAGAGTAATTCCAAAATCAATTTGACAAACAATTTAAAGGTTTGGATGGGGGGATTCTTTTAATATAAAAATAAATTACAGACACATGACTTTTTTGAGAATTTTAAACACATTGCAAGAATTGGGAGGAATTTTTTCAGTATATATAGCAATATTTCATACACAACATGAATTCAGGGAACCTTTCTTAATATAAAAATATTAAAAACTGTGTATATAATATATTTAGAAAATGTTTCTGTACATGTAATGACGCCGGTCCCAATTAAACCAGTTCAATGTTTTAATAGAAAGAGAGGAAACGTGTAGAATGGACTGGGCAGAGAATATAAATTATAAATTATATACACATATATGTAACATGGTATTTTGTGCTCAAGCCCAGTGTTGCCCTCAAATACATCCGCCTCTGTCAATAAGTAGAAATTATGCATGATTATGTGATTTTTTTAGAAAACCTCCCCATACACCCTCATTTGAAATCATCAATTTGTTTATGAAACACTCAATAGGATCCTGACACACTGTTATACACCGGACCGAGCTCATCACATACACATAATCAAATGGCCAATATAAATATCACATAAGTATGATTCGGACGTGAGACCCATCCTTTTGTGGCCTAATAGAGGCTCTCCTCGCACATACACCCCCTATGTCCACCAAGAAGTCATCCCACCACACCGAATCATTATAGTGCAGTCCAAAGATCCACCGTCTAACGGCCCAGCGAGGTCCATTACCAAACTCGACCCCCTGTCCGCTTAAGAAGTCCCCTCACTGAACACCCACACAACATATCACAAATACTCGATAAGGGTTTCTTTGGTAGAATGGAAAGAATTAGGGGAAGAAGGGCCCACGGGGAATGAATGGGAAGATCAAAAGGTTGGAAGAAGAAAGAATTTTTTGGTTAGACGCATGAAATTGGCTAAGCATTTTCTTCGAACAAATATAGAACCAGAATGGATGGTTTTGTGTCCATTACCAGTTCTTCCTCCTGAGTTAAGACCCATCATTCAGATAGATGGGGGTAAATTAATGAGCTCGGATATTAATGAACTCTATAGAAGAGTTATCTATCGGAACAATACTTTTACCGATCGAACGTACGCCCCTTATCATATAAAACGCCCCACAAGGGTTCTCCTCGCACGTACGCCCCTTGTGTTTCCAGTGTATAACCAATGGTCAACACGCACATCATCTGCTCAAATATCATCTCATGATAATGCATGGTATGCATGATGCAATGCAATACAAGATATCTCACAAGATTCACATACTGCCGAACTCATAGGTTCGATTCAAATAATTAACTTTTGAGCTCACAAACTCCTTCCATAATAATCACTAAATATCAGTCAATTTCACAATTCACGTAAAATTCACATATTGCCAATTATACACCAAATAATCACATAATACTATGTTTATGCATTGTAGTTGTAGATGAATTTCTAGTTACATTGTTTCCAAAGATTTTGAGTGTATACGTATAAGCCTCTAAATCGTTGCTCAATATTTTTGGACATCAAATCTAATCAAAGGAGATAACAAATTATAATTTTAAAGTACATATTTATAAAAGGCTATGAACATAAATGTTTCTTTCTTAATTAAAATGTATAATGTCCTTATGGTATTAAAAGAATAGTTATTGTCCAATACATGTTAAACTATATATATATATATATGTATAACACCACCATTTCAAACTAATTAAATATCCTGATTACTGACTTCATTAAGTCCTTTCCATGTTGAAATAATAAATCTAATTCGAATCAAGACAGTAACTAAGATATATGTCACTTGATACGTAAAGTCAATCTTATTAATTTAGAAGTCTATTCTCTATATAAAAAATTTCATTTTAAATTTTATATTTCAACACGTAATATGTAGTGTAACCATAACATTAGATTAATTAAATATCATATTGAACACCCGCAAAAATAAATTGTCTATCCTTGTTTCTTCTCAAACAGCTATTAGTTAACTCAAGGGATAGCCCATGAAAATTCCAAGTTAATTTGTAAATTACTTTACAAAGCTCATCGACTCACTTAAGAAATCAGATCAATCGTGCGGGATTAAGCACAACAAAACTTTTCCCTCTCAATTTCATAATTAAATGTTTGAAATAAAAATTCATACTACCCATATTCTAAACCCTTATACTATTACATAAATCTGTGGAATTAAACACACACATATATATAGAACCATTAAAATTTATTTTACCAATTTAATCTTCACTAATCAAACTCTAATTTTCAATTACACAGAATTAACGGAAATAAAATACTAATTCTTATTATTTGTATATATATTTCATAAGATTATCTCACCTTGGGTATTCCTGCTTGAAAACTACACACCTTCACGCCTTCACTTTTCATCACTTTTATTCCACAAAGAGATCAGATGAAAGAGCAATGTCATCTTAATAGCAATTATCCTTTTCCTTTTCCTTAACCGCCTTACCCCTCTTCCTTATCTTGGAAGCTTTAATCATTATTGTTATATTATATTATATATACTGGTAAATACTGCACGACAATATTTTCACAACTAATTAATATTAAACTTTTATAAGTATGTGTATTAAGGTGTTTTGCCGTTCTGAATATACTCCCTCCATTCCAGATCAGTTTTCACAGTTGACTTTTATACGCATTTTTGTGAGCGAATTTTGTATTAGTAATTGAAATGATAAAGTGACTTTTAAGGAGTGGTATGATAGATGAACACCTTATTTATCATACAACTCCTTAAAAGTTAAATTTATCATTTCAATTACTAATACAAAACCCGCTTGCAAAAATGCGTGTAAAAGTCAACTGTGAAAACTGATCTGGGACGGAGGTAGTAATAACAAACTCACTTGTGGGCTGATCTGACGCATCTACATGGACGGAACTTATAGGGGACTGCACCGAGCTTCAGCCCTGTTATATATTTGTATATAGTATGTGAATAAAATTCAATACACTAATTTAAGTCCAACTCAATATTATTTTTTATTTTATATTTAATTTATAAATCCCAATCTAAAATTAAAGTTCATCCCCACACTCTCTATTCAGTTATTAAATTAAGATAAAGCTTGATATAAATTTATTTTCCTGATCTATCGTGTCTCTCCTTTTTTTATTTTTCTTATTACTATCGAGATTCAAGAATTTCATTCACAATAAAGATTTTTATTTTACTGTAATTTTGGATGTGTTTTATTGAGGCTCTCACACCCAAACATTTAGAGTTTTTCAATCCTTTTTTCCATAGATTATTACAAAATTTTCAGTAGATTCGTCTCCCGATTTAGCAATAATTTTCTGCGGGAAAATCCAGTGGTTTCCAAATTTGGGGCGGTTTCTGCTTTTATATATACTAGTAATTGAACTCGTGCGATGCACGGCTGTAGTTGAACATTTGTTTTAATAGTGAGTAATATGATTTGTGCAAAAATCTTTAAGAATAAAGGTTTAGGTAATTCATATTTATTACGTAAATTTATATTAAATCCATTTGTTAAGTACTGAAACTGTCGAAACACGCTGAAATGCAAGTGAAAGGAGATAACAACTATGGGTTCATGAATAAAATGTAGTGTGTAATTAATCAAAGTTTTAAATGACTATAGATTTCAAAAAACCTCTATGAAAACCACATTTTTTGTTTGTTTGATTATTTTTCCATTATCGCCGCACACCAAAATCTTCAATCCCTTGCGATTGGCGACTCTCGAAACTGCCACGTGGAACTGACCGTGACTGAAAATCGGTTTCTTCAAAATATGCCAACATTTGCAAGTGATTGTCCTTGGCTCTTGTTTATTAACATTGCATATGTGACAATTAACGGGAACTGTCTCCTCTAGAACTTGAACGACAGTCTCGGGTCTGACGGAGTTAGGAAAAGTCTCGGGATTAACACCATCTCACCCGAATTGCTTCCGGTTATGACCTTACCTTCTAGCACACTGTCACCCAGTCTTGTCAGGACCAATCTTGTTCCGTTACACAGTCCCCTCGAATGATCAATATTTCTGAGTAGCATAACAGGAGTTCCAACTTTCAGAATCAGTTCATGATTGGGGACACCGGAACACTTCAAGCTATTCAAAAACTCTGGCATATGTAAATTGGTCAGTATATCAACATTCGTATCAGACTTGCATGCACTGTCGAAATTCAAATACGTTCTTGTCTCATGGTCATTCATGTTTATCATGTATTCATTAATGGAATCGACGACCTCAAGAGTGGGCGCAAGTATGGCTTTGTCCTTAAAATATTTGAGGTTGTGGCCGATATTCTTGAAGTCTGGATACGTGTTACTCACAATCGTTCCAATAGAATCGTCGCTGTATTTCAACGAAAGATCATCGGGCACTTCGATATCCGCGTCGTCATCGATCTCGTCCCCAACAGTTCCATCGCCAATTGCCGCCATCCACTTAGAGAAGGATTTTAATTCTCCTAATTCTTCAGTCGAATTTACGTTCTGCAGTCTCATATTTTTTCGTCAATCTCAAAATTGTGCAAACGTCTCATAGGTATGAAGAATTGACCGTCGCACGCACGATATACTGTATGTGTCCCTTAGGGATGACCAGTAGTATTTGACGGAAATCACCTCCGAATACAATTGTCTTTCCACCGAAAGGCATCTGCGAAGACGACTGATCTATTAGCAGCATTATGTCTTGGAGAGTGTTATCTGTGTACCATTCAAGCTTCATCCTATATTATTAGTCTGCATTTGACCAACAATTCTGTCACTTGGCTTCCCTGTTTGATGTTGCACGTTGAGTCCTCCGTGATGTTGATTGGGATTGAAAACCTTGAATGAGCAGTTCTTCCGCCCGGAAGTAGAAGGGACGCTATGCCGCTAAACAATCTCACCCTTCGATCGGAGAGCTGCTGACAGAATTCTCCAGAGATATGTCTATCTCATTCCTCCATATCCATAGACAAAGAAGACACCTCTTCTGTTGGAGTTGATGGAGTTTTTAATCGAGTCATAAACAATTGCTCGTCGTTGAATTTCTTGAATAGCTCTTCGTGTTTCCTTTTTAATTCGGTCTTATTATAGGCTAATTCTCTGTAAATCATCCTATTCTGGGTGACCAAATTTTGGTCCAATTCCAATTTCGGCATTCCATCGTAATTGCTCAAGCACTTTCCCATACCACGAAGCAACTTGTTGATTTTGAATATGCATAAATTCTTTATTTCATCGTCAGTCATGTTTAATTCTATTCAAATATATTAATAAATAATAATTGTTAGTTTCAGTGTAATTTTACGATTGAGAAATAAATATGTTATTCAATATTAACTGCATTTGCGTAGAACAGTTCATTCAATTATTGGTTACCTGGATAATTCAAGATGTGTCGCTATCTGTACAGAATAACATTGGAAAGTAATGTCCAACACTTTTCCCACACCAACTCTGGGCGACTAAAGTTTCCAGATGAAAGCAACGTCACAAAAAAATGTCCGCATAGACTGCGCAGTTGCCCATTGACTTGTTTTTATTATTCCATCAATGTATTCTTTGTCGTCGTCCAACAAACGTTTTCTTTGTTTGCCTGAAACCATGCCAAAAACATGCTGTCTTTTATGGTTGGCTTGTCCATTACAGAAGTCAATGACTCAGAATTTGAGAATAATATATTCTGCTCGTCCTGTAGATGGAAACTTAGGCGCTCCACCGGAGGGTACCAGTTTTGAATATCAAAGCCAAATATCCTCCATGTTGCCTCGCAAGGTGAAATGTATATGTAGTCGTAGTACATCTGCACCTCATCTACCTCTTTTCCAGTACCGTCTTCTTTTGTGCTCTTGTAGAACGCCGCGGTTACACGATCGTGACCTTTATTCACATATTTGAACAGATATTTGATCGAGTGTGACTGGTTGCACCCCTCTACGTTCATATGGGCTCTATACTTCAGAAGAAGATGACGGTTGTGGGGGACCACATATCTATTATCGAGATGAACATCATTTTTCAAAACTGTTCTTCCATTGTCCATGCGTCTGTAAACTGGTTATCCATCTTCATCGATTGTGGTTTCTGATACATAATTTTTTGGAAAGTGCTTTGTACAACATACTGATGATGCATTGACTTCACTATGTAAAAAAAATTAAAATAAGAAAAACAAAAAACAAAAAAGGTTAACTTAGTGGGAAAAAGAAGAAAAGACATACCCGACAGCCCGTGTCAATGGCGGTTCTGATGGAGAACTGAGAGATCATTTTGTTGTAAAAAAAAGGCTTTCGATTTATTATATAGAGGTTGAAATCCAAAGGTTGAAAGGAATTGAGATTACGCAAAGATACGTTGCTAGAAAGATTTTGAATATAAATTCATATCCCTTAAAAATATATACATGGAAATATGTACATATGTATTCAGCTGGATATATCATATCTACTAAATCTTATAAAGAAGAAAATATATACTTGAAAAACGTTTCTTTCAAAGATTTTGCAGATAAATTCATAACCCTCAAATATATCAATCTTGTAAAGAAAGAAATATGTACATGAATATATATACATATGTAATATTTTGAATAAGATTATCTAATCATATCTCCACGTACCCTTAATTCCAAATATCAAAACTATATTATAGTAGGATTTTACAATGGAATAAAAGTCTCAAATACTTATCAGTCACGGTAACCAATCTTGAATTAAGAAAACAATATTAGATGAAAATATAATATCTCATTTTTTTCATAGATTATATTTTTCTCATCTTTTATTATTTGTTAATATTTTTTTTCAAATATTTGTTTCCCGATTTAGCCTCAATCCATTATTATTTGTTAATATTTTTTTTTAAATATCCATATTTCAATTTAACAATTATTTTTGGCAAAATAATTCAATAATTTCTAAATTTAGGGCGACTTCTGCTTATATATATATATAGATGTATGTAATATGTGTGGGCGTGAGGTAATGTTCTCTTTTTTTTATTATTACTATTTACTTAGTTAATAGTTGTGATAGCGACACAATATACGTATTATTTTATTAAGTAGGTAATATATATGTTGGGGATTATACTGAAAAGTATGCTTTTTACTTTGTATAATCGAAATTAAATTTCTAGACTTATTTACTGAAATAAATTGTTTATCACTGATGCTTTAAATATGATTGAATGTTATATATATTTACTGCATAACTGTTCAATAATTAAATGACGTGTTACTAATTGTAGTTAATTTAGTGATACCCGATCACGAGAAGATTAAATTAACGATCCTTGTAACTATAAATACGCCATTCACGACCTAGATGTAAATGAACAACCATCGCGAAAGGTTGAGGTGTAAGGCTCGAGATTGGTTTGTCTTGACCAAGAGATTACACTAGTGCATGATCTTATTTGAATAGGACCTCTGAGGAGGATAAATTCTTGGCCGAACAAGGAAGAATTAGACCTCGGTGGTTCGTTGTTTCTTAACCTTCGTCCCTTAAATAGGATCACGTGGGATCGATAACTATTGCTTTGACTTATCATGGGTAGCGAATCGGAGAGAGATTCAATCGTACTTTATCTTGGGCAATATTATTGGTCACATGTGATTGCTAAGATTTATCTGAAGAATCGTGTGCAAGCACGCTTGCTTGATTTGCCCTAGGGAGGTTCATAAGCTTTATCATACTAAATCTTGCAAGTGGAATTTGTTTAGGTATGGATAATAATGTTGAACCATTCCTTGACCAAGGACAAAAGATATTAATTAATGGAAAGCTATTTTGGTGGCTTGAATTAATTAATGGGCTAGATAATCTTAAACATGGGAAATAATGACCAAGGGAGCCATATTGACCGTAATATGGGTTAAGATGGATAGTCTGCAATATTAATTATGTAGTGGGATTAATTAATATTTATGGGCTTGAATTATATTGTGGCTCAATATTAGATATTCAAGATCCATTAGAAGGTCCAATCTTAATTCTCCTAAAGGCCCCCTGAGTAGCCCAACAAATAGTCCAATAACTGAAAAGGTGATTAAAATAAAATAAATATTGTTGCTTATATTTCCTCTTAATTTTCGAAAATTATGGATAAAAGAGGGAGAAAGATTTTATTTGAATTTTGTTATGGAATGAAGATATGTATTCTTGGAATACAAGATTATCTCATTAAATTCAAGAAATCTCCCACTTGGTTATTCATTGAGAATTTTCGAAATTTTTGAAATATTATGGGCAGGAAAGATTTTCTTGATTTTCTTGAAAAGATATTATGGAAGATATGTATTTCTTGAAATACAAGAATATCTCATAAATTCAAGAAGATCCAAATCTTGGTTTCTTGTGCTAATGTTTTCGAAAATTACCCTTAATAGAGGAGGTGGGATTTTTGTGGAATATTTTAATTATGGGAAAAAAAATATATGGGATATATTCAAGATTTCTTGGTGACCAAGAAAAGTCTTTTCCCACATTGAAAATTCATCAAAATTTCGTGCCCCCCCTCTCCTATAAATAGGGGATGATTAGTTCATTCCCAAGTACAATTCCATGTGCTGGAAATATTAGCAAATCCACATACGTGGTGCAACAAAGTTTATTTTTTTTCCTTTTGTTAATTGTTCGTGAGTATCCTTCCACCGGATTGTCGAGCAAGGGCTAAGGGAATACTTGGGAAGTCCTTTTTGGTTAGTCCGTCCGACCAAAGCCCTTTGCTTATCCCAGGAGGTGCGTTCACGTAAACCCGTAGATTCCGCATGTGTAGGTTTTACGTGGCTTTTTATATGCATGATATGTTGTTGCAATTATTATTTGAATTAATATAGGATTAATTCATGCTAGTAATAATTAATGAATTAAATTTGTATTTAAATATTCACCTGAATAGATCATGCGAATCATTCCCCAACAACTGGTATCAGAGCCACGGTTTCGGGCTCTGAATTATTTAAATTGTAATTTAATTAGCGGACATTAAATTTGAAATTGGATAGTAGAACTGTTAGATCATTTTGCGGGTATCCAATTGTCATGGATTTTAATGTTTTATTTTGCATGCATATAAACCGTGGTTTTTAATTGATTAGATTCGGATTTGTTTTTGCCTCGTGAGAAAATCCACGAAAGTAGACTAGGATTTGTTTGATTTGATCAATGTAATAGACTAGTCTAGATCTAGGTTTATTTATTTTTTGTAAATAAATTTGCTTAGGATCGAGAACAAAGAGATGAAGAATTAAAGGGCGAAATCGAAACAGCGAAGGCAGGCCTTATTGTGGGGCACGTAGGGTTAGGCGAGGCGGGGGGCCGAAAGGCCTTGAAGGGTTGTGCGCGACGGGCGGGCGCGCTCGGGCGAGAGGACGGGGGCGGCGCCTTGTGGCTGGACGGGTATGTGGAGACGCGGACGATGCCGAGGTCGCGGGAGGCGGCTGGCGAAGCCTTGTGTGCTGGACGCTGCTTGTCGCCGCCACCGAGATCTGTCGACGTCTGTCGACACGCCGAGGCGAGCCGAGGCGGGCTGGCTTGGCCGGTGGTGAAGCCGCTGAGGTATCTCTGGCAAGTGGCCGGCGGATCTTGGGCGCATCGTCCGCGACTTGCCATGGCGTGGCGGTTCGAGGCAATATTTTTTCGAGACGAACGAGTGGGAGAAATTCGAGGCGTGTTTCTTCAAAGATCAAGCAAGAAAAATCAAACCATGACAATTGGATAATTTGTGCCCAATATGTTTATTTTTTACGTTTTTGCTTGATTTATTTGTGCTATCTTATGCTTTATTTAATTTGTTTAAATGTGTTTGCATGAGGGTTGCCAAATTGAAAAATCTCAACTTCAAAATTACTAAGTATGTTTTAAATAATTAATTGACAATTTTATTTAGGATAATAAAATTGAATTAATTTTTGACCTCCATGATTTATTTATTTGTGAATTCTTTTGGAGAAATTCCCCCCACGGGACGGTCAAAAGATAGATTTCACATGAATGAATTCCGAAAGGATGATTGTGGGTTATTACTAGTGGCGACGATGACCCTCCCCACGAGGCTCGATCAAAGCGAAATAGTAATCCTGTATTTAATCATGGTTATTACTTAGGTATAAAATTGATATGCATATACTTCCCCGAAGTCCTGTCAATTTTATATTGGTCAAGTGGGGAGCCAACTATTAATCTGGATATTAAGGGGTTTATAAATCGTTCTTGTTTGTAACCTGCTTGAATGTGTTTAAATAATGACCCACCCCACGTGGCTTATTTAAACTGTTTTGAGATGTTGGCTGATGCATTGTTCATATTTTTTTGAGATTTTAAATATGATGCATGTGATCGAATCTTGTGATATACTTGTGCTTATGCATATTATTATTTATTTGATTCAAAGATGTCGCAACCTTTTAATCCTTTGTTTAATATACTAAAAGACAATTTGCTCATTTGGAGAAAATTTTGTTGATTGGAATCGAAAACTCACTATTGTCCTCATCGCACAAAGCCATAAGCGGGTTTCGACCACACCTAAACCGGATAAACCATCGAGATGAGTCCACTAAAAGCGGTTAAGAAAGAGTATCTTGTTGGGAGCGGTCTAACGAAATGGCTAAGTGTACCATCTTGGCTTCTATGTCGGATGTGTTTGCAACACCAACACCGAGCGTTGAGACCGGCTGCGGAAATCATGACTAGTCTTAGCGATGTTTCAACATCGTAACCGTGTGGCTCGTCGGATCACCATGAGGACTTGCTCTCTATGAAAATGGTGGAGGAACGCCGTAGTAAGGAGCACGTTCTCCAGATGATGGCTCACCTTAATAAACTTGAGGTACTTGGCGCTGAATACGATATCGAGACCCAAATCGATTTCGTGCTCCATTCTCTGCCGAAAAGCTTTGAGCAATTCAGGTTGAACTACCAGATGAATAATCAGAAGTTCTCGATGCCTGATCTGTTGCAAGCTTTAGTCTCGGCAGAGGCGATATTGGGGCAGAAAAGCCAAGCCTTGGTGGCAAACGGACCTTCTTCTTCTTCTAGACCAAGGGGTGGTAAGAACAAGAAAAGGAACAAAGGCCACAAGCAAGTGAACTCAAGTGTTGCCAATGGCAAAGATAAGGTGAAGAAGGGTGGTGGAGTGAACAAGCCAGCTAAAGGGAAGTGCTTCAACTGCGGTGAGAAAGGACATTGGAGGTCAGCCTGTTCCAGACCTAAGAGGGATGGAAAGAAAGGTAATTCTCACGCACTAGTTGTTGAAACTTGTTTAGCGGCGTATGCCTCCCATTTTGTGGGTGGTGGATACGGGATCCACTAATCATGTTTGTTTCACATTCTGGGGTTCAAAGCGGACGGCAACTTAGTGGAAGTGAGGTCCTCATCACACTGGGCGATGCTACGAGAGTGGCAGCTGAAGCAGTGGGAGAAGTGCACCTGTCTTTTGAAGACAGTGCTTTAATTTTGAGATATTCTTTACGTTCCGGATTTTAGAAAGAATTCATTTTCAGTTTCTAAACTTTTATGATGGATATTTTGGTTACTTTTTAATAAAGTTGTTACCAATTTTATTTTTGATAAATTTATCTGTCATGGAACGTTGTTGAATGATCTCTATGCAAATTAACTGTGCACACCACTCACGAAATATATCCTATAACACATCAACTGTTTCCGAGAAAAGAAAACGTTCATCAGACGTGAACGAGACACTTCTTTAGCATCTATAAATTAGGCCATATAAATCCAAAGAGGATCCAAAGGTTGGTGAAAGATGGTTCACTGGAGCGTCTCCAAGTTGAATCGAATCCAACCCGCGAATCATGTTTGGAGGGTAATATGACCAAGATGGCATTTGGAGCCAAGGGGAATGGGGCTAAAGAAGTGTTAGAGATCGTTCACATAGATGTATGTAGTTCAATGTCAACCAAAGCAAGAGGAGGTTATGAGTAATTTTATTGATGATTACTCAAGGTACATTTTCCTTATGAAGAATGAATCTGAGACCTTTGAGAAATTCTATGAATTTAAGGCTCAAACAGAGAATCACAAGGAAAAACGTATCAAGTCTCTACGATCCGATCATGGAGGCGAATACCTCAGCAATGAGTTTTTGAACTACTTATCTGATGAAGGGATTGAATCCCAGCTCATTGCACCCGGAACCCCTCAACAAAACGGGGTTGCTGAGCGAATCAACAGAATTCTTTTGGAAATGGTTAGATCAATGATGAGTTATATGGATCTTCCCGAGTCGTTCTGGGGTC
This sequence comes from Stenogyne calaminthoides, assembly GCA_037126765.1. Lineage (NCBI taxonomy): Eukaryota > Viridiplantae > Streptophyta > Magnoliopsida > Lamiales > Lamiaceae > Stenogyne > Stenogyne calaminthoides. Next base: position 4,556,348 of record JBBCBC010000016.1, on the reverse strand, counting down.
ATACCTTGGAAACAACGACTTACATTCTGAACTTGGTGCTATCCAAATCGGTTCCCAAAACCCCAAAGAATTGTGGACCGGGCGCAAGCCTAGTATGAGACACATGAGAACTTTGGGGTGTCCGGCCTACGTGTTGGACAAGGAAACCGTAAAATGGATCTCGATCGAATTAAGGGCATTTTTGTAGGATACCCCGAGGGAACAAAAGGGTGTATGTTCTATAGTTCCAAAGATCAAAAGGTGGACATCCGCACCCACTTTAGATTTTGGAAGAAAACTATAGAACCAAAGAAAACCCAGAAGTGAGATTACCTTAAATGAGCTTAGAGGGCAAACCTCGGTCTTCCGATCATCTTTAGATGATATACCAAACGACACGTTTTCACAACCGAACCTCGTTATAGTGGGAGGGTTGTTAGACGGCCGAGAGATTCATGGGAATAGGAGAGTCCTCGGACTTGATTCCGGAATCGGACCCATGGACATATGATGAGGCACTCCAAGATAAGGATGCGGTTTCTTGCAAAAAACAAAGAATGAAAGCCGAAGTGGGTTCTATGTTTCATAATAGAGTGTGGGAGCAAGTCGAACCACTTAATGGGGTCAAACCCATTAGATGCAAGTGGGTATATAAGAGGAAAAGAGGATCGGACGGGAAGGTTGAAACCTTTTGAAGCAAGACTAATGACGAAAGGTTATACTCAGAAAGAATGGGATCGATTATGTGGAAACTTTTTCGCCCATAGCCATGCTTAAGTCCATCCGTATTCTCTTATCGATTGCTGCGCATTTTCGACTTTGAATCTGGCAAATGGATATCAAGACAGCTTTCCTTAACGGAAGTCTTGATAAAGAGATCCATATGCAACAACCCCTAGTTTTCATTGAAACAGGCCAAGAACACCCAGTTTGTAAAAGCTCAAGAGGTCCATTTACGGACTCAAACAGGCATCCAGAACTTGGAACCAAAGTTTTGATCATATTATAAAGTCTTATGGGTTTTGATCAAAACGAGTTTGAAAGTTGTGTGTATAAAAACGTGTCGGAACTGCATTGGTATTCTTAGTACTATACGTAGATGACATTGTGATCATCGGAAACGATGTGAAGGTGTGGTCAGACGTAAGGGCATGGCGTTTCAAAACAGTTTGATATGAAAGACTTAGGGAAAGATGGACACATCCTTGGGATCAAGGTCACAAGAAAAGGATGGTCGGGTTATCGCAAGTTTCATACATAGACACTAGTTTTTGAAACGATTCAGCATGCAAGATTCCAAGAAAGGATTCGTACCTTTCAGACTTGGAATCCATCTATCCAATAAAATGTTCCCTAAGACGAAAAGGAGATAGATGACATGAAAGGTATTCCTTGTGCTTCGGTACCGCCGGAAACCTTATGTATGCATTCTTTGTGGTATGCGACCCGGATATATGCTTTTTGCAGTAGGCATGGTAGCAAGATATCGAGTAACTCGAGGAAAGCGAAATGGACTACGATTAAAAACATTACGAAGTTTCGAAAAAAGAACTCGGGATAGAATGTTGATTTATCGATCGATACTCCAATCCCCATCTATTTACATGGACTCGGATTTCCAATCGATTTAGATTCGAAATTATCGCCTCGGTTAGTGTGTTTCCATTTGGGAAGTGTAGCCATCAAATGGGACGAGTGTGAAGAGAAATGCATCATCGACTCAACCATGGGACTCGGGTAAGTAGTCTTGTGAAGCGGTGAAAAAGAACCGATTGGGCTCTAGATCTTCTTAGTGGACTTGGATGGTGTTACGAATTTGTCTAGCAATATCGCTAGGGCGATTACAAATTCAAGAGAACCAAGAGTCCACGAGTCAAACAAACACATTAAAGGAAAGACATCTTATACGAGAAATCGTTAAGAGAGGAGATATAGATGTGGCAAAAGATAGCGTCGAGGGGCGACCTAGCGAGATCCATTCACAAAGTGTCCGCCTCTGAATACATTCGAGAGACATGTGAGTGGAATGGGTGTCAAGACCGTTGCTAATCTGCTTTGAGTATAAGTGGGAGAAATTATTAGGTTAGTGTAGGTGACATTAGATGTCACGGACTACTCGACGCGTGTTGTAGTATACTTAAAAGCGGACTTTGAGTATAAGTGGGAGATTGTTGGGGATTATCTTTGAAAAGTATGCTTTTTACTTTGTATAATCTAAATGAATTTCGGACTTATTTCTTGAAATAAATTGTTTATCGCGATGCTTTAATATGATTGAATGTTATATATATTTCTTTGCATAACTGTTCAATAATTCGTACGTGTTACACTGTAGTTAATTTAGTGATACCCGATCACAGAAGATTAAATTAACAGTCCCTTGTAACTATAAGTACGCCATTCACAACCTAGATGGAAATGAACAACCATCGCGAAAGGTTGAGGTGTAAAGGCTCGAGATTGGTTTGTCTTGACCAAGAGATTACACTAGTGCATGGTGATCTTTGAATAGGACCCTCTGAGGAGGATAAATTCTTGAGCCCGAACAAGGAAGAATTAGACCTCAGTGGTTCGTTGTTTCTTAACCTTCGTCCCTTAAATAGGATCACGTGGGATCGGTAACTATTGCTTTGACTTATCATGGGTAGCGAATCAGAGAGAGATTCAATCATTACTTTATCTTGGGCAATATTATTGGTCACGTGTGATTGCTAAGATTTAATACGAAGAATCGTGTGCAAGCACGCTTGCTTGATTTGCCCTTGGGAGGTTCATAAGCTTTATCATACTAAATCTTGCAAGTGAAATTTGTTTTAGGTATGGATAATAATGTTGAACCGTTCCTTGACCAAGGACAAAAGATATTAATTAATGGAAAGCTATTTCAAGGTGGCTTGAATTAATTAATGGGCTAGATAATCTTAAACACGGAAATAATGATGGGAGGGAGCCATATTGATTGTAATATGGGTTAAGATGGATAGTCTAATATTAATTATGTAGTGGGATTAATTAATATTTATGGGCTTGAATTATATTGTGGCTCAATATTAGATATTCAAGATCCATTAGAAGGTCCAATCTTAATTCTCCTAAAGGCCCCCTGAGTAGCCCAACAAATAGTCCAATAACTGAAAAGGTGATTAAAATAAAATAAATATTGTTGCTTATATTTCCTCTTAATTTTAGAAAATTATGGATAAAAGAGGGAGAAAGATTTTCTTTGAATTTTGTTATGGAATGAAGATATGTATTCTTGGAATACAAGATTATCTCATTAAATTCAAGAAATCTCCCACTTGGTTATTCATTGAGAATTTTCGAAATTTTTGAAATATTATGGGCATGAAAGATTTTCTTGATTTTCTTGAAAAGATATTATGGAAGATATGTATTTCTTGAAATACAAGAATATCTCATAAATTCAAGAAGATCCAAATCTTGGTTTCTTGTGCTAATATTTTCGAAAATTACCCTTAATAGAGGAGGTGTGATTTTTGTGGAATATTTTAATTGGGAAAAAAAAAAAGAATATATGGGATATATTCAAGATTTTTCTTGGTAAAGAAAAAGTTTTTCCCACATTGAAAATTCATCAAAATTTCGTGCCCCCCTCTCCTATAAATAGGGGATGATTAGTTCATTCCCAAGACAATTCCATGTCTTTGGAAATATTAGCAAATCCACATCATTGGTGCAACAAAGTTTATTTTTTTCCCTTTTGTTAATTGTTCGCGAAAGTATCCTTCCACCGGATTGTCGAGCAAGGGCTAAGGGAATACTTGGGAAGTCCTTTTGGTTAATCCGTCCGACCAAAGCCCACGCCATCCCGAGAATACGTTCACGTAAACCCGTAGATTCCGCGTGTGTAGGTTTTCGTGGCTTTTTATATCATGATATGTTGTTGCAATTATTATTTGAATTAATATAGGATTAATTCATGCTAGTAATAATTAATGAATTAAATTTGTATTTAAATATTCATTCCGAATAGATCTGTGCGAATCATTCCCCAACAATATATACACACGATTAAGAGCATACATAATTACATATATCATTTACACACACCTGCATGATTATTAAGTAATTCTATACATTTATTTAACTAGTTCTATATGTTTATTTATTTATTGTTATTCATTTTAATTAACATTATTGAACCCTAATTTATTTATGAGAGCCATTTAAATTTTAACGAGTTCAACCAATTAATCAAGGGTTTTCTCACCACTAATCAAGTATGTGTATAATAAATAATTTAATCTTTGAACAAATAACTATATGCAAGATAAATAATGCAGAATCACACATAACACATAAATAATATTAACACGTAAATAATATAAAATACTTGCAATGCATGAAATATATTGGCCAATGAATTATAAGAATATCGGGTATCACATATTAATTTATACAAATATTGATATAACCATATAACTTAATATGTATCCAATTTTATACTATAAACAAGTATATATTAGGAGAATTTACCAAATAAAAAATTAGTCACTCTTTTATGCAACTGTATAAAAGTATCAAGTAATTAAAACACAAAGTATGTAAAGATTAATTGGTAAAAAAGATTAATTACAATAAATACCACATCTGCTGATTCAACATGTTGTCTATAAAAATAAACACACCCCACACAAATCAACTCTTTTTTGTCCTTTGCTTCATTTTATCTGACTTCCTCCATAACTTCTCTCCTCAAATGGCTCAGGTATTTTCTCCATCTTATATACATCACCTCACGCAGCAGAAAATTAAACCCACAAATTTTCTAAAAGAAAACTACACGCAGTGATCAAACCATATATTTTTTTTAAATTGTCTGTTCATTAATTATCTTCTGACTCTGTTTTGAACTTATAATTGTGAAAACAGCAGAAAGTGGTATTGAGGGTCCTAACCATGACCGATGAGAAGACGAAGCAAAAAGCCATAGAAGCGGCTGTTGATATTCTAGGTACATTCAACTCTCAAATTAATTTGTCAAACATTTTTTAGAAAAAGAAAAATATAAAACAGAGTTGAAACAGGGGTGGATTCAATTGCTGCCGATCTGAAAGATCAGAAGCTGACGGTGGTCGGAGAAATGGACGCTGTGGCGGTGGCTAAGAAATTGAAGAAAGTTGGCAAGGTTGAGATACTGTCAGTTGGGCCTGCAAAAGAGGAGAAGAAAGAAGAGAAAGTAGAAGAGAAGAAAGAAGAAAAGAAAGAAGACAAGAAAGAAGATAAGAAGCCGGAAGGAGAAGTGAAGAAATAAAATTTCAATTACGCATTTTGCCCCTGATATATTACAGTTTATGTTTTGTTATTGAATAAATATTGTGAATGAGTGATTTAATACTATGTTAAAAAATGAACAAATGATCACAAATTTCATCAATATTTGCCTAAAGGCTAAAACAAAGAATTTATTCCCCCCTTCTCTTATTGTAATTGTTATTTGTGAGACACCTCCGTGAGACGGAGCATAATTTGAATAATTTGAGTATATGACCTTTTAACATTTTAAAATGAACAATTATTAATTTGTGCTAGTTTTTATTCCTTTTTATACGGGTTTTTATCTTAATATTTTCCTTTGTTTTTCTTTTATCGCATCGTGGGGGTGGGCAAACTCCACTCGACAATGTTCTATTACAAATTATGTTGAACAATTACTTAATTAGCATTGTGAATGAGGTATCATTTTATGTATGTATAGTTGCAGTGGGAATAATGAAACGTGATAGTATTAGATAACATTGAGGATCTAATGTGCACCAATTGTTTGCTCGAAGAGAAATAATTTATAAACTGCCCCAAAATTTCTTTTTCAGCTTACGTTTGAAAAGAGTGATATATGGCCCCTACGGAGCACAAAAAATTTCCTATCATCATTTTCTTGATAATTGAGTGTCATTTTCCATCTACCTCGACCTTACGTGGGTATATCTTCAATAGCCAGATTACGAACGAAGCGAATTAACTTCAAAATATATTCATATAAAATAATCTTATTAAATAGGATCAATTTGGTTTATAGGAAAATAGCTCTTTCACTAATAACAATAATTAAAAAAAAAACACACACCCACTTTTGAATGAGACAATTTCACGGTGAAACAGGGCAAAAGTAGAACATTGACACTTTTAACACGTCATGAAAGTTTGTTTTGAGTTTTTGTCAAAAACAAAAGAAAGATATGAATAGTGAGCTTTCCGGTGGATGTTAATAGTAATACCCCGTTAAAAATCACAAGCTTAAATTCTTCTATCATCAATTCATTTCAACACATATGAAACTCTCCTATTTTGAATTCACCACACACGATTTGCTCAGGTTTACTTATATATTTTTCAGATTATTGCAAAATAATAGGACTTGAGGGATTCTCTTGTCATTACAAAGAACAACAAAAAAAAAGATGTGCTATTGATTTATATTTATATTCATAATTACAAAGTCAGAATTCATTTCACACGAAACAGCTCAAAGGCAAGTGGCACACTAGGAAGCCAAAACAACACACAAAATCAACTAAAACAGATGGCTGGCACTCTGATCTGTTGAATTCGAGTAGATATTATATTCTAATTTCCAAGACAGACAAAATCATAAGCCCCAAACGTCAAACAAACCACTTCACTAATTCACACCTGGAGTAACCTCTTATAATTCAACCTTGCCTTCCACGTGTCTTCAATCAGTGACTCCACTTTGCCCGACTTTCATTCCTTACCTTCTCCAACTCCACCTGAACCACTGGTTGCATCGCTCACTACAAATTAAAGCAAACAAAAATCATCAATTCCAGCCACATATGGTTTGAAAACAATTTCTCCATTGATCAAATTGTAATATGCAAGGCAAAAGCATGTGTGCACCAAGTGCACCCTGCAACAAGTGCATTGTCTAAACATGCAACTTATTTTCACCAATACAAGTTGTATGTTTAAAAAACATAACAGAGTTGCAAGGTGCACCTTGTGCACATAATACCTGTTCATAATTCTAACTCACCATGTGATTGTCCGATCGAGTCCTTAGCAGTCTGTATCCCTTCGCTCTTGCCAAGCCACAACCCCACCGCGTCCGTTAGCCTCTCCATCACTCCCTGCCCAGAACTCTCCCGCCCCGCCGCTATTGCATCCTCCCCTTCCCTCTTATTATCCTCATCTCCCCCCAATCGGGCCGCCACCTCTTTCGACATCGTCACTTTCCCTAATTTCTTTTCCCCCTTCTCCTCCTCCTTGTGAAGTGCATTGGTGATCACCTCCGACAAAGCCCTGTCCTCGTCTCCTGGCCTAAATTTCTCCGACAAGTATTCCTTCATCGATGGTCCATGATCTCCCCCTTCACTCTCACCACCCACCATGCCAGAAACTTTGGAAATTACAGCACTACCGGTTTCAGCCACCTTGTCGTAAACAGGAGCCAATGTTTCAGTAACTTTGCGCGTGTAAGAAGAAGTATCCTGGCCGTCTTCTTGATGGTCACCGCCGTATCCCAGCTTACTAGCAACAGCTGACGTGGCGGACGATACTTTTCCAGCAATTGTATTCATGGGCATTCCCCCAGTGTCGCCTGAATCTTGACCTTTCAAGTTCAAATCCGTATTTTCTGTTTTAGACTCCAGATTGAACTGACCTTTTAAGTTCAATTCCATATTTTCTGTTTTAGATTCCGGATTGAACTGTTTCTGCATCGGAGTTGGTTTCGGAGCAAACTGAACATGCCTTCCTGGTGCATCATGATCACCAACATTCAGATTGTCTAACTGACGAACAAGTGGAGCAACATCTGCTTCTTTACCACCTACACAAAATTCCATAGTCAATCACTAAGAACAGGGTAATAGTATGGAACTGATATCATTACACTTATAAATTAATACCAATAGCATTTAATACTACGATCTTAGTTCATAATTGTAATACTATCAGTTAATGCTTATTGTTCATAATTGTAATACTATCAGTTAATATTTAATAAGCGTGGTAGTATTAGTCTGCAAGCGTAATTGGTATAAATTTCATACTTCGAACAAGTTTCACCGGAGACTCTCACTCTAACTAGTAAGGACAGATTTACATACAACGATACAATCATATATAAGAAGATATGAACTTAAATGTTACCAGCGGCAGTTGGATCAGAAACTTTAGACTGATAATTGGAGGGAAGAACATTGGGTGGAGTATTAGTTGGGGTATGAGGATCTTCCTCTAAACCCACTCGATGATTAACTTTAATGTTCGGATGCTCCACATTTGGCAGAGTAGTTGTATGGTGAGGTGCGGGTGCAGGTGCCTCCATTGGCCTATGCTCTGAAACCAAGGGTTGAGTTGTACCTTCATTCCTTACATTGTGGTTGTACCTATCTTCCCGCCTATCTGTTGGCTTTTCTAAATTTGAAATGTTTTCCCTTGGTATATAAATATTTGAACTTCTTATAGCATTCGACTCGTATACTACAACACAAGGATAAACATTGTATTACAAACACTAATAGAAGATGTAATATATAATAATTACACAGACCTTGAATAATTGGGGAAATTTTAGCATTTGATAATTGAAATAACATATTCAGAAGCTGATTTCATTTTGTGGATGTTGTTGTTGCCCCTTTCGCATCAAAATTTCGAGATGCATCAATTTTTTAATGATTCGGTGTATCTAGTTATCGAATATAATCTGTTTTAAATTTCAATCTGAATAATTTTTTCCAGAAACCTAATTAGTGAAAATTAGAAAGGTTTCAACATAGTCCAACATTTAGGTTTCAATCACACAGACACAGTAATGCTTCAAATGCAGCAATTTAGATGGATGCAATTAATTTGCAAGGAGAAAAGGGGAGAAAACGAACTCGGCGCGCCATGAACTTCAGGATCATTAATTACTTCATCATCCTCCTCGAATCCTTGCCGATGACCGCCGTCGTGGTCGTGACCGTGGCCGTGCTTTTTGATGGTGTCCTTGATCTTCTTCGCCTTATCCTTAACCTTCTTCAGCACTGATTTTTTCTCCCCATGGTGCTGCTCACCTTAATTCGCAAAAAGAAATTAACAATTTGATTTGTTAATTAACCACAAGTAAATAATAATAATTGGGGAAAATCAGGAGTAATGAGTGCAACCTGAATGCAAGCCAGTACTATGCGGATCTGCTTCATGATGATGATGGCCATGCGGATGCCGCTCTAATTGTGCTTCCATTGAGAGAGATAAGAGATCGTTTTTTGAGTGTGGAAAAGGATTTTTGGAGCGGTTTATGTGAAATCCAAATTAGATTATGAAATGAAATTAATAGGATATATAAAAAGGGGAGGGAGAAAGGAGTGGGTATTGGGATTTGTATAAAGAAAAAAGAGGGAAAATGAAGAACGACGTGGCGATTACTGAGAGAGACACGTATTATTTACATTTCCACGTCTCATATCCTAGATAGATGACTCGTACAAATCTTTTTTGATTCCTAATCTTCAACCTCATTTATTTATGTCGGATTTGATCTTGATCGTGAATTGGGCTATACTCCCATAATGGGCCAACCTCAAGGCCTTTTTTATGGGCTATAGAAGTGCTTCATTTCACATACCCTTCTTCTTTTACGTCGCACAAAACATCTACTTCCCTTCCCTTGCTAATGTCTTTTTTACAGAAATCAACAAATACGAATAAAATGAGGGTATTTCTTACCGCATTCAAGGTGTCGTACTGACTGCAAACAATCAGTCTCTACAGTCGCGCCACATGTTGTCATACTCCGTCGTACTGACCTACTGCATGTTGTATTTATTTAATATTTTTAAATTATATTTTTCTATTTACTATAATACCCCATTTCTTAAAAATGAAAAAGAAAATTGGAATAGTTAATACGAATTATATGGAAATCAGATGAACTGAAATTGATCATTCTTCTTCCCTAAAAAATTTCTCAAAACATTCCTTAGATTTGACGCCTCCTCCACCACGGCACCAAGTCTTCGCCGCCGATGCCGTCACGCTGCCATCAATTAATCACGTACGAGATTTCCTTATCCGGTCGTCTCACATTGCCTTCCACCCGTCCTACAGCCGTGGTAGTGGTGGCAGAGGAGAGTGGCGGTAATAGTGGCGGAGGAGAGCGCCGGTAATGGTGACGGCGGAGAGCGGAGATAATGGTGACGAGAGAGAGTGGTGGTAATCGTGGCGGAAATAATAAATTGAGAGAACTTTAGCAGCGCTAACTGTGGCGGAGCGCCGGTAATGGCGGCGGCGGCGGAGAGCGGCGTCGAGAGTGAATCAGTGAAGTTTCATAAACTTCACGAGGAGTCACAATCTATTTTCTAAACTTAATTGATTAATTTTTTTTAAGAAAAATATGTTTTTTTTAAATAAGGATAAATTTGTAAATTTAAAATTATTCTTTTTAATTTTTTTTTAATAGTTCGACAGTACGACGCAAAGCAATAGTTAGTACGACGTAAGTCGATGATTAGTACGACACTTAGTACAACAAGTAACAGGTTTTTACATTTTAAGCATTTAAATTTTAAATCTAATGGCTCATATAAAGTGACTATTGACGGTCAGTACGACATCCTGACTGCTGTAAGAAACACCCATAAAATGGGAGTGTGTAGTTAAAATATAATAATAGAGAAAAAAGATAGAGCTAGAAAGAGGAAAGATGGGGTAATTATCTTTCCATTTAAGGAAATATAAAATTTAATTGGGGATATCCTTTTGACAAAATGAAAAGCTTACCAAATACCATTGTTAGTTCAACCGTTATTACATTCACAAATTAACTCAAATTAATATTTAAAAATTTTAAATATTAAAACGTTAATTTCAAATTTTTTGTCTCAGTGCGAGATAGTCTCTCGCATGATCTATTCATTACAATAATAAATCGGTCAATTTCTTGATTCATTTTCCTATGCAGAAATTAATACTTGTCATCGAATTTGCTGTATTACAATGTATTGTCAAATTAAATATATGGAAATCATATGTTGGAGTTATAATGTATTGTCAAAATAAGCACCACATACACACCCCCATATGTTGGGGTTAGAATAGCTCACTCAGTGTCAATCCTAGAAATCATAAAACTTGAGTCGATTTTAAAATTCGGCTCCCTCATAATTATGCAAATTGATTGTATTTCACAATTTATGCAAATTGAATAATAACTAATTACCGCTTAAAATGAAATAAAAGTTTTGCAAAGATTTTATTATATGTATGCAATATATTTTCTCATTTTACATTTTGTTTGTCACTTTTAAAGTTTGTTTAAAAATAAAAAATTTAAAAATTTTGATAAATTTTTCTTCCAATGAAAATATAAGAGAGGAGAAATAGTTTGCGAAGGAAAGCTATGTTTTAAAAATCAGAACCGAAAGTTGAGCCGAACGGCCCCCATAAAAGGTTGAACCGGGGTCGGATCGGTTGGGTCAGATTGAGCCTGTGTGACGTCATTAGGTTGGCAAACAGGCCGGGCCGGGCTGGCCTGATGCTGACCCATTGGGCCATGTGCAGTTTACGGGCCGGGTTGGGCCCGACCTGATTCTCAATGGGCCTCTGATTTCTAGGCCCAACCTGGCCCTATGCGGGCTGTTGGGCTATCGGGCCAAACCGGCCCTATATATATATTTTTAAAATATTAGTAAATTAAATAATTATTTACATTTCATAGCAACTTATAACTTGCTTCTTTACGCAACTGTAAATCTACAATGTTAAGCTAAGTTAAGTGGCATATTAATGAATTGCCAACAATTTTTAGTAGGGTTTTTTTTCCCTTCTCTGCCTTTTATGTTAAAGAATCGTGCATGCTTTTCTATTTTTTCTCTTTATTTAAATTTTATTAATTATAAAATATAAAAATTCCTAAATGTTAGACGGGCCTATAAAATTAAGGTCCAGCCTATACTGATATTCGGGCTGTACGGGCCGGCCCAATGGGCCGGGGCTCAAATTGTCAGCCCTAGACGTCATAATAAATGTTATATATATATATATATAGTATGCATATTTTTTTAAAAAATTCAAAATACAGAAAATGGTAAGTGAATATAAAACACCTAAAGTCACTTGAAACTTAAATTTCTAAACATAATAGAAATGTTCATTAACATAAATAGTTCCAACTCTCAAGCATAATAGAAATATCATGAACAATACAAAATATATATATACACACGTATACTGGTGCACAAAATAAAAAAAAAAGTTAAGAACCCAGAAACAAGAATCCATACTTTCTTCCCCCTTTCTCCCTACCATGTTATCTTCTCCCCTTAAATATATATACACACACGTATATGTCTCTATTTCTCAACCCGTTGAAACTTGAAACCCACTTAAAAAATAACAACATCAAAAAATTAAAACAAAAAATAAATAACTCACGGGAGATTGACGGCGAGCGGTGAACAGGCGGCGAGCGCGGGTGATGCAGGGTGAAGCGTGAACAAAACAAAACAACTTTCTCAATCTCCGTTGATTCCTATTGGAATACCGTCAAAGAGGAATAAAACGAGAAACTCTCTCGATTTCTTTAATTCATATTCATAAACAACTTAACTCCATCATTCTCTCCCTCTTTGAAACGATTAGTCCTAGAATCGGCATCGATATCATCTTCAGAGAGATAAAAGAAAGCCACCAAGCAGATAAGCTCAAAAATGTCAGACGTTCGAGTGTGGTTTAAAGTTTTGAGGCGATAGGAATGACATTTATGAGAATTGCCAACAAAATAACTATTATTAATTATAAAAAAAATGATAATTATTATGTGAGATCAAACCTTCATCATCCTCGAGGTAAAACCCATCGAACGCCTTATCAAGATCAGGAAAATTTGCCTAATAATTGTCTTCCATATCAAAAATTTGGTACAGCTCGTCTTCATGCTCGATGTCATATATGGGAAGCGCGAAATCAAAAATGGGTTCGGTGTCATATATGGGAAGCACATAATCAAAAATGGGCTGCTCTTCATCATTAAGAGGTTGCCTATTATAATATTGGTTTGGGTCCGGTTATCCGCACCCCCATAATTGGGAGATAGGCCCACTTAATCTTAAAATTACCAAATATGTCCCTTTTCAATTCATCTTCTTCCTGTTCTTATTTTACGGTATCTTTACAACTGAACCTTCAATATTGTTATTAGGAAATACGCACATTGAATAATTAAATCTATAAAAATTTCACCCTAATTTTCAACACCGGCCGCCGCATTGCCGCAATCATCTGCCTCCACCGCCGACCGCCGTCGACTTTTCTCTCCGGCGCCTGCCCCAGACTTTTAATCCATTCAATTATTGGGAAATTAATTGTCCGGATCTATTCGGGATGAATATTTAAATACAAATTTAATTCTAACAATTATTACTAGCATGAATTAATCCTATATTAATTCAAATAATAATTCAACAACAAATCATGCATATAAACAGTTCACATAAATCCAACGCATGCGGAATTGCTACGGGTTTACGTGAACTAACCTCTCGGAGTGACAACCGTTGAGAAGATGGATCCCGTTCACATGAACACACCAAAAGACCTTCTCAAGTATTCCCTTATCCTTGTTCCACAATCCAGTGGTAGGAACTCGCGAACAATTTAACAAAAGGAAAAATAAAATTATGTTGCACCACCTTTGTGAATTTCTAATTTTTCCAACACATGGAATAGCTTGGGGGTGAAAAATTCATCCCCTATTTATAGATGAGGTGGTGGTCGAATTTTTGGGCAAAAATAATATGGGAAAATCTTTTTCTTGATTTCCAAGAAATCTTGAATATATCTCGTATATTCTTTTCTCCATAGTTAAAATATTCCACAAAAATCTCACCTCCTCTTGTTATGGTATTTTCGAAAAATAAGGAGTAAGGAAAACAAGATTTGGATCTTCTTGAATTTATGAGATACTCTTGTATTCCAAAAATACATATCTTCCATAATACATTTTCAAGAAAATCAAGAAAATCTTTCCTTCATTTATTTATTCAATATTTTCGAAAAACACAAATAAATAACAAAGTGGGAGATTTCTTGAATTTAATGAGATAAACTTGTATTCCAAGAATATTTATCTTCATTCCATAACAAAATTCAAAGAAAATCTTTCTCCCTCTTTTATTTATTTATTTCGAAAAATATAGAAAAATTAGGCAACAATAATTTATTTTATTTTTAAACACATTTTTTAGTTATTGGACTTTATGTTTGGGCTACTTGAGGGGCCTTTAGGAGAATTAAGATTGGATCTTCCAATAGATCTTAAATTTCCAATATTGAGCCACAATATTATTCAAGCCCATAAATATTAATTAATCCCACTACATAATTAATATTGCACTATCCATCTTAACCTATATTACTGTTAATATGGCTCCCGGTTATTATTTCCCGTGTTTAAGATTATCTAGCCCATTAATTAATTCAAGCCACTGAAATAGCTTTCCATTAATTAATATCTTTTGTCCTTGGTCAAGGAACGGTTCAACATTATTATCCATATCGGAAACTAATTTTACTTGCAAGATTTGGTAGTATAAATATTATGAACCTCCCAAGGGGGCAAATTGAACAAGCGTACTTGCACACGATTCTTCGTATTAAATCTTAGCAATCGCATGTGACCAATAATATTGCTCAAGATATAAAGTTTTGAATCTCATTGATTCTCTATGTTGGGATTATACTGGAAAGTATGCTTTTACTTTGTATAATCAAACTGAATTTCGGTCTTATTTACTGAAATAAATTGTTTATCACTGATACTTTAAATATCATCGAATGTTACATATATTTACTGCATAACTGTTCAATAAATAGTACGTGTTACGTTGTAGTTAATTTAGTGATACCAGATCACAGAAGATTAAATTAACAATCCTTTGTAACCAAAAGTACACCATTCACAACCTAGATGGAAATGAACAATCCATCGTGAAAGGTTGAAGTGTAAGGCTCAGATTGACTTGTCTTGACCAAGAGATTACACTAGTGCATGTTTAGTGCACTGAATAGGACCTACAGGAGGACAAATTCTTCATAACTGAACTAGGAAGAATTAGACCTCAGTGGTTCGTTATTTCTTAATCTTCGTTCCTTAAATAGGATCGCGTGTGGTTAGTAATTATTGCTTTGACTTATTAGGGGTAGAGAATCAACGAGATTCAATACTTTATATCTTGGGCAATATTATTGGTCACATGCGATTACTAAGATTTAATACGGAGAATCGTGTGCAAGTACGCTTGTTCGATTTGCACCCTTGGGAGGTTCATAAGTTTTATCATACCAAATCTTGCAAGTGGAACTAGTTTCCGGTATGGATAATAATGTTGAACCGTTCATTTACCAAGGATAAAAGATATTAATTAATGGAAAGCTATTTCAGTGGCTTGAATTAATTAATGGGCTAGATAATCTTAAACACGGGAAATAATAACCGGGAGCCATATTAACAGTAATATAGGTTAAGATGGATAGTGCAATATTAATTATGTAGTGGGATTAATTAATATTTATGGGCTTGAATAATATTGTGGCTCAATATTGGAAATTTAAGATCTATTGGAAGATCCAATCTTAATTCTCCTAAAGGCCCCTCAAGTAGCCCAACATAAAGTCCAATAACTGAAAAATGTGTTTAAAAATAAAATAAATTTTGTTGCTATTTTTCCTCATTAATTTCGAAAAATATAAATAAAAGGGGAGAAATATTTTCTTTGAATTTTGTTATGGAATGAAGATATGTATTCTTGAAATACAAGATTATCTCATTAAATTCAAGAAATCTTCCACTTGGTTATTTATATGTTATTTTCGAAAATTTTGAAAGAATAAGGGAAAGAAAGATTTTCTTGATTTTCTTGAAAAGATATTATGGAAGATATGTATTCTTGCAATACAGGTATATCTCGTAAATTCAAGAAGGTCCAAATCTTGGAATCTTTATCCTTATTTTTTTGAAAATAACCATAACAAGAGAAGGTGGGATTTTATGGAATATTTTAATTATGGAGAAAAGAATATAGGAGATATATTCAAGATTTCTTGGAGATCAAGAAAAGATTTTTTCCTCCCTATTCCATGACAAAAATCGGCCACCACCTATATATAAATAGGGGATGATTTCTTCATCCCCATGTACAATTCCATGTGCTGGAAAAATTAGTAAATCCACAAAGGTGGTGCAACAAATTTTTATTTTCCCTTTTGTTAATTGTTCGCGAGCTTCCTTCCACCGGATTGACGAGCAATGACTAGGAATACTTGGGAAGGATTTTTGGTGTGTTTTTTATCGACGAGACCATTGCCACTCCAAGAGGTTAGTTCACGTAAACCAGTAGAGTAATTCAGCGTCGTGGGATTTAAGTGAACTGTTTATATGCATGATTTGTTGTTGAATTATTATTTGAATTAATATAGGATTAATTCATGCTAGTAATAATTGTTAGAATTAAATTTGTATTTAAATATTCATCCCGAATAGATCCGTGCAATTAATTCCCCAACAAATGGTATCAGAGCCACAGTTTCGGGCTCTGAATTTTAAATTGTAATTTAGTTCGTTTTCATTAAATTTGAAATTGGATAGTAGAGTTGCTAGATCTTTTTTTTTTGCAGGTATCCAATTGTCATGAAATTTAATGTATTTATTTATGCATATAAATTGTGGTTTTTTTTTTTAATTCGATTCGTTCGAATTCGTTTTGCCTCGTGAGAAAATTCACGAGTAGATTAGAATTTGTTTGATTTGATCAATGTAATAGACTAGTTTAGATTCAGTTTATTTATTTTTGTAAATAAATTGTAACCGATCGAAACGGAGCATGAGACGTAAGAATTAAAAGACGGATTCGAACCGGCGTAGGGCACGGAGTTTCGCGCGAACGTACAAAGGAGGAGGCTGGCCATGGACGGAGAGCGCCAAGACGGGCATGAGGCTGGGGCGCCGAAGGCCATGACGAAATACGGGCGCGGGCACTGGGCGAGGAAGGCGCTGGGCCAACGGGCGGGGCGATGGCGGAGGAGGACGCCAGGGCACGGGGCGGCAAGGGCGGGAGATGTCGGCCGAGATTACCCGAGAAGCGCCGGAAAAGAAGCACCGAGGCGACGTGGGCGCGAGGCTTTAGGACAAGACGGGTACCAATCGACACGGCCGGGAGAGTGCAAGACGTGCACTCCGACCCGCGCTAGACGTGGCGAACCTTTCGAGACGAACGATGAATTCAAAGAAGACGATTTCTCAAGATCAAAACATGACAAAAATTAACCGTGACAATTGGATATGTGTGCCCAATATGTTTAATTTTTATCTTGATGTTTATGCATTATTTTATGCTTATTTAAATTGTGTTTAAATTTGCGATGCATGAGAAAACGTTTTGAAAAATCTCACTTTCAAAAATTACTAAGTATGCTTAAACAATTAATTGACAATTTTATGGATAATAAAATTGAATTAATTTTGACCTCCATGATTTATTTATTTGTGAATTCTTTTGGAGAAATTCCCCCATCGAACAAGCGTACTTGCACACGATTCTCCGTATTAAATCTTAGCAATCGCATATGACCAATAATATTGCCCAAGATATAGGGTATTGAATCTCATTGATTCTCTTCCCATAATAAGTCAAAGCAATAGTTACTAACCACACGCAATCCTATTTAAGGGACGAAGATTAAGAAATAACTAACCACTGAGGTCTAATTCTTCCTAGTTAGATTCAAGAATTTGTCCTCCTGTAGGTCCTCTTCAATGCATCAGTCATGCACTAGTGTAATCTCTTGGTCAAGACAAACCAATCTGAGCCTTACACTTCAACCTTTCACAATGGATTGTTCATTTCCATCTAGGTCGTGAATGGTGTACTTTTAGTTACAAGGAACTGTTAATTTAATCTTCCGTGATCTGGTATCACTAAATTAACTACAATGTAACACGTAATATTTATTGAACAGTTATGCAGTAAATATATGTAACATTCGATGATATTTAAAGCATCAGTGATAAATAATTTATTTTAGTAAATAAGTCTGAAATTCAGTCTGATTATACAAAGTAAAAGCATACTTTCCAGTATAATCCCAACAGAATCGGCAATGCATTTCTGCTTAACGCTTCTCCATGTCAGGGCTCCTCTCCCCATGCAAAACACACTACTGAAGGTAGATTTTATGGAATCTAAGTCTGATTGGAAATCCGAGTCCGTGTAACCGATGTGGATTAGACTATCTGACTGATAAACTAACATTCTATCTCGAGTTCTATTCAGATACTTCAGAATGTTCTTAACTGCCGTCCAATGCTCTTTTCCCGGATTACTTTGATATCTTGCCACCATGCCAACGACAAAGCAGATATCCGGTCTCGTACACAGCATTGCATACATAAGGCTTCCGACAACCGAAGCATAAGGAATGCCTTTCATGTCATCTATCTCCTTTTGTGTCTTAGGGCACATTTCCTTGGATAGATGGATTCCATGTCTGAAAGTGTTGGGATATTTTAGTTTTGTTTAATTATGCCAAAACATTATCAACTTGTGTTTTTTGAAGCTAATTTACAGATAACAAGTTGAGGGGGAACGGAAGAACAAGTTGAGGGGAACTCATGAAATCGCATTTAAGATGATCGAGATCGACGAGGTTGCAGATTTAGGCCGATCAAGATCGATGAGAAGGATGAGTTCGAGCTAATAATGGCGTCTGGCCCGACCGCAGCGCGGTTTTCGATGCATTTTTTATCAGAAGAAGCTATCAGAAGAATCGATCATCAGAAAGCGATTCATTGTAGTAGTGACATCAGAGTAACCGACATGCTATGCCGATTTTTCTTTGATTTGCTCCATCTGATCCAGATAGACTGATCCGACGATCTGATCGGAGTGACGATCAAAGTACCGTAAAAGACCGGCGAAAAGTAAAATCAGTTAAGCGGAAATCAGACCGATGAACAAAGAAAATCAGTTCGTGAAATCGGACCGATGAACAGTAAAAATCGGTTCGATGAGCGGTGATTTCAAGAATCGATGAACAAAGATGATTTCAAAGATCGATGAACAAATGATTTCAAAGATCGATGAATAGTGATTTCAAAGACACCGTAAATCTACAGATCGATTTCAGCCGGACGGATCGGAGACCGTAATCGAAGCAATGAACGAAGAATCCCATGGTGATCGGATCCGTTAGACACACAAAAGCGGTGATCAATAAGAAGATAACAACATATATGGATGTGTCATAAAAGTCGCAAACAACGGTCAAAAAAGGACAAAAAAAAAGTGGAAGATTATTAGTATGGATTTGAATATTACTCTCCAGCGGTAATATTCAAATCCACACTATAAATACATTGCACTATCTTCAAAAGAAGATAATGGAGGTTCGCAAAGTGAAATTAAAAGCCAAATATTCAAGCAACTCCATTCAAGAACACAGAGCAAAAATACACACATATATTCAAAAGTGTTCTACCCTAGATCTAAGCACAAATGCTATATCCTAGCTTAGAGAGATTTTCCCAACCTTAGCATTGAGGCTAAACAAATGTAAGGGAAAATCTCACCCTAGTTGGAAACCAAACAACCTTATACCCAAACCGGTTGGTAGGTTAAGTTTGTAGGTTGAGTGTGAACTCCAGTAAACATCTAGCAATCCCGAAAGGGAGGGTCGGCAATCCGTGAGGGTGATAAGTCCCGTTTGAGTGTGAACTCGGTAAACATCTAGCAATCCCGAAAGGGAGGGTCGGCAATCCGTGAGGGTGATAAGTCCAGATTGGTTAAGTTGGTTAAGTTGGTGCCCCATGAAGGGAAGAGTGGATGTAGGGGCGAGTTGTCCGAACCACTATAAATCTTGTGTGTTCTTTACTGCTTTATGTTATTACTTGTCATATGCATTCGTTTATAAAGCATAACACACACATGAGCTTAAAAAAAAAAAAAAAAAATTGAATCACTCTGCCCTCCCTTTGTTTTTTATATGCACCTTAATCGAAACGTTTTGCTTCCGCACGTGCAAATGGGTTTTCAAAACGGGACCATCAGAAAGGTACGAAGTCTTTCTTGGAATCCTGCATGTTGAATCGCTTCAAGACAGTGTCTATATATGAAGCTTGCGATAAGCCTATCATTATTTTCTTGCGATCTCAAGTGATCATGATCCCAAGGATGTGCCCGGCTTCCCCTACGTCCTTCATATCAAACTGTTTTGAAAGCCATTCCCTTACATCTGACAACACCTTTACATCGTCCCCGATGAGCAGATGTCGTCTATGTATAGTACTAAGAATACCAATGCAGTTCCGACATGCTTCTTGTACACACAACTTTCGTATTCGTTTTGATCAAACCCATAAGACTCTATTACTTTATCAAAACATTGGTTCCAAGCTCTGGATGCTTGTTTGAGTCCATAAATGGACTTCTTGAGCTTACAAACTAGGTGTTCTTGGCCTTTTTCAATGAAGCCTTGGGGTTGTTGCATATAGATTTCCTCTTCAAGACTTTCGTTAAGGAAAGCCGTCTTGACATCCATTTGCCAGATTTCAAAGTCGAGATGCGCAACAATCGACAAGAGAATTCAGATGGACTTGAGCATTGCTACATGTGAAAAAGTTTCCTCATAGTCGATCCCTTCTTTCTAAGTAAAACCTTTCGCCACAAGCCTTGCCTTGAAGGTTTCCACCTTCCCGTCCGGTCCTCTTTTCCTCTTGTATACCCATTTCGGCTTCCATTGCTGTTTGCCAAGAAACCGCATCCTTGTCTTGGACTAACTGTTGGGGTTATACTGAAAAGTATGCTTTTACTTTGTATAACCAAACTGAAGTTTCTTATTTATTTACTGAAATAAATTATTTAATCACTGTTGCATTAAATATGAATGAATGTTATATATGTTTATTGCAAACCCGTTCAATAAGACAGTACGTATTACGTTGTAGTTAATTTGGTGATACCTGATCACTGAAGATCAAATTAACAGCCCTCGTAATTAAGTACAAATTCACAACCCAGATGGAAATAAACGAACCATCATGAACGGTTGAAGTGTGAGACCCAGATTGACCTATCTTGACCAAGGGATCACATTAGCGCATTTAGGTGCGCTGAATGAGGACCTATAGGAGGAAAAATTCTTCGGTACTGAATATACAAGAATTAGACCTCAGTGGTGCGTTGTTTCTTAATCTCTGTCCCTTAAATAAGATCGTGTGAAATTTATAACTATTGCTTTGACTTATGATGGGAAGAGAGTCAATGTGATTCGATACTTTATATCTTGGGCAATATTATTAATTACATGATGATTGCTGACATTTAATACGGAGAATCGCGTGCAAGTACGTCTTGCTTGATTTGTCTCCTTGGTGGGCTCATATCCTTTATCATGTCAAATCTTGCAAGTGGAAATTTATTTTCGGCATGGATAATAATGTTGAGCTGTCTTTACTCCAAGGACAGAGATATTAATTAATATAAAGCTTGTTCAGTGGCTTAATTAATTAATGGACTAAGATAATCTTAAACGCGGGAAATAATGACTGGGAGCCATGTTATATGTGAAATCGTAATATGGGTTAAGATGGATAGTTCAATATTAATTTTATAGTAGAGTAAATTAATAATAATGGACTTGAATAATATTTGGCCCAAAATATTAAAGCTTCATAACCCATTGAAGGTCCAATCTTAATTCTCCTAAAGGCCCCTCAAATAGCCCAAAAATAAAGTCCAATTAATGAGAGAGAGAAGAAAATATTCTTGCTATATTTCCATGTTGAAATTTTCAAAATTTTGTAGATAATTAGGAAGAAAAGATTTTCTTGTAGATATTTTATGGAAAGAGATAATTATTGTAGGAATACATAATTATCCCATAAATTCAAGAAGTCAAATCTTGACTCCTAATATCTTATAATTTTCAAAAATTATAGGTAGAAGAGGAGAAGAGATTTTTATGGAAAATTTAATTAAGGAGAAAACAATATAAAAGATATATTCAAGATTTCTTGGTGATCAAGAAAAGATTTTCTTCCTTATTTTCCAACCCTAATTTTCGCCCCCCTCCCTATTTATAGGGGATGAGCTCTTCATTCCCAAGTACAATTCCATGTGTTGGAAATATTAGAAATCCGCAAAGGTGGTAGCAAAATATTTTATTTCTCTCCCATTAAAATCGTTCGTTGAAATCTTCCCACTGGATAGCGTTCGTGGACTTTGGGGATATATTTGGGAAGACTCTTGGGTTGATTCCTCCGTTTGATTCTTCAAGAGGTTAGTAATTCTGTAACTCTTAGTTCTGCGTGTTTAGGATTTACGTGAATTATGTATACGCATGTTGTTTATTATTATGTTGAATAGATTTAGAATTAATTCATGTTAGTAATTAACTGTTTAATTTAAATATGTATTTAAATAATCACCTCGAATAGATCCGGGCACCCCGATTTTCCCAACAACTGGTATCAAAGCTCTGGTTTTGAGCTTTGATTTTTTAAATTGATATTTAAATTGTTGAACATTAAATTGAAATTGGATAGTAGAATTGCTAGATCTGTTTTGCAGGTATCCAATTGTCATGGTATTTAATGTGTTTAATTTTCATGCGTATGAATGAATGGTTTTTTTTAATTCGACTCGTTCAGATTTATTTTTCTCGTGAGAAAATCCACGAGTAGATTAGGCTATTTGATTTGTTCAATGTAATAGACTAGTCTAGATTTAAGGTATTTATTTTTCGTTAAATAAATTGCAACCTGATCGGAGACAAAGATGGAGACGAGTTAAAAGCGGATCGAATCGTGACGCGGGCGGCGTGCGCCCTTGTGAAATGTGCCAGGGAGGCAGCGTCGCGGCGCGGATGAACGACGATGCCTGCGACGCGCTTTAAGCGCCAAACACCGAGCGCGAGATCATGTATGGCCTTGGCCGAACCTGTATTTGAAGTATGACGGCGTGTTGGGTGAGGCCGACACAGCTAGTGTGGGCGATGGGGAAGCGGCGTCCGCTGCCGACCGTCTCCGTACCCGAATGCCGATCTTGTAGAAGATAATCACGGAGCGTCTTGTGCTGCTTAAGCGCCGGGCGTGATCGCGCCCGACAAGCGCCGGACGGATCTGGGCGGGCATCCATTGCGCGCGAATGGCGTGGCGTTTCAAGACGAAGTTCTTTTCGAGACGAACGAGTGGGAGAAATTCAAGACGGCGTTTCTTCAAGATCAAGCCAAAGAAAATCAAACCATGACAGTTGGATAATTTGTGCCCAATGTGTTTATTTTCTGCTTTGCTTGATTTATTACTGTTGTATTTTCTTGTGCTTTATTTAATTTGTTTAAATGTGTTAGCATGAGAATTGCTCAACGAAAAATCTCAAATTCAAAAAATTACTAAGTATGTTATGATAATTAATTTGTTTTGACACAAATTAATTTTGACCTCCATAATTTATTTATTTGTGAAATCTTTTGGAGAAATTCCCCTACGGGACAGTCAAAAGATAGCTTTCACATGAATAAATTCCCAAAAGGATGATTGTGAATTATTATTAGTGGCGACGATGACCCTCCAACAAGGCTCGATCAAAGCGAAGTAATAATTTTGTATTTAATCATGGTTATTACTTAGGTATAAATTTGATATTTATATACTTCTCCGAAGTCCCTGTCAATTTTATATTGGTCAAGTGGGAGCCGACTATTAATTTTTTTAAATTGAAGGTTTGTAACTGTTCTTGTTTGTAACCTGCTTAAATGTGATTTAAATGATGACCCTCCCACGAGGCTCATTTAAATCTGTTTTGAGATGTTGGCTGATGCATGTTCATATTTTTTTGAGATTTTAATATGAATCATGTGATCGAATTATGTGATTTAATTTTGTGTTGATCTGGATATTGATACAAAATATATGTTTATTTCAATTCATCATGCCGCAACCTTTTAATCCACTATTCAATTTACTGAAAGACAAACTTCTCACTGGAGAAAACTTTATTGTTTAGAAACGAAACCTTATGAATTTCCTTGCCTCACACGAGTACAAATGGGTGCTTAATGAACCAAAACCCGAAGAACTAAACAAAGATGACAGTATATGAGAAGAGATGGAATATAATGAATGGGAGCTAGGGAATGAGTTTATAAGGGACATTATCTTAACATCAATGTCGGATTCTGTAAGGTACCTTCATCAAGGATTTCGCTCAACTGCAGACATTATGGGAAATCTTGAAGTGATGTTCGCGCATCCAACCCATATGGCAGTTCAAAACATTAAGCATGAATTGAACAAGCTGAGGTTGGAAGAAGGAATGACTGCTAGAGAGCATATTTCTAGGGTAATGGTCCTCTTTGAAGAATTGGCACATCTTGGCGAAAAATGTGACTTCAAAAGCAAAATTGATTTCATTCTCAAAACTCTACCAAAGAGCTATGACCATCCTTATGTAAGATACCTATTGGAAGATATGAATTTTACTGTGGATGATCTCAAAAGAGCTGTTACTTTGGTTGAAGAGGACATTGAGCGCAAGAAAGCGAACATGGTTACAAAAAGGTCTGCTTCTCGTTCTAGGCCATTTGGTGGTAAGAACGATGAATAGACAAACAGGATTAACCAGTTCTATTCAAACTTCAAGGATGAAAGTTTAAGCAAGAGGATATGTTTGGAATGTGGGGAGAAGGGACATAGGAGGTGGGCCTGTTCCAATTCCGAAAGGAATGGAAAGAAAGGTAATTCACACTCGCTAGTTGTTGAAACTTGTTTGGCGGAGTATGCTACCCATTCGTGGGTATTGGATACGGGATCCACTGATCATGTATGTTTCACATTGCAGGGTTTCAAGCAGACCCGGTGACTAAGTGAGAGTGAGATCCTCATCACGCTAGGCGATGCTACGAGAGTGGCAGCTGAAGCAGTGGGAGAAGTGCACTTGTCCTTTGGCGACAAGACGTTAATTTTAAGAGATGTTCTTTATGTTCCTATTTTTCGGAAAAACCTTATTTCTATTTCTAAATTGTTTATCGATGGATATTCTGTTCGTTTTAATAAAGATGTTACTGTTTTTCGCAACGATGTGATTATCTGTCGTGGAACTTTGAGGAACAATCTCTATATTATTAACTGTGCACATCACTCACAAAATGCATCCTATAACACATCTACTATTTCTTGCAAATGAAAGCGCTCGGCTGACGTGAACGAGACACTTCTTTGGCACCTAAGATTAGGTCATATTAACCCGAAAAATATTCAAAGGTTGGTGAAAGATGGTTCTTTGGGGTCTCTCCAAATTGAGCCATTTCCGACTTGTGAATCGTACTTGGAAGGTAAAATGATCAAGAGGGAATTTGGAGCCAAGGGGCTTAGAGCTAAAGAAGTGTTAGAAATCGTTCACACCGATGTGTGTGGTCCAATGCAAATCAAAGCTAGAGGTGGCTACGAGTATTTCTTTACTTTTATCGATGATTACTCACGCTACGGATACATTTTTCTAATGAAGCATAAATCTGAGATCTTTGATAAATTCAAATAATTTAAGGCTCAAGCAGAGAATCATAAGGGAAAAAGTATCAAGTTTCTACGATCTGATCATGGAGGCGAATACCTCAGCGATGAATTTTTGAACTATCTATCGGAAGTGGGGATTGCATCCCAGTTGACTGCACCCGGTACCCCCCAACAAACCGGGGTTGCAGAACGAAGGAATAAAATGCTTTTAGAAATGGTAAGGTCAATGATGAGTTATGCGGATTTACCAAAATCGTTCTGGGGTTACGCATTAGAAACAACGACTTATATTCTGAACCTAGTGTTGGGGAATAAGTTGCACAGATCTATTCGGGGTGAATATTTAAATACAAATTTAATTCTTTAATTATTACTAGCATGAATTAATCCTATATTAATTCAAATAATAATCCAAAAACTTATCATGCATATAATAATTCACGTAAAACCTACACATGCGGAATTCTACGAGTTTACGTGAACGTACCTCTTGGGTTGGCAGTGATCTGGCCGATTAGACTAACCAAAATAACTTCCCAAGTATTCCCTTAATCCTTGCTCGACAATCTGGTGGAAGGATACTCGCGAACAATTAACAAAAGGAAAAAAATAAACTTTGTTGCACCACTTTCGTGGATTTGCTAATTTTTCCAGCACATGGAATTGTGCTTGGGAATGAAAGAATCATCCCCTATTTATAGAGACTAGGGTGAACGAAATTTTTGGTAAAATATGATGTGGGAAAACCTTTTCTTGATCTCCAAGAAATCTTGAATATATCCCCTACATTTTTTTCCCATAATCATAATATTCCACAAAAATCCCACCTACTCTATATTATATGGATTTTTCGAAAATAATGCTTGCAAGAAACCAAGATTTGGATCTTCTTGAATTTATGAGATATTCTTGTATTTCAAGAAATACATATCTTCCATAATATCTTTTCAAGAAAATCAAGAAAATCTTTCTTGCCCTTTATTTTCTATTTTTTTCGAAAATCTCCTTATAGATACCCAAGTGGGAGATTTCTTGAATTTAATGAGATAATCTTGTATTCCAAGAATACATATCTTCATTCCATAACAAAATTCAAAGAAAATCTTTCTCCCAACTTTATCTATAAATTTCGAAATATTCATGGAAAAATAAGCAACAATATTTATTTTATTTTAATCACCTTTTCAGTTAATGGACTATATGTTGGGCTACTCAGGGGGCCTTTAGGAGAATTAAGATTGGACCTTCTAATGGACCTTGAATATCTAATATTGAGCCACAATATAATTCAAGCCCATAAATATTAATTAATCCCACTACATAATTAATATTGCACTATCCATCTTAACCCATATTACAGTCAATATGGCTCCCGGTCATTATTTCCCGTGTTTAAGATTATCTAGCCCATTAATTAATTCAAGCCACTGAAATAGCTTTCCATTAATTAATATCTTTTATCCTTGGTCAAGGAACGGTTCAACATTATTATCCATACCGGAAACTAATTCCACTTGCAAGATTTGGTATGATAAAGCTTATGAACCTCCCAAGGGCAAATCAAACAAAGCGTACTTACACACGATTCTTCGTATTAAATCTTAGCAATCACATGTGACTAATAATATTGCCCAAGATAAAAAGTATTGAATCTCATTGATTCACTACCCATGATAAGTCAAAGCAATAGTTACCAATCCCACGTGATCCTATTTAAGGGACGAAGGTTAAGAAAAAATGAACCACTAAGGTCTAATTCTTCCTTGTTCAGTTCTGAAGAATTTATCCTCCTGTAGGTCATATTCAGTGCATCAGTCATGCACTAGTGTAATCTCTTGGTCAAGACAAACCAATCTGAGCCTTACACCTCAACCTTTCGCGATGGGTTGTTCATTTCCATCTAGGTCGTGAATGGCGTACTTTTAGTTACAAGGGACTGTTAATTTAATCTTATGTGATCTGGTATCACTAAATTAACTACAATGTAACACGTACGAATTATTGAACAGTTATGCAGTAAATATATGTAACATTCAATCATATTTAAAGCATCAGTGATAAACAATTTATTTCAGTAAATAAGTCTGAAAATTCAGTTTTGATTATACAAAGTAAAAAGCATACTTTTCAGTATAATCCCAACACCTAGTGCCATCCAAATCGGTACCTAAAACTCCGAGAGAATTGTGGATGGGACGCAAGCCTAGTTTTGGACACATCAGGATCAGGGGTGTAAGATACGTCTTGAGACAAGGAAGGCCGTAGTAAATTGGATGACGTTCGAATTAAGGATGTTCATAGGGCACCCCGAAGGAACTAAAGGATGCATGTTCTATGGTTAGAAGATCAAAAGATGGTAATCAATTACTCACTTTAGATTTTTGGAAGAAGACTATATGAGCAAATCGAAAAGCCTAGAAGTGAAATTACCTTAGAAGAACTTGGGGGCCAACTCATTTGCCAACCGCATGAATGATATACCAAACGTCACGCCTACACAACCGGAACCTCGTCGTAGTGGGAGGGTTATCAGACAACCCGAGAGATTCTTGGGGATCGGAGAGTCTTCGGACTTGATCTCCGCAGAAGAATCAGATCCATGGTCCTACAACGAGGCGATCCAAGACAAAGATGCTCAATCTTGGCAAACAACAATGGAAGCCGAGATGGATTCAATGGATCACAACAAGGTGTGGGAGCTAGTCGAACCACTTGATGGGGTAAAACCCATCGGATGCAAGTCGGTATACAAGAGAAAAAAGGGACCGGACAGAAGGGTTGAAACCTTCAAAGCAAGACTTGTGGCGAAAGGGTACACTCAGAAAGAAGGGATCGATTATGAGAAAACCTTTTAGCCCGTAGCCATGCTCAAGTCCATCCGCATTCTCTTGTTGATTGCTGCGCATCTAGATTTTTGAGATCTGGCAAATGGACGTCAAGACAGCTTTCCTTAATGGAAATCTTGACGAAGAAATCTATATGCAACAACCCGAAGGCTTCATTGAAAAAGGCCAAGAGCATTTGGTTTGCAAGCTCAGGAAGTCCATTTATGGACTGAAGCAAGCATCCCGAGCTTGGAATCAGTGTTTTGATCAAGTTATAAAATCCTACGGATTCGATCAAAATGAATTTGAAAGTTGTGTCTATAAAAAGCATGGCCGGAGGCGCATTGGTATTTTTGGTACTATCGTGGATGACATTACGCTCGCCGGAAATGATGTAAAGGTGTTATCGGGGCGTAAGGGCATGGTTTGTCAAAAGCAGTTCGATATGAAGGACTTAGGGAAGCCGGTCACATCCTAGGGATCAAGATCACTTTCGAGATCACGGGAAAAGAATGATCGGGCTTTCGCCAAGCCTCGTATATAGAATCTTTTTTTTGAAGCGCTTTCGACATCTTGAGGATTCTAAGAAAGGCTTTGTGCCCTACGGACCACGGAATCCATCTATCAAAAGATGTGTCCCAAGACACGAAAAGAGATAGATGACATGAATGGCATCCCTTTATGCGGGCCTGTGGGAAGCCTCGTATATGCAATCTTGTGTCACGAGATCGGATATACGCTTTGCAGTAGGCATGGTGGCAAGATATCAAAGTAACCACAGGAAAGAGCATTAGGCTGCGAGAAAGAACATTACGAAGCACACGAAAAGGACACGGGACAGAATGTTGGTTTACAAGTCGACGATCGATCCCCATTGGTTACCGCGGACTCGGATTTCAATTAGACATTGACTCGAAGAAAGTCTACCTCGGGTAGTGTGTTTTGCATGGGGGAGGAGCCATGACATGGAGAAGCGTAAAGCAGAAATGCATCGCTGATTCTACCATGGAAGCCAAGTACGTCGCTACTTGTGAAGCAGCAAAAGAAGCGGTTTGGCTCAAGAACTTCCTAGTGGACTTGGACGTCGTCCTGGATTTGCCAAAGACGATCACGGTTTCTTTGTGATAACAGCGGAAGCGATTTGCAAATTCGAGGGCAAAGAGCCCACAAGGCCAAACAAACACATTGAAAGAAAATACCATCTCATACGAGAAATCGTTAAGAGAGGAGACATTGAGGTGGCTAAGATTGCATCGGAAGACAACCTAGCAGATCCATTCACAAAGAGTCTGCCTCAGAGTACATTCGAGAGACATGTGGAAGGAATGAGTGTCAAGGACGTTGCCAATCTGCTTTGAGTATAAGTGGGAGAATATTATTAGGTTCGTGTAGGGTGACATTAGATGTCACATAGAACACGAGACATGATGTAGTATACTTAAAAGCAGACTTTGAGTATAAGTGGGAGATTGTTGGGGTTATACTGAAAATTATGCTTTTACTTTGTATAACCAAACTGAAGTTTCTTATTTATTTACTGAAATAAATTATTTAATCACTGTTGCATTAAATATGAATGAATGTTATATATGTTTATTGCAAGCCCGTTCAATAAGACAATACGTATTACGTTGTAGTTAATTTGGTGATACCCGATCATTGAAGATCAAATTAACAACCCTCGTAATTAAGTACAAATTTACAACCCAGATGGAAATGAACGAACCATCATGAACGGTTGAAGTGTGAGACCCAGATTGGCTGTCTTGGCGAGGATCCACTAAGCGTTTAGGTCTTGTTGAATGAGGACCTCTGGGGAGGACAAATTCTTGATGATTGAATATACAAGAATTAGACTTCAGTGGTGCGTTGTTTCTTAATCTCCGTCCCTTAAATAGGATCGTGTGAAATTAATAACTATTGCTTTGACTTATGATGGGAAGAGAGTCAATGCGATTCAATACCTTATATTTTGGGCAATATTATTAATTACATGACGATTGCTGACATTTAATACGGAGAATCGCGTCAAAATCGTCTTGCTTGATTTGTCCCCTTGGTGGGCTCATATCCTTTATCATGCCAAATCTTGCAAGTGGAAATTTATTTCCGGCATGGATAATAATGTTGAGCTGTCTTTACTCCAAGGACAAAGATATTAATTAATATAAAGCTTGTTCAGTGGCTTAACTAATTAATGAACTAAGATAATCTTAAACGCGGGAAATAATGATCGGGAGCCATGTTATATATGAAATCGTAATATGGGTTAAGATGGATAATTCAATATTAATTTTATAGTGGAGTAAATTAATATTAATGGACTTGAATAATATTTGGCCCAAAATATTAAAACTTCATAGTCCATTGGAGGTCCAATCTTAATTCTCCTAAAGGCCCCCCAAATAGCCCAAAAATAAAGTCCAATTAATGAGAGAGAGAAGAAAGTATTCCTGTTATATTTCCATGTTGAAATTTTTGAAATTCTGTAGATAATTAGGAAGAAAATATTGTCTTGATTTCTTGTAGATATTTTATGGAAAGAGATAATTATTGTAGGAATACATAATTATCCCATAAATTCAAGAAGTCAAATCTTGACTCCTAATATCTTGTAATTTTCGAAAATTATAGGTAGAAGAGGGGAAGAGATTTTTATGGAAAATTTAATTAAGGAGAAAAGAATATAGAAGATATATTCAAGATTTCTTGGGGATCAAGAAAAGATTTTCTTCCTTATTTTCCAACCCTAATTTTCGCCCCCCTCCTCCCTATTTATAGGGGATGAACTCTTCATTTCCAAGTGCAATTCCATGTGTTGAAAATATTAGAAATCCACAAAGGTGGTAGCAAAATATTTTATTTCTCTCCCATTAAAATCGTTCGTTGAAATCTTCCCACCGGATAGCGTTCGTGGACTTTGGGGATATATTTGAGAAGACTCTTGGGTTGATTCATCCGTTTGATTCTTCAAGAGGTTAGTAATTCCGTAACTCCTAGTTCCGCGTGTTTAGGATTTACGTGAATTATGTGTACGCATATTGTTTATTATTATGTTGAATTGATTTAGGATTAATTCATGTTAGTAATTAACTGTTTAATTTAAATATGTATTTAAATAATCATCTCGAATAGATCCGGGCACCCCGATTTTCCCAACACTAACCATTTCTAAAAGAGTTATGTTTCTTCGCTCTGCAACCCCGTTTTGTTGAGGGGTTCCGGGTGCAGTTAGCTGGGATACAATCCCTTCATCTGACAAGTAGTTCAAAAACTCATCGCTGAGGTACTCGCCTCCACGATCAGATCGTAGAGACTTAATAAGTTTTTCCCTATGATTCTCTGCTTGAGCCTTAAATTTTTTGAATTTGTCAAAGGTCTCAGATTTATGCTTCATAAGGAAAATGTAGTCGTACCTTGAGTAATCATCAATAAAAGTGACGAAATACTCATAACCTCCTCTTACTTTGATTGACATTGGACCACATACGTCTGTGTGAATGATTTCTAACACTTCTTTGGCTCTATTCCCCTTGGCTCCGAATGTCCTCTTGGTCATTTTACCCTCCAAACATCATTCGCAAGTTGGGATTGGTTCAACCCGGAGAGACTCCAATGAACCATTTTCTACCAACCTTTGAATCATTTTTGGATTAATATGTCCCAATCTGAGATGCCATAGAAGTGTCTCGTTCACGTCTGATGAACGTTTTCTTTTATCGGAAACAGTTGATGTGTTATAGGATGCATTTCGTGAGTGGTGTGCACAGTTAATTGTATAGAGATTATTCGACAACGTTCCATGACAGATAAATTTATCATAAAGAGAAATGGTAACAACTTTGTCAAAAGTAACCGAATATCCATCAAGGTAAAGTTTAGAAATCGAAATTAAATTCTTTCTAAAACTAGGAACGTAAAGAACATCTCTTAAAATTAAAACTCTGTCTTCAAAAGACAGGTGCACTTCTCCCACTGCTTCAGCTACCACTCTCGTAGCATCGCCCAGTGTGATGAGGATCTCACTCCCACTAAGTTGCCGGGTCCGCTTGAACCCCTATAAAGTAAAACAAACATGATCAGTGGATCTCGTATCCACCACCCATAAATGGGAGGCATACGCTGTTAAACAAGTTTCAACAACTAGTGCGTGAGAATTACCTTTCTTTCCATTCCTTTTGAGTTTGGAACAGGCTAACCTCCAATGTCCTTTTTCACCGCAGTATAACATTTTCCGTTTGGTACCTTCTTGACACCCATCCAGCTAGCTGTCTTTCTCTCACTTTTCTTGGTAATGAGTTTGTTTTGGATCTGACCACTTTCCTTTTCTTGAATCTTGCCTACCACTGGCCTAGATTTTGAGAAAAGACTTTTGGTTACCAATGCTTCGTCTTTCTTTCCCAAATGCTTCTCTATTTTGTCCAAGGCTTCTTGCAGAGTATCCATAGTAAACATGTGATCACTCATCACAAAACTACAGTAAAACTCATCGAAGCACCTTGGAAGAGTTAGAAAAAAAAATTTGATTTGAGCCTCATCACAATACTTAGTACCGAGATAAGCAAGTTTGTTAAAATGACATTTTACTCTGAGAACATGCTCCCTTACGGGTGTTCCCTCAGCCATTTTTAGCCTAGCCAAGTCGTCGTTTTTAACTGATTTATCATGCGGTCTTTTGTTAAAAACATTTCTTCAAGACTTTGTATAATTTCCGCAGCAGACTCAACACCTTCATGAATGTATCTCAAATCATCAGACAGTGAAGTCAAGATTATACGCTTCATAGGTTCGTTAGCCTGCTCCCAAATATTATACAAGTGTCTTTCCGCATCTGTTGATCTCTCAGTAGGCATACGGGGCTTGGGTACATCAAGAACCCAATAATGTTATAGTTGCGCAGTGAGGACAAATTTCATATTTCGTTTCCAAATAACATAGTTAACACCAGAAAGTTGGTGTTCTTTGAGAGTATAAAGCAATGGATTAAAAGGTTGCGACATACTGAACTGAAATAAATAACAATTTGTATAAGCACAAACATATCACAAGGTTCGATCACATGTATCACATTAAAATCTCAAAAAAATATGAACATGCATCAGTCAATATCTCAAAACAGTTTAAATAAGCCATGTGGGGTGGGTCATTATTTAAACACATTCAACGAGTTACAAAAACAAAAAGCGATTACAAGCCTTTAATATCCAAATTAATAGTTGAACACAAACTTCGACCAATATAAAATTGACGGGGACTTGAGGAAGTATATGATATCAATTTTATACCTAAGTAATAACCATGATTAAATACAAAATTATTATTTTGTTTTGAATGAGCCTAAATGGGAAGGGTCATCGTCCGCCACTAATAATAATAACCACAATCATCCTTTCGAGAAATTTATTCATGTGAAATCTATCTTTTGGCCGTTCGGGGGAATTTTCCAAAAGAATCCACAAATGAATAAATCATGGAGGTCAAAAATTAATTCAATTTTATTATCCGGAATAAAATTATCAATTAATTATTTAAACATACTTAGTAATTTTCGAAGGTGAGATTTTTCAAAACATTTTCTCATGCATCGCATATTTAAACACAATTTAAATAAGCATAAAATAATGCAAAATATCAAAAACAAAAAATTAAACACATTGGGCACATATATCCAATTGTCACGGTTAATTTTGGCATGTCTTGATCTTGAGAAATCGTCTTCATAGCCTTCATCGTTAATCTCGAAAAGCTCCCCACTCATCGTACATGTTCTTTAAGCGTCCTCCGTCTTGGGTTAGGGCGGCGTCCGGAAAAGCAGTAGCTCACGAACGAAGCAGCTGATCGCGTGCGCTATCTGCCGCATGCGCCAGTCCCTTCGGCCATCTCGCCTGTCGCCCTTGCCTTGCCTTGCAGAAGGCCATCGCCCGAAACGCATCCAGCGGTCCATACCCGTCGCTTCTTCAACCTTTGCCCGGTATGGCGCCTTCGCCTCATCTAGCGCTCTAAAATCCGCCCTAAGCGCTTCGCCGTACCCATCGCGATAAGCCATACGGTGGTGGCCAGCGGTCGTAAGCGTTCCACCTAGCCTGGCGATGCTCCGCCTTGGCTCCGCGTCGTCGGGCACTCGGACGTCCGTCTTTAATTCTCCGTCTCAGACTTCGTTCACGATCCGGTTACAATTTATTTACAAAATAAATAAACCTAGATCTAGGCCCAATCTATTACATTGAACAAATCAAACAAATACTAATCTACTCGTGGATTTTCTCACGAGGCAAAACGAATTCGAACGAATAGAATTAAAAAACCACAATTTATATGCATGCATAAATATAAATATTCATCAAATACCATGATAATTGGATACCAAAAAAAAGATCAAAGAATTCTACTATTCAATTTCAAAATTTAATGAAAAGCGAATTAAATTACAATTTAAAATTTGAGTCTTAAACCGAGGCTCGATGCGCTTGTTGGGAAATTAATTGCCCGGATCTATTTATGATGAATATTTAAATACAAATTTAATTCTAACAATTATTACTAGCATGAATTAATCCTATATTAATTCAAATAATAATTCAACAACAAATCATGTATATAAACAGTTCATATAAATCCCTACGATGCGAATTACTACTGGGTTTACGTGAACTAACCTCTCGGAGTGACAACCATTGAGAAGATAGATCCCGATTCACTTTTAACACACCAAAAGACCTACACAAGTATTCCCTTATCCTTGTTCAACAATCCAGGTGGTAGGAACTCATGAACAATTTAACAAAAAGAAAAAATAAAATTATGTTGCACCACCTTTGTGGATTTCTAATTTTTACAACACATGGAATTGCTTGGGGATGAAAAATTCATCCCCTATTTATAGATGAGGTGGTGGTCGAATTTTTGGGCAAAAATAATATGGAAAAATCTTTTTCTTGATTTCCAAGAAATCTTGAATATATCTCATATATTTTTTTCTCCATAATTAAAATATTCCACAAAATTTCACCTCCTCTTGTTATGGTATTTTCGAAAAATAAGGAGTAAGGAAAACAAGA
Source organism: Stenogyne calaminthoides (assembly GCA_037126765.1). Lineage (NCBI taxonomy): Eukaryota > Viridiplantae > Streptophyta > Magnoliopsida > Lamiales > Lamiaceae > Stenogyne > Stenogyne calaminthoides. The sequence continues at coordinate 4,520,949 of JBBCBC010000016.1, read as the reverse complement.
TTTGGATCTTCTTGAATTTATGAGATACTCTTGTATTCCAAAAATACATATCTTCCATAATACATTTTCAAGAAAATCAAGAAAATATTTCCTTCCTTTATTTATTCAATATTTTCGAAAAACACAAATATATAACCAAGTGGGAGATTTCTTGAATTTAATGAGATAAACTTGTATTCCAATAATACTTATCTTCATTCCATAACAAAATTCAAAGAAAATCTTTCCCCCTATTTTATTTATTATTTTCAAAAAATATAGAAAAATTAGGCAACAATAATTTATTTTATTTTTAAACACCTTTTTCAGTTATTGGACTTTATGTTTGGGCTACTTGAGGGGCCTTTAGGAGAATTAAGATTGGCTCTTCCAATGGATCTTGAATTTTCAATATTGAGCCACAATATTATTCAAGCCCATAAATATTAATTAATCTCACTACATAATTAATATTGCACTATCCATCTTAACTCATATGGGTACTCAGACCTCCTATCCAGATGCCCATATCGTCACAGTCTCAAGGGGTCCTGTCGAGCTCCCAAGCTCGGGGATCGGCGTCGGTCCGTGGAGGGTCGCAAGCCCCCGGATCACAGTCTCTAGCAAGGTCGAGCTCGATCTACTGTTAATATGGCTCCCGGTTATTATTTCTCGTGTTTAAGATTATCTAGCCCATTAATTAATTCAAGTCACTGAAATAACTTTCCATTAATTAATATCTTTTGTCATTGGTCAAGGAACGCTTCAACATTATTATTCATACCGGAAACTAATTCCACTTGCAAGATTTGGTATGATAAATCTTATGAATCTCCCAAGGGGGCAAATCGAACAAGCGTACTTGCACACGATTCTTCGTATTAAATCTTAGCAATAGCATGTGACCAATAATATTGCCCAAGATATAAAGTATTGAATCTCATTGATTCTCTACCCGTCATAAGTCAAAGCAATAATTACTAACCACACACGATCCTATTTAAGGGACGAAGATTAAGAAATAACGAATCACTGAGGTCTAATTCTTCCTAATTCAGTGCTGGAGAATTTATCCTCCTGTAGGTCCTATTCAGTGCATCAGTCGTGCACTAGTGTAATCTCTTGGTCAAGACAAGTCAATCTGAGTCTTACAATTCAACATTTCACAATGGATTGTTCATTTCCATCTAGGTCGTGAACAACATACTTTTAGTTATAAAAGACTGTTAATTTAATCTTCTGTGATCTGATATCACTAAATTAACTACAATGTAACACGTACTATTTATTGAACAGTTATGCAGTAAATATATGTAACATTCAATGATATTTAAAGCATCAGTGATAAATAATTTATTTAAGTAAATAAGACAAAAATTCAGTTTGGTTATACAAAGTATAAACATACTTTTCAGTATAACCCCAATATCCATTCCATGGAATATGCTTAAAAACATCTTTCGTTTGTAGAAAAGAAAAAAGAAAAATTGGAGATTTGAAAATTTACCTGAAATCTGAAATTATTATTGTTGGGGAAAAAATTGAGACGGAAAAACTAGAGAACATAGGTGGAGGTGGTGGTGGGTTTTGAGAAATTGATTGATAAAAGTGTGGGGGAGGGGGAACAGAGGTGGGGCAGTGGGGGTGAGAAGACGGGAAGTGAGGGGAAGAAAAATTGAAGGAGAGAGAGGGCAGAGCGGTGGGGGGCGGCAGCGGATGTGGCGTAAGGTGGTGGCAGATGGTGTTGAGGGCGGCGAAGTGGCGTGAGTCAGCGGCGGATGGTGTTGAGATGCAGATTGCAGAAATTAAGAGACGAGCGATAAGAGGGAAAAAATTAAAGAAGAAAAATAAAATTAAAAATAAAAGGGTATAATAGGTAGTTCATGATTTATGTGGGTGTATCTCCTAATGTTTGGGGTGCTAATAACCGGACCCTATTGGTTTTCATTAAAAGATCCCAACCCATCAAAATTAAATGGCCCATCACACTTGAAATTTTCAGAAATATCCTCAGGCCCATCATTAAAAATGTTCACACAATTCAGAGGCCCAAATTGGCCCAAAGACTTATCTGGTCCCAGCTCATTATTAGAGTAATATGCTCCAGCAACGTTATCAAATGTAGTGTGCTTATCATATGAATACTCAGTAAAAGACTCGGGCCGCTCAGGAAAATCACAATAAATTTTAAATGGCCCAATTTCAGTAGCAAACTCAGAAAGCCCATCTTCAATTGAGAACAGCCCGTGGTGGAGCAGGGCAATAGACGCAAACAGTGTTTTCATAACCTAATCGGTGATCGAACCGGACAGATCACCGGTTAGCGGTTCAATCGGTCGGACCGGTTCAACCGGTGGTTCAACCGTTTAAATAATTTATGTGTATTTTTTTTATATTTTACTATTTTTTTTAAATGACTAATTCATCAATGGACTTATAATATAAATATTTAAATTTAATTAATCAAACTTGAACCATAAAAATAATATAGACGTGAAAAGATTTGTCCCACAACGAATAAGTATTAGAAGAAATGTAAAATGAAGTTATATAAAAGGAAGAGGAGGTAGATTTTATGGATCTCCTATCCCAGATCGAATAAGTATTAAAAAAAATGTGAGATGGAGTAATATAAAAGGTGGATCTCTCATCCCACATTGAATAAGTATTAAGAAAGATGTGAGATGGGGTAATATAAAAGGGAGTGGAGGTGGATCTAAATTTTACCTAAACCTTCTGTCCCACATTGAATAAGTACTGAAAATATGTGAAATAGAGTAATATAAAAGGGGTGAGGGTCTAGATCCTTACTCACAAGAAAGATTAGTTAAAAATTGATTGGTATTAAAAATAATAATTTTTTTACCTAAATAATTATTAGTTTAAAATTTTAAAAAAAAGTTTAAAAATTTAAAAAAATCCGGTCGAATCGGTTTTGGCCGGTTCTGACCGGTTTAACCTATAAATCGATTCTTAGGGGTGTCCGGACCGGTTCCGGGTCTGGTTCCCGATTCAACCGGTAGAACTGGCCAGTCCGGTCCGGTTTTGAAATCATTGGACGCAAACACATTAACAGGGACACCGTCTTCTGTAGCAGCGGCGCTTTGTTCGGCGCAACTTTTCTTCGCGATGGTGGACGACGAAAACCGGTGGACGGAATCGCATAGGATCTGTTGGAGGTGGCCGGTTTTCGGTGCTCTGGTGCGGCGATTTGGTTCGAACACCGCGCAATCGACGAGAAGCCAGCCATGGAAAAATGATGAATTGACGATCGGTGTGATGACGTCTGGGTCAGTTTCTGATTGAGAATGTGCGATTAATGAGAGGGAACGAATTCTCGCTTGAAATGTTTTTAGAATTTGTGCCACTCAATAATTTTTGGTTTACCCTGACGAGAACGGGCGATTTTCAATTGACGCCACCACTCGGAGGCTCGGCCGTGGAGGCGCTTCGCCACCAGAGAAACGCGGCGGCTGGTTGGTGCTGCCTTGAAGGCGTCGTGCTCTTCACAATTGGATCACTGTTGCCGTGAAAATCCGGCAGGAGTATCGGATATCTAGCCATGGATGGTGGATCACGGTGGCGGTGAGGTGGAATGTAACCCCTAACAGTGTCGTGAATTGTTGTTTGTTGTACAACGCAGGGACTGATCTTTCAATTTCTTCATCTCCCGCGACGGGGAGGCATTGAAAGGAGCGTACCGTGATTCTGGATACCAACTGATGCAGGGAGAAGCGTGAACAATACGAAACAACCTTCTCAATCTTTGTTGATTCTCATTGGAATACCGGCAGAGAGGAATAAAACGAGAAACTCTCTCGATTTCTTTAATTCATAATCATAAACAACTTAACTCCATCAGTGGGCGAGCGGCGGCGACGAGCGAGCGGCGTCAGATTAGCAACTGCTGTTGAAAATCGCCATTGAAGAAGGAAAGAAATCTAAAGCGGCGATTAGCAGATTAGGGCTTCTGAGTTCTTTCTGAAATTAGCCCCTACGTTTTAAATTTTAGTCAATTTTCTTTTTTCTTTTTTTTTTCTTTTTTTTTTAGTAAAAACAGGTGAAAACAGGCGGTTCACTGGTTCCCGGTTTTCACTGATTTTCGAACTGTTTTTTCAGTTTTGAGGGGGTGCCCAGTAGCGGTTCTCTACACCTCTATTGGGCCGCTTGGGGGCGGTTCACCGGTCGGACCTGATTTTTAAAACAGAGAATGAAAGTGTATTTTTCATAATAAATTGATTTTTAGGGTAAAATTAATAGTGAGACTTGCGAAAATATAACAAAAATGAATTTGTAAAAGTTGAGACTCGAACACTAAACAAAAGAGAATAAAGTAGACATTTCACAATATATCAATAGTTTTACAAATATAAATATTTAAAATTATGGGCCCCTAGAAGTCGATAAAATTTTTGGGCCCGAGTCGGACAACTCGTTCAACTCAATAGAGGCACGGCCCTGAGATCACTTAGGTTGGCTCCGTTTGGAATTTAAGTATACGGAGCAAGTTAAAGTTTTAGAATCTTTGATGAATAGTAAATGTATGTGTTTATTTTGGAATTTGAGTATGGTAAAATTTAATTTTATATCAAATTAATATTTAATAGCGATTGATTTTGTATTATTATATTTTATTGAGTTATGTGGTGAATTATTTTAAAGTGATGTATAATTGGGAATATTAATAATATATTTTATATGTACTTGTATATGTGGATTGAATGAAAAATTAAAAAAATCAAACTTTAAATTTCAAATTCGTATAGATGAAACCGGAAGCACAAAGTGCTAAGCTTATCCTCGTGAGTTCTAAAACAAAAATAACCTTGACTTCTTGATTGATTTCCTACCCCTTTTGTTTGCAAATTCTGTAAAATTGCTTTATTTCTTTTAACAAGTATATCTCATAATATTTGTTTTTTTTTTTACAATTATTAGGAGAATTTGTAAACAGACAAATGGAGTGTTTTAGAAAATTTTAAGTGATTATACTCACATAGAATTGTACGCATAAACAATTTAAAGTGTTTTATTTATTTGTTATTAGATTAAATAAGCTATCAAAAGTTATAAGTTAACAGTTAAAAGAGAATTGTTTTTAGTAGTTTAAGAATATATTTTAAAGACTAATATTAATTTTATTGCAAACACTATCAATTTTTACTATTAATCATTTTTTTCCCATAATTACTGATTTTAATCAATTCTTAAAAAGCAGAAATTTTTGCAAACACTCTCAAAGAATAAATTGAATTAAGGTAGTCTTCCTACATGTGTTGGGTTTCTTTTTCCAAATCATCAAATTTCTGTTAAATCATGAATACAGTAACATGCATTGCACACTTTATTCAGCAACCTTTATAGATAACACAGTATACTATTGATTTAGCGCTGGTGGGGTAAAATTTAAGATCCAAATGTGGGGTTAAGCGTCAATTATCATATTTTGGGGGCAAATATGCCAAACGTGAAAAATTGGGGATCATTTTAAGATCTCAGTAAATTATGGTGACTTCGCTCCTCACTTTCATTACTAATAAATAATAACGAGATTAGTAAAAGTCTCTCACGAAACAAATTTCAAAGGAAAAAAAAAAGTCTTCCTCGAACAGCACCTCTCCGTTTCCGCGAAAGTTGACAAGCTATAATTTTCCTAAATCAATTCATATAAATAAACCCATGTAACAAACACACAAAATACAATTTGAGTCCAATTCTTGTAAATTCTCAAATTATGATGATTAGGTTTTAATTCTTTTCCGCAATAACTTGTACGGGAATCCCACGGTCTGCTTGAATCGTATGATCTTCTACCTCTCTATTTAATTGTAGCTTTTTAAATCTCGTTTGTATATGGCTATTGAAGTTTTCAATTTTCTTCGAAATTTTAGACACAATATAATATTTCTGTGGCGTGCATGATTTTAAATATGGAAGATGGTGATGTGCTACAATAGATAAATAGGATTTCTCATCTGATCTGATCTGATCTAATCTAATGATCCACAATGTAGGTTATGTTCTATAGCTGGGTGTTTCATGATCTGTTATTTTTTCCCCCTTTAATCACAAAGCTACATTTCTACCATATATGTAATGCTTGAATTTTGTTCTGATTCTTGTCAAACTATTACTAGACTGCATTTATGTTTTTCAAATTCTTTCTTGCAAGAAAAAAATTTATGTTCTGCGGCACCAAATCTAAATAGATAAAAAGTTATTGCTTATAGTCCTGCTACTCTTATATGCCGGGTAATTTATCTAATTGGGATGGAGAAAAATCGACTTAAAAACAAAATTATGGGTCGATTACATTCCCTCCATACAATTAGTTCATTAGAGGTCTCCAAAAAATGCATAAAATGGTGGTATAATGTCCCAAGCATGCTAGTGATGGGTTTGACTTCATGTTTCATGGAAACCCCGCTTTGATTTTGCGATTAATATTCTTTTCATTGCTTATTTTGGTTACTGCTGATTTGATATGCTCCTGATGATGAATATATTATTGAGATCATTATTTGTCTTCTTCAACGAAATTCATCATTGGTGGATAAATGTTAGAGTCAATCACTGAAAATTGATATCACTACACTTATAAACTTATAACACTTTTCAACTAGTATCACCTCAATTATAATCTAATACCATAGCATTTATGTGCGTGTAATTATTATGGTATTAGTTTGTAAGAGTAATGGTATCCTGTGAATGAAAGTTATGCTATTAGTATGGATCCAATTTCATACAGTGAACAAGTTTCACAGGAGAGTTTGTTTAAATTTTGTTATTATATTACATATTCCCTATATTTTTGTTTCAAATAATCACTCATCATGATGCTTACTTACATGAAGAGTTGTGTCTCTAGGATGGCCTTCGTAACGACCGCCGAAATTTGTGATGCAAACCCGCAGCTTATTCTGAACGGTGAGCTCCGGGCCCTCCAGCCCGTTTTCCAGATATACGGGCAGCGCCAGATCTTCTCTGGACCAGTTGTCACTCTAAAGGTGTTTGAAGATAATGTCTTGGTTCGCGAGTTTCTTGAGGAAAACGGGGATGACAGAGTTCTTGTTGTCGATGGGGGTGCCAGTTTAAGATGTGCAATATTGGGGGGTAATCCTGTGGTTCAAGCTCAGAACAACGGGTGGGCGGGCATTGTTGTGAATGGCTGCATAAGGGACGTAGATGAAATCAACGGTTGTGATATTGGGGTGAGAGCTCTTTCTTCGCATCCGATGAAAGCAAACAAGAAGGGGCTCGGGGAAAAAAACGTCCCCGTGTACATCGCTGGGACCAGAATATGCGATGGAGAATGGCTTTATGCTGATACTGATGGTATTCTGGTTTCTAAGACTGAGTTATCTGTTTGATCATATGCAAATTATATGATCTTAGTTTACAACTTAAGAAAATATATAGTCTCTAGTATTTTCATTGTGGACATTGACTACAAAGGATGTTTCTATATGCTTTGAATTGTGATTGCTCTTTGCTTAACAATCTGTTAAAATTGTTCTAGTTTTTGCTTGATTTCTCTCATTCTTTGTGAGAGCTTATATATTCAACCTAACAGTTGTTCTTTCTTGTGTGTTTGGGCATTTAGGGAACATGTCTTTGTGTGTTTTAAAAAAAGGGAAAACAAAATCCAGATAGTAATCGGTGTGCAAAGGTATACATAAATAAAGTATAACCACATGACTACATGATGAAGTTAAGGATGAACTTGTCCATCTATGGTCCACTCAAGACGCAGACAATTATTTATATGCTTTTGCTTGCCTTTATCAGAACCTCAACCCTCATTTGCATAAATACACATGCCATGCATACCAGTCATTGAAAAACAATGAACATGGTGTCACAAATTTAAATTCTCATGCCTATTTTCTTTTTAAGTCCAATTCGTCGCCCAAAGTTTTGTTTAATGTACTGATTTAATTTTGGAAACAGATCCCCTACTGTACAGTACAGGGATTGTTAGATCCCGAATCCCGAATTATCATGATTGATATTAAAATAATTAAAGCGTTGCTTAACGGTGGTGATTAGTACTTATGATATTGGTTTAAGCAGAATTAATGTTTCATATATTTGTAGTTAATTTTATGATGGATTATATTTGAAGTTAAGACCAATGGGGTATGTTTGAAGCCATTGCCAACTCACAACAGCGCATTCTTCTTGTCATCAGAGGACCATTTGTTTTTCATACACACACATGTATCTGTTTTTCCTTATGTTTTTCAATTTCCACCAATTTTTTTCTTTGTTAGTGGATTTTTTTCCCTATAAAATAACCGTAATTAATTTTTTAAATTGAGAAAAAATGTGATACAAACAAACATGAAATTTCACCTAGTGGAACTTTCGACATCATTTACGTTCGTGTAAACTGGGACTAGAAACATTTATAATTTGGACATGTTTGTTATCCTTCAATTTCATTTTTTCAAACAAAATAACTACAGATTTTACATATTTTGGTGAAAACTCACAAATTTAACAACAATTCCACTTACATCATGCATACTGGAATTTTTTTAAATAAAGGAAAATCGAATTAGAAATCCCAAATTAGTGGGGCTTGCAGACTCAATTAAATGGTGCCTAATGTTTTTTATTTTAAAAATTGATAGATTCAATTTCTTTGGAAAAAAAAAAATTCTAGATTTGCAATCTTGTTGGCAAACACCACCTTTAAGAATTTTTATGAATATTCGAAACAGAAGGGCCTACATTACAGCCAGTTTCCCTAAGCAATACGTCTTTACAGCCGCAGAATCTTCGAACCATTGCAGTCCTATTCCCCCATTACAAAAAACGATAAGTCTGATTTATATTTTCATTCGTTCTACAAAGACCACTTAGTATATTAGTATATTATTAATATTTTGTTTTCAAATTTTTATTCCTATTTAAAGTATCTGGCCTGTTTTTTCCCAAATCAATATCTAAGTACTATAACAAGGACAACATGAAAAAGAAAATAAAACTCAAATATTTTAACTGTAATAACTTCTATTTTTTAATTTATGTGAAAATAACTATAGATATGTCTTTATGGGATGAAGTTTGTGGGAGGGAGAGAGTACAATAATACGTGGATTACATTAAATTAATGCCCTTCTGTATGATATAGTTTAGCATAATCCATTTTATTTTTTATTATTTCTTGATGAAGATTTTATTTTTAATTTGTAGCACTTTGTTATATAATTATGCATAAGCACATCAAAAGAATAACATTAGTTGCAATATAATTAATGTTATTAAACACATATTAGGATGATTATCTGTACACCGTGATTAAATGAATAAATGGTAATGCTGCGAAGGTGTATTTTAGATTATTATTATTTTTTATAGATTGGTAGTGGGCAGGTGTTTATTCTGGATCAGACTGGATCAACAGATAGGTTAGATTTAAATAGATTGGATATAGAGTATGATGATTTTTGTAATTATACATAAATCAATAGAATTAATATTATTACTTCAATCGAAATTATAGTTAGGAAAACAGTCTTATTCAGAATTAAATATGTTTTTTTGGGTAATATTCAATTGGAGAAAGGAAGTACACAGTTGGTCAGATGTCATTATTGGCAATAATAACATCACTTCATATTATATGGTCAAGTTTTACTATTTTTCGATTAAAGAAAATGTCAATTTTTTTTTAAAAAAATTGGGTATCTTCCTGAATGATTATGTAGGAGCTACTAGCATTGTTTTAAAAGCAGATTCATGAAACATATTGTTAATAAAATCTATGTTTGAACTGGTGCGCTGCAAGCTTTTGTTAATTTGTGGACCTTCTTTCCTTTCATAATTGAAATTAAAGTCTTCTTTACCTTTGTTTATTTACTAATAAAACAAAGTAAATAAAATGGAGTAATGGTTCTCTATTGTAAGTTGAGGCTGGATAAAATGGAAATGAAACTCTCATCTCCGTCCTTGTTTAGGTAAAGTAGTGATTCCCTATTAGCAATAAGTATTTTTTAATATTTGATAATATCAAATTTATAACCTAAATATATTAAAATCAAAATTTGTAGATATTTAATAATTTTGTATCATTACTTTTGAGTTAATAACTTACTTGACATTTTTGTTAATTCATACATAGGTAGGTCTCTTGTGCAACCAATTTGTTCATACTAAAACATGCCACCACAGTTTAAATAAATTGCATGTTTAAAAAATTGGTGTATACAAACCTTACCTTCATATACTATTAATTTTGGTTGTTGATTAATCCAATGTAATTTTTTAAACTTTTTAAATTTAAAACTAATCTAAGGAAATAAAAAATATTACCTCCGTCCTGAAAAAACGTGCACACCTATTTTATTATTGAGTTTTTGTGAGCGAGTTGTTTATTAGTATTTCAAATGATAAATTAATTTTAAAAGAGGGATATTATAGATCTACCTCTCATCTATTGCTTTCATCTTTTAAAAATTATTTTATCATTTCAAATATTAATAAAAAATTCGCTCGCAAAAACACGTGAAAACAGTAAACGTGCACATTTTTTTGGGACGGAGGGAATAGCAGGGAAGGGAAATTGTGATATATGGGTAATGGACGTCCCAAGTGAAGAATTGAGTTGAATTAGTTTTTTGAGGGAATGTTAGAGTAATAGTATGACAGAACAGAGTATCACCATCCATAACTGCCACAAGAGTTAATTGGGACCACTTCCGATACACTGCAAAATTATTCAACAATTCACAACGGCTATAATAACCTGTGCCCTCTAATTCCGTATGCTTTCCGAAATTTGTACACATTTGCCCATTCCATCCCCCGCCATTATTTTGTACTACCAAGAGGTATACACTACTCACGTAACTAAAAAGACTGCACTTATTGAACTATTTTGTTTGCTTTTTCGAGCTATGTAAACTTCTGTTTTCTATATTTATCAACACCTTTTCTTTTTCTGAGCTTAAAAAGACTAAGCTTATTGAATTAATTTTATTGGTGAAATTAAGAAGCAGTGTATAATGACAAGTGTTCTCTTAAATAACAAATGTAAGTTGAAAAATCTGAAATGTTTTTTAAAATTGAAAGGATAAAATTGAGAGAAAGGATGTAAAAAGGTTAAAACATCAATTAATTTTGCACAAGAATGTGGTATTAAAACATCAATTATTTTAAACCGATGGAGTTGTACTATTCAAGCTCATTTTGAATTCTTGTTTTAGAATAGAGAAATGTTCCAAAGTAGGAGTAATGGCTAAACAATAAATACTACACTTGTAAAAATTGTAAGAAAGAAAAAGTGAATTGTATATGAAAATGAAATCAAAAAGCTGTTATAAAAGCTTACAAATAGACGGATATAAGTATAAATGACTTGTAACTGAAAATACAATTTCTTTACTAGTCTCTAATAAATAAATAAAAAGATTATATTGTACTCCTTATGTAGCTGTTACAATCATCCAGCTCCCATTTTGTGTTTAATTTCAGGCGACACACTTACCTTCCTCCAACAAACTCTCTCTACAAATCCCTAATCTCTCACTCTCTATCAATTTTCTGCTTTTCCTAGCTTTACTTTCCTTCTTTAAATTCCCCTTTCAGTTTGTTTCAAACTTAATTCAGCAAAAATAGCTAAATTTTCTGAAGTAATGGCTGAGGAGGAAGCCAAGAAGGTTGCGCCGGAGGCTTCTTCCGAGGCGGTTGAAGTTCCGGCGCCGGTGCCGCCGGTTGATTCCCCCAAAGACGTGGCTGAGGAGAAAGCCGTTATCGCACCTCCGGCTGAGGAGAAACCTGACGACTGCAAAGCTCTTGTCGTTGTTGAAAGTAATTTGCTAACTTATAACTGGTTAATATTCTATTTGTGATGATTAATTTGTGAAACTGCTTATAGTCTGTATGTGTGTGTGTGTTGCACGATAAGAACTTAATTTTGCCCTTTTCGTTTCAAATTTTTTCCTTGTGTGAGATTTTTTTTAGCTAACATCAAATATTTTGGTAGTTATTGTCGTACGGAATTTTGTGCGATTTTAGTCTGATTTTGTTTTTTAGTTCGAATTTTTAGTATTTTAACTAAAGTTGCTTGAATTCACACAGGGTTTTGTTGTGCTACAAAATTCAATTTCACTAGAGTATAAACTATAGCATGTTTTTAGCTGCCTTGCAGGATTTATAAAATGAGTTTCTGTTGGTTATAATTCTTCTGATCATTTTAGTTGCTGCTTAGAACCTTTATTTCAAAATTTGAAAATTCAAGAGAGAAATTTATGGGAAAAAGAGCTGAAGCACTCTCACTTGGTTACTCTCAACTTTCACTAACAGCAATTAAGATTTGTACATCTTTTCCTAACTCAGTAAAACTTTATGTCCCTATTGCTTTAGAACCAGAGGCAACCGAGGAGAAGAACAATGAGGGTTCCATAAACAGAGGTACGTTCATATTTCATTCCATATTGGTGTGGTTACTTTTACATAACTGAACAAAATAGACTTGAATTTCATTTATTCAATGCTTATGTCAGATGCAATGCTTGCTCGGGTTGCTACGGAAAAGAGGATATCCTTGATTAAAGCATGGGAAGAAAGTGAAAAATCAAAAGCTGAAAATAAGTAAGTGCTCTGTTCTGCATTCCCTGTTCAGTGTTTTCAAATTTGTTAAAGTTACATACTAATTTAATTATTGAAAGGAAAATTGCACTATGTCAAACAGTCAAAGGTTCGAAACATAATTATCATTAGATTTGTTACCAGGCCTGAATGATTAGCAATGCATGAGAAGAAGGAAGCAAAACTTTTGCAAGTGTAAACATGAATGTTCTCTAATAAACATCATTTGGGCATGAGTGTGAGAAACTTTATGTTGGAAACATGAGACTTGCCTCATTATGTGTAAAATATTTGTTGGGTGGGAGGGGTTTACCAATTGACATTGGTAATTATTTTTCGAAGAATTATTTAATTAGTTAGGCTCTTTGTGGCTGTGGCTAACCTTTTTTCTCTGTCTTCTCACTTTTTTTCCAACATTCTCTTTATCTTTTGCTCTTTTTCCTTTATCTTTGAAGTCTCTTTCTGTTTTCTTCTTTCAAGTTTGTGGGGTTGTCAATAATTCAGGGACGTGAACATATTATATTTTCATGTTAATTTTGTGAGATCCTACGTTGGATATTGGTTTGAATTTTGTCCCAAGCTCTAGATTAAGAAACTTGATAATTTGAACTTCAATAAATTATGATGATCAATCTTTGTTACTCCTATTTTTTTCTTTTCTTTTTTTATAAAGAAAATGCTTACATCCATTTGATAGGTATATAAATCAGAAAACAATGTTTCTTTTACTGACAAATACTGCATTGGAAGCTTGTCAACAATTTAAGCTGCTGCAGATAATAACAACAATTACATTTGATTTCCAGATTAGAGGAAAGCGCTAAAAAATATTCATGAACTATGAGTATTTTCTCATGATATGTTGCTACATGATTACAGGGCCCACAAGAAAATATCTTCTATTGCAGCTTGGGAGAACTGCAAGAAAGCTACTTTAGAAGCTGAGCTTAAGAAGATTGAGGTACCAATTTCATGTCTTCATCTTCTATTAATTTGAATCATCTTCTAATACATAGAATTTTGAGGGCAACTTGATCTCTTACTAATTTGTTCCACAGGAAAAGTTGGAGAAAAAGAAGGCAGAATATATTGAGAAGACGAAGAACAAGGTCGCTCTAGTACACAAGGCTGCTGAAGAAAAACGAGCAATGGTTGAAGCCAAACGCGGGGAAGATCTTCTCAAGGCAGAGGAGATCGCAGCAAAGTATCGCGCTACGGGAACTGCTCCAAAGAAACTACTTGGCATCTTTTGAAGATGAATATCTGGTCTGGTTTTTTTTTTTAAGGGAAGTTGCAACTTTATATATTTTTTTCCATTTTGGTATTCTATTCATTTGTCGGATGTATTCGGTTGTGGTGATTTGGTGTAGAATTGATATTTGCTTTTTTTAATTGGTATGTGTGCATAGAGATGTTTCGTTTGTTTATAGACAGTTTGAGAAGAAAAACCATCAGTTTATGTATTTGTGGTAACAAAAACGGTTGAGGTTTGAATCTTGATCCCAACTTCTGGAAATGGACTAATGAGTAATGCTCATTAAACGTAGACGATGAATATCGAAATGAACATCATCTGATGTATATGATAATTCATTTCGTGTTTCATCTCAGCAACAGAAGAAAACATCGTACAATATATAAGAGGAATTAAGATGTTTGATCAATGCTATCTCAGCCCATCTGTAAGAATGGTGGAATCATACATGCATGTTTTGGTTTTCATTTAAGAAAAACAAAATAATTACTTGAGTACTACGTCGTTTAATTAATGCCCAGTCGAAGACAACAACTCTTTCCCTTTCCGCAACGAAGAAGACTTGTGATTAATTGTGGCATAAAACAAAAGATCCTCGTTAGTTCCCTAACTGACAAATTTGTTCATTAATATTTCCTCGTTTTCTTGGACCTAGTTTTGTTGTGATAAGTAACCATTATTTGCTCAAAAAACCAAATTGTGGCTCAATTTCTGGACATGAATGTACCACGGTGCGTTCTCCTTTAAAAAAAAAGGATTTGGTTTATTGAAGACAGCAATGAGACGAGGTAGCATCAAGAAAAAGCACGAAGAAAGGAAGGTGCTTAATTTGTTTGATTCATAGTTATATAAATTAAAGATAATTCAAGTCATCATAGTTTATGCACAACTCTTCTGGAGAATAATGAATTTGATAATCGAAACGAAGCATGTCGTCCACATAAACTTGGCTACATTTGGGGTCCGTTTCAACCCCAAATGTCCCTCCTCCATTCTGTAGCAGTGCATCTTCATGACTTGAGCTGCTATGGTTTTCAAAATTATTGTCCAAACCATGGCTGTAAACCCACTCTGCAAAAAGAACCTTAGGCGTCGACTTTACGTAGGAACTCCATACTTGTAGTTCTCCAATTATACTAGTTTCAGCCTTTTTTGCCACTCTTTTCTTCAGACGAGAATGCCAGTAGTTTTTTATTTCATTATCACTTCTTCCAAGTAAATGAAGTGCCATCTGAGACCACCTAACAACAAAAATAATAATTATAAAAGGTCTATAAAATTAACTTCTTATAACTTCAATTATATGGCAGCATTTGTACGTAATTATGTAAAAGAAGTTTAGAATGTTACTTGTTGTCTAATATTTGATGAAGCCTCAAGATGGTGTCCTCCTCTGTTATGCTAAACTTGCCTCGCTTTAATCCCGGTCTTAAATAATTAATCCACCTTAATCTGCAGCTCTTCCCATTCCTTTCTAAACCTGACAACATTATCATCAACACTCAACCAATATGGTTCTTTCAAGCATATGAAATGTAATTAAAAAAATCGGGCAAATTCTTGTATGCACTATGCAACTGGTGTCCTTTTTAACAGTATTAGTTGCTTTCACTGAACAATATTACTTGTTTTCAGTGAACAGTGTTAGTTGGTGAGCATTAGTGTTTTCATTGAACAATATTAATTGTTTCTATTGAAGAGTATTAGTTGTGCATGGTGCAACTGGTGCACACGAGTGTTACGCAAAAGTCAGTTTGTAAATTAAATCGAGACGAGTATGAGAACTTACCGGCACTAATAGGAAGGGAGTTCCAGCAGCCATGACCATTCTTGAGAACATAGTCTCTCAGCCTTTGGTCTTCGTCTGGAGACCACAACCCTTTCTTCTGTTTCTTCTTAGGTTTCTCTAATCCCATTGTTAAACAATTATAACTCAAAAATTTGTATGCATTTGCCTATTATAACCAACATACTTGAGAATATATATACATATTAAATCTGCACCTAGAAACAGGGAAATTCTAAGAAAAGGAGACTTGTATATGAGATTAGAGTGTCTGGTGCCTTGATATTTAAACTAGGGGTTAGTTACACATTTTTTTAATTTAAAGATTAAAAAAGGTTTTGACATTAACTACCTCTATCAGGCCTAAAGACTAATAGAAATGGCATAAAAATGAAGACTTTGTGAATTCTTAGGAAGACTGATAGTAGAGAATAGATGTGCATTAACAAAAGGGTTTGGTCATTGGTGTTGTGTCATTAAGCAGGCTTCAACCTAATTGAAAGCCACCATTAATGGGCCTACTAATGACACTGTTTGTGTTAATATATTTGTCACTTGTATGTTAGTATTTCTATAATCATGAATGTGCAAGGAAAAATCTTGAAAAATGTGTGAATATTGGGTTGTTTCAACTTGACGCATATTGATGTTGAAATGATACGCTAAATGATCTTATTCAACTATTGGGGTGAACGGACATTCATGAAAGAGGTAAATCGTGAAATGTATTTATAAATTAACTGCGTTTGCAAGAAATCCAATTTATTTGAAAGACATTGTTAGTACCTGTTCTGAATCTCTACTCAAACCCTGCAGTCTTTAACCCCACCCCACATCAAGTGTATTTGTATTGTTTACCGTTTTACACATTTTAAAGCCAATACACATCCCATAATTTTATGTTTAAATAATTATTTTTAAAATACGAGTCTTGTTACATTTTTAAAATAATAACAGCAAATTTCATATTGGTGAATTAGTAGTGTGATTAATGTAAACATGAGTTGCATGCTGCATAATAATATAATACTTTTTTCAAAATTGGTGTCAATTTTAATATCCCAGCCAATCAAATGCAAAGAACATGAACTTATCCTTGACTGGGAGAGAATTGAAAATACCACAGCTAGATCACGACACTCTATTATTTATATCCATTTGTTGCTCCCAACTGGGATTTCTTTTTATAATATATCTACTTAATGATTTCCTCTCTAATATCCATATGTCATCATTAATTCAAATCCAGGACTCATGGCCACAGTAAAAGTTTGAGAGTTCACACCTCTGAAGAAAAAAGCTTAGATGGCCTCATTGAACGTTGAACAAAATAGCCCAACATAACAAATTGGTAAAAGCACCTAAATGAAAAATATGAACCAACATATCTTGTAGTAAAAACAATTGCAGCATTGATTTCAAAACAGAACAGTCTGTGTGTGTGTGTCTTTTGGGGTGGGGGTGCTGCAGTGCCTTTTAAGAAATCCTGCTTCAATGGATTAAAAAAAGGTCATTTTCTAATTCCACAAGTAAATATACTCCAGTATAAACAAAAAATGTCCAGAAAAAATTAAGGTTGTTCCAACAGTAAAGCCAAACAGAACCTATATCAATATGCTATCCAGTAGCAACCTCTGTAGGCTCCCTCGTCAAATTATTCAATGAATCGTTATATACATGTACAAATACTCCACCCACCCCCCCCACCCCTACCAGGACAGCTAAATAATCTGAAATTTTGTCACACAATCACGATTCAATTCGTAGCTTGTCTCCTGGATACCTCGTATAGTGATACATAACAGCATGAATGATACATTAAAAGGAAAGCAGAAATGGAATAGGTAATAATACACAGGAACACAAATCGTTAAATATAATTAAGGCCCTAACTTGAAGGAAGATCATAAGTTATAGTAATAGATAAAAATAAAAATTAAGTTGAAAGTTCTGAATATTCTTGAAATGTGTCTAAAACTGTGACACAGTTTGAATTCGTCTCAGCCAAACCTGGAACTTTAGCATGTTGGAATGTATCTAAAATTGTGACACAGTTTGGTTTCATCTCAGCCAAACCTGGTACGCGCTAACGAATTCGGGATCATCAATCATATCAATTCTTTTTTCTGTCTTCATTCAAGAGAAGCCCCAACTTATCTATGGTTGAATCATGTTGAAGTGAAACTTGGATAGCTGCTGAGGAATGGTTGATATAACAGGTCCATATCTCTGAGAACAGATAAACAAAGAGTTGGGTAAGAATCATATGGCTACCATATAAAGATGAAATCACCTTCAAATGCTAACTGAAGGACTGAGGGTAAAGGAGATAGAAAGTATTTATGTGTACACGCACACACTAAATTAAGAATACTCAATATTTTCAAACCTGAACATTGTCATACAGTTCGAACAATGGAACAGCAAGAAGCTTCAAGTTCTTGGGCACAGCAAAATACTCGCGTTCAGACAGGTGAACAAGGTAGAGCTTCTTGCACTCCTGCATAGCGAAAATCAGTTATGAGCATTATGTCATGCCAAACGAATGGAATGATGTTCAATTGTGAGTCAAACATGATTTTACCTTGGGCTTTGTTATATGAGGGGGACAGTAAGGATACATGATTGTTTCAAAGTTCGGTCTCCACCAGCTTGCCACACACTCACCAATCTGCACAAGACTTAGCATCTTAGTAATATATATCTCCAATCCAGAAATTTAACAGAAAATGGAGTGGTATCTAGATGATGATGACCATGAAACAAAGCATGTCTCAAGAATCATGTCCTCTCTCGGGTATAGAAAAATAAATTAGTGAAATTTAGCTTCTTTTAAAATGACAACTGTTCCTCAAAGATTACCTGCCATTCTGGCTGTAGAGAAGGTGAATTAGCGGCAAGTTTGCTAGAGAGTTTCCTTTTCAAGCCTTCGATTTCTGTGGAGTTGTATTTGGGGGAGGGGGAAGAATAAAAGATTAGATACATGCAGTTGCAAAATCAAAAATAAAAACTTGTTTTTGGCCATCCTCTATGTGTTTCTTTATATATTTAAATCAATACACAAGAATATTTCTGAGGATACAACTATAACCAACAATACTGAATAAATATCATACCATTCTCCCCTGGCTTCAATCTACCCCCTGGAAGTTTACAAAAAGTATTTCCAATTTGCAAAAGGAGAATATGTGGATGATTATGCTCTTGTACCTGTAAGTCATGGGATTTTTCCAAAATCAGACAAATGAAAAGATAGTTGCCTAAAGCAAACATTATTTGGTAGAATCACACAGAAAAGTACAAGGAATGAGTGGACAAGAATCAAGAAGGATGATATTCTAATCAAATTATTGGATCCTATAAGCAGGATTGGGTTTAGAATAGAAATCATGTAACATATTTGACAATGGTGCTCCATTACTACCATGAGATTTCTATTTTCTCCAGAAATTGTCTGTTACTAAAAACCCAATGAATATGCAGGTCACGTTCGCCTCTTGCAGATTTTCTTGCATACAGTTCAATAAGCAACTTCGTTGGAAACTTCTGAAATAGAGTAGCTCATAACTTGATGGAATTGCAATCAAAAGGAATATGAGTAAAGAAAAATCATCACAAAGTGCTGAGATTATTTTCTCAATTGTTGTTTGGGATGAGTCGATACATATCCAGTCAACTTGGTCATGAGTTCATGATAAAATTAAACAATTATTTGTTTTTATCCCATCACGACGGGAGAAGATAAATAGCAACAGAAATGTGTTTCCACGAGATTAACACAATTTCTAAACAGTAAACACTAGAGGGTTCATCACTAAACTTGTTTGTGTACAAAACCTATAAAGTATAAACTATGTCAATCAAGGTTCTTTTCCAAAATGACATAAAATGCACAAAAGCAGATCTATAGTTTTTCTAAGAGCATTACATGACTCCACATCTAAGTAAGCAAATTAGACCAACAGTCTAAACAGATAACCCCCAAGCCTCATCAAACAAGGTTTATATCTTCGACAAAACATCTTCTTTGAACAACGTAGTAGAACTAAGGGAACATATAAGCAAAATGACACCTAGGACCCACATTTCGTATTTGACTACATAAACACATTAGCTATGCATTGAATACACTCTTTAGTCTTCACAAGGAACGTGAAGATAATAATCAGAATAGTCAATTTCAGAAGCTTATACATTTGGCTCCATGTTCGTCGCAAATTCACTTGGGCACCATACTCCATAGAAAATCAAGAGTGAACATAACTCAAGTGAAGAGATGATAATGTAATCAGTAAAAGTAGAACAAGCCTTAAATATCTCGTTAATAATAATTTTACACTTACACAAAATTTAAAATTGTTCATGCTGGACTGATAGTGGCAGCAGAAAGAAAAAGGTTGTTGCTTTGTTCAGAATACATTGACGGTTATGCTTTCACAAAGACAATCATATCAAATAACAGTTCATAATGTCCATCAATACATTATTGTATTTGTTTCCAATCAACTGCATTCTAGAAATTTATAACTTGAAACCTTGTTTTAGTTGGAAAGCAAAAAGTATAATACCCAATCTCCAATTATTTCATTCTCATTTCCTCTGTTGTCAAATTAAGTCGCAATTCCCTGAGCACTGAACAGAATAATCACTAACCAGATGAACTAACTATATATACACGTTTCTACAAAGTCTCTACCAAATGAATTGCTTGAAATGATACTACTGCATAAAAAAATGCTTCTTAAAATTATACACGAAGTATTGCCAAATTTAGGAGAAAAAATGTTACCAGTAAAATACCCTCGACGCTAGTCCTCATGCCTTCCTTCATGTAGCTGCAACCAATAACCAAATAAATTCGGTAAGATCTTACAAAAATTCTCAATTCTAGCCGTTGAACAGTAAAACCCTATGTTGAACTATTTAGTTGGATCTAGGGTTTTAACGTTGAGATACCAAAAAATGAAGGGGGAAACATAAAAAGAAAAGGAAGTACGAACTTGATTTTCATACGAGAAAGGCGATCGGCGACGGAGGTGTCCTTCTCCATCTTGGGCTCTTTGGTGCCGAATGTGTAGCTTGACAAAGGATACGTATTAACTACCGGTGAAGTAACCATTTTCTCCAATTATTTGTTTGATTTATTTTTTGTTATGGTGATTTATACAAGATTGAGGCCAATGGATTTCTCGAGAATATGCAGAGAATTAACTGAGGCGCGATAAGGGGGGAAAGTGAGAGGGAGGAGTTAGGGCGGCTAATGAAATTGAAAACCAAAGAATTTGTTTGATTGTAATATAATGGTCAACAGGTCAAGTTGCTAAAACAATGTTGTGCCTTGTGCGTTCTAATCTATCAAAATAAATTTATAAACGAGGTATACTTGTCTCACGGTGAAATGGAACATAAATTGAACATTAATATTTTAACACTTTAAAAGAGATGAGTGTGATTTGTGTTAAGTCATATGAGTTTTTATCTTTGTGAATAGGAGGAGTATTGTATGAGATCTACACGATATTTATCACGAATTTTCATGTGGGTCATGATATGAAACCGATATCATTACATATATAAATTGTAGGTCCCGAACGCGTTTCAGTGAGGGTTGAAGTCTAGAGTGGATGTGTGAATAGACTTCAAAAACTTTTCGTGGATCAGATGTGATTTGCACGTTTATCTGATCAGAGTGCGAAGTGGATCAGTTTGGACTGATATCCGACTTACTAATCCGACAGGCAGATCAGTTTGGCGTCTATCAGTTTAATTGATGGTGCGGAAGATTAGTTAACCCGTGTGAAAACCAGTTTTACTCAACTAAAGATTCTGACCAATCTGGTTTGAATCAAATAACTAAAGTGTTAAGCTGATCAGATCAGTAGCTTGATGCTAGTCTAATCCTGGTACAGAATATGCATGCAGATAACAAGAGTAGTGTGTAAGTATGTGTAAAACAGATTAAAGGCACACAGATTTATAGTGGTTCGGACAACTTGTCCTACGTCCACTCTTCCCTATCGTGAGGGCACCAACTTAACTAACTGGACTTAGTTTACTGTGTTAGTCCAACACAATACAACCAACAGATATTTAACGAGTTCTCACTCAACCAATCCCAGAAATCTAATCTAGAAACCCTAGATAGAAATCCTGCTATAACAAACTTAACCTAACAATATTTGGGTAAGAAATGTTTTGTTCCAACTGGAATACTATCCTGTCTTCTAAGTAGCCAAGAACTAGAGGATAAGTATTCTTGCTAAGAACTAAGGGATGAACACTTAAGAATAAATCTTCGATTTGGTGTTCTTTGCTCGAAAATTGCTTGAGCTTAAGCTTGATGATAATTTCTGTAACCTTACTATGAAGGTTTGATCCCTTATTTATAGGCACGAAATCGAACTAGCTGTTGGAGAGCAATTCGAATTTCGGTCTATTTTAGGTAGTTCTGCGCGCCGGATTTGGCGTGCTCGGGAGCGGCATGACCAAAAACATGCAAGCTTGTCCTTTCTAGCCGTTGACTTCGAACCACCATTCGCGTATCGAACTCGAACTCCGTACGTGTGTTGTCGACTCCTCATTGGTTATCAAGTACGATTCGCACCACTTGAATAAGCAACAAGGTTGACATTCTTCTTGTCTGAACACTTGTCTTGTACTAGGTAACATTAAAGTAGTCACCTGATGGAGCTGACACAGATCAATTCGAACACTGATCTGTCTTCCTGATTTAGGTTATCTGTTCGTAAGTTGTCTTAGCACAACTTACTGACCTTTTCTTGTTGTTATCTGATGTAGGTCTTCTGAAAGGGTCTTCTGTCTTGAACTCTTCTGCTCATCTGATTCTCAGCTTATCTGCTTCAATCATCAGATCTTCAAGTTAGCTGATCTTCTAATCTTACAAGACTTAACCTATACATATTGAGTTCCCCCTCAATATGTGACCTATTTGTTACTTCAGTTGTCTACACACTTCAGCTGGTCATCTTATCTGCTATCTACATCATCAGTCAGCTAACAGGTCTGACTGGTCCTATTACATTATCTGTTTTGGAACTTCCATCGAAACTACAAATTTCCCAACATAAATTAATACCAATATTTTTATAAACTAATACTAATTGCACTTAGCTTTTCCAATTTTGTATTCAAAACAACTACTCCCTCCGTCCCAAAAGACTTTGCACACTTTTTTTATTGGAATGTCCCACAATACTTTGCACACTCAAAAAAGAAACTCCTTATGAAAGTTCATTCCCACAATATTCACATATTTACACAAAATGTCATTGTTTTGAGATCCGCTCATACACTAAATCAAACTACTTTATTTACTTTATACATAAAAATTTATAAAATTACCTCCAACACTCCACACATTATACATTTTTTTAATCTCTGTGCTCAAAATACAAACTTGGGTTAAAAATAGTATTCGTAATAACAATTTAAGTAGTAAAATTCATATTTTAAAATACTTATTTAAAATGTTTCGTATTTTAAAAATGTATTTTTTTTTAATTATTGTCAACAATTGAACTAATAATTGCTAATAAATTAATTTTTAAATTATAATTTCCTAAATTAGGTTATGACAAAAAAGACTTAAACTTCTTGACTGTAAATAAAAAATCTATAGTTGAGTAATTGTTTTTATATTTATCATAACATTCATTTTGTTTAAGATAACATACTATAAGAAACTAATTTCGAAATTTGAAAATAAAGACTCACACCATGCAAAGATGATTATTAAGAAAAACAGTTACATAATTGTTTTTCTCTCCGCATTGAGAGCCTAGGGTTTCCGACTTCTGAAACAGCCGTTTCGTATAGGGTTCCGCGTAGAAACCTTCTACCGCCCGATCATGGAGAATTTGATGGAGAACATGACTTTGTCCACTGAAGAAGATGAGGATCTTGTGATAGAACTCGACGATGTTGAAGAAAATGTGGTGAACATTGAACTTTCTTGGTTGGGAAGTTTTTTACGGATCAAACCGTCAATTTCAACATACTTAAGAGTCGGATTGCGAATGTATGGAGACCGAAGAAAGGGGTGACCATTAAGAAGATTGGTCAGGGACGACTTTTGTGCCAATTCTATCATGCCCTAGATATCAAACGCATACTGGATGGAGGGTCATGGACGTTCGGCAACCATCCGTTGATGATCCACCAGTTGAAACTGGGTGAAAACCCTCTTTCAGTCCCACTCAACCGTATCCCATTCTGGGTTAGGGTTAATAACGTCCCGGCGGGTTTTTTCAGTGAACGTGTTGGCCGGATGCTGGGAAATTTCATCGGGAAATTCTTAGAGTATGATGGATCGAACAAAGGGTCTGTTTGGTTGAAGTTTATGAGGATCCGGGTGGAGATCGACACAAACCTTCCTCTCAAACGCTGGTAATCTCTAAAGTTGGCATCGGGGGTCTCTGAGAAAGTAATGTTCCAGTATGAGAGATTAAACCTTTTCTGTTTCTATTGTGGAAAGCTTGATCACACATAAAGTTTTTGTGATCTGGTGTTCGACTCAGACGGGGAAGAAATAAAAAAAGGCTGGGGGGAGGAACTCAAAGTGAAGGATTGGGGAGGGAAGAACGGAGGCGGGGACAAATATCTGCATGAAGGGGACGCAGATGCCTCGAATTTTTCTGGAATGGGTGCTTCTACTGAAAAGCACGACCCCCGTGAAAAGAATTCATTATACGTGTTGGGAAAGAAGGGGAAGGAAGTTGATATTGCCACTGCTGTTAACCCGACCAAGACGATGATGCTGAACCCATGCTTTGATGAGAACGTAGAGGGGGAAAAGGAGGGCTCTGATGAGGAATCTTTGGAGCAGAAAAAACGCAAGCGTCTCTCAGCCATGCAAGGGCACAACCCTGACATCTCTTCGCCAGAAGCGAACCTAGAGGATGAGAATATGGGTGCCACTGAAACCAACCATTTTTTAACGGCAGGCCCCGCAGGTCGCGGGGCCCGCCGGTCATCATGAATGTTGTAAGTTGGAATTGCAGGGGATGGGGCCATCCCGCTGCAATTCCGTTTATTTGTGGGCTCGTTCGTGCCCGTAAGCCCGATGTAATTTTTTTTGTGTGAGACTATTGCTCGCACTAGTAAGATTGATGAAATAAGAGCTCGTTTACGTTATAATTGTTCTTTCTCTATTGATTGTATTGGTCGTAGTGGCGGTTTATGTGTATTGTGAAAATCTTCTTCGTTGTGTGATATTATGAGTTACTCCCAAAACCACATTAACCTTCAAATCAATGATGGGGATGGACAGTGGTGTTTCACGGGGTTCTATGGTCACCCGAAAACGAATAGGAGGAGAATATCTTGGAATTTGCTTAAACATTTAGCGGGGGTAAATGTGATGCCTTGGGTTTGTATGGGAGATTTCAATGATATTCTTTCGGTTGAGGATAAAAAGGGGGGTGCTCCTCATCCAAATTGGCGTTTTAGAGGTTTTAGAGAGGTTGTATCTCATTGCAACTTACAAGATATAGTTTGTTGTGGGCATCCCGACCTGGAAAGAAACAGAGGAGGACCAGACCACATTTTGCACAAGTATAACACCTCGTAGAAAGGATGGAAACGAAGGCATGCCAAGCACCGGTAGGTGATCTGGACGCACCTCGCAGGTCACACACTGACACAAGTACGGAACATTAATGGGGATGGGACGTGGCGGCGGCGATTCGGGGACCTTACCTAAAAATGGCCTCAATCAGAGATGTGTCAGTAAAGGACGGTAATGATGAGTAGCTATGAGTAGATAGACGGCTAAATCCCTGCAAATCCGGATTTACCTCAGGCGACGTCCTAGCGAGGAGCACGAGCTCTTGATCCCTCGAGCGACCTCCCAGTGACCTCCGACCTGGGTCACATCAATCATGTAGCATTTAATGTTTTGCAGAGCTATTTCCGGCTACTTGTCTTTGTAAATCGGGAGAGTGAGCTCCACTCTCCCAAACCTTATAAATAGGGGTCATTTATGACCAAGAAAGAGAGAGAAATCAATACCTTACAAAACCTCTTGCAAATCTATTGCTCAAACTCTTACTCTCTCAAGCAATCATATAACATAAATACAATCCATTTTACACATTTATTGTTTGTGTCACTAAGATCATCAAGCCACATCTTAATCCATAATCCTCATATTTTAGTACACAACAATTGGTATTTAGAAGGAGGGTACTCTTTAAGAAATATCGAGCTAAGTTCTTAGTGTTTTCTCATTGGAGTATTCCTCACGAATCTTCGGTACAAACTCATCTCATATACCCAAATATCTCAAAAAATCACTCAACCATGTCTCAAGCAACTCTCATCACCAAGAGGAAAGCCTTTTCGGTTTCATGTCGCTCTCGTGATAGGGGCTAGCGTCTGCCATTAAGAATCGCAAGGGGGGGGACCCACCACGGTGATTGCTCAAAAGCTCGAGCAGATCCGTACTCCAAAAGAAATTGATGAAGCCATCGCAGAATTTACTAAAAGTGTCAAGTGTCGATCCTGCATAAACCACGCCACGACCTCGAACCGAAGGGCCCAAAGTAAGGGCAAAGGCCAAGGGCGCGAGGAGTCTTACAAGGATAGAGCCAACTACGAAGGGCCTCGCCAAGAAGAACCTCGCTGCGAGGAACCTCGCCAGGAGGGACCTCGCCGAGAGGGAAGTGAGGAGGCCAACTCTCGAGGGACGTAACGTACTCCAGTCTATCGGTGTAATCCGAACGAGGGGCCTAATCCCATTCACAAATGTCTATTCTCAGAAGGTTTCAATAGCGGCCCGCACCAAGGCCCGCATGGACCGACGAGATCGGCCCAGTAGGCGACGCAGTCAAGAATTATGCCGAACTCGAAAGTTCGTGTTCAGGATCGATAGCCCAAGGCGGACCTAGACAACGAGTATCGGTGAAAGATCGGCTCGAACAAAGTCCTTCACCTCGCAGGGTGAGAAGAACCCCTTCACCTTGCAGACGTCATCAAACCCCATCACCCCGCCGACAGGAAAGAAATTCTCCACCTCGCTGTCATCCTGGCGAGGTCGCCTGATAGAACGACTCTTCGCAGATGGCCGCCATCCTTCAAAACATCAAGGACCTCCAAGAGCAGCTGGCGAGCAAAGGGGGAGTGCCTCTCACCACAAAAATACCCATTTCGCCATTATCACCCACGGTCATGCTCGCTCCTGTACAAATCAAGATCAATGTCAACTCCATCACCCATTACAACGGCAGCACCGACCCGATAAATCACGTGAGCAAATACACGTCCTACATGAACTCAATGGGCGCGACTGATGCCACTCAATGCTGCATTTTTCCGCTCACTCTAGGCGACCAAGCTTACAGATGGTTCAACTCCTTACCCCGGACGTCCATAGAGTCTTTCCACCAGATGGCTCAATTGTTCCTCACTCACTTCGCCCGTTGACCCCAAGACAAAGGAACAAAGCGGCGTTTTTGACAAACATCTATCACCGATGAGGAGTCGGACGGGCATATATTGATCGAATAGACCAACTCATTATGGAAGGCGAATATTTGGGCGACGGGCCAAGGTATTGGGAATAGTGCATGGGTTGAAGAAGGGAACGGAACTCTGGAAAATGATGAACAAGGATTATCCATCGAGCTACGCCGATTTCTGATACCAGGCAGGGGTTATGATCACCAATGCCGAGATACTAGCATCAAGATTGGACGAGCAGCGACCAAGCAAGGTGAAGATCAAAGTCAAGAAGCCTGATCCAAAACCCAAGAAACCGTACAGGAGGCCCGGATCCACGCACTACCGACCTCCGGGGACTTTCAAGCCAGTTGATAACCCTCTGGAGGTAAGACTCTTGGAAAAACTGACCATGAATGCAGCTCAGATTTATCAGGCGATCAGGGGCAGACAACAGATTCCCCCGGCCCAGGGAAATGTACCAGGACACCTCCAAACTCAACCCGAAGAAATTTTGTGACTACCACAACTCCATTGGGCATAACAATGAGCATTGTCGCGACCTGCAAAGGGAGCTTTGGAGATTGTACGAGGAAGGGAAGTTGGAAAGGTTTGTTAAGCCAAGGCAGCAGCAAAATCAGCGACCAGCGCCACCGCCAGGAAACCAGCCCGACCAAGGAAAGCAAGATCCGCAGATCCCAGCGGGAGCGTAGAACAGGGTCATCCATATGATTTGCCCTACCGGGGGGGACCCTTGGGGGATTCCTCCCAGCTACCTCCCTGTCTAACCGACGCCAGAAGGCCGAGATGCGAGCTCTCGACAATGCTGTGCTGAGTTGCCTTCCGATCAACACCATCGCCCCAAGTCAGAAGCAGCTCACTTTCACCGAGGAGGACAAAGATGGGGTGGTGTTTACAAACTGGGACCCACTCGTGATCTAGGCCAAAATAATGGGGGCTCTAGTTCATCGCGTCATGATTGATAATGGGGCTTTCTGCAACATCCTTTTCAAAAAGACTCTGGACCTGCTCGGCGATTTCCACTCCTACGTCGAGCCTTGTGAGGTCAGAATTCGGGTTTTCGGGAACCAGCCTGTTGAGGCCTATGGGATGATCCGCCTATCTGTCGAGATCATATCAACCTTGGACATTGACGTGAAGGCAACGAGGCAGCTGGACTTTGTAATCATCGATGCTCCATCAAATTTCAATGCTTTCTTCGCCAGGCCTTTCGAACATGAGTTCGGGGCTGCCTCATCGTCCTACTTTTATTATATTAAGTTTCCCGGACCTGACGGGAAGATTGGCACCATCAAGGGTGACCAGATTACGGCAAGAAAATGTTTAACTTACACTTGTGTTGATTTAAATTCTACTTTTTATTTTGGTAGAAAATCCAAGGTGGGGCTAAGTCGTACGAGCCGAACTCCACCTCGGAAAGAGAAAGAAAGTAATGAAATGAAGATAGATAGTGTAGTAGAAACAAATATAACACCTATGGAAGTTGACATCACAGCTAGAGAGAAGCCTTCACGAGATTTACCAGATTTGGAACCTCGCCTAGGTTTCGAACCAATGGAAGTCGACTCCAAACAGCGAGAATTCAACCTCGATCCTAGAACGGGAAGAAATGATCAACGAGCAACACCGATCGAAGAGATCAAAACAATCCCAGTCGACCTTGATCGACCAGAACTAAGTGTGACCATCGGAACACGAATTCCCAGCGACCTACGAGAACAACTGATAGATTTCCTCAAGTAGAATCTAGACGTATTCGCATGGTCACATGAGGACATGGTCGGCATCGACCCCGAGGTCGCATGCCACAAACTGAACATCGATCCGACGAAGAGGCCAGTGTCCCAGAAAAGAAGGAAGTTCGGTCTGGAAAAATACGCAGCTATGGCCGAGGAAGTAAAGAAATTGCTAGATAACAAGTTGATCGAGCAAGCAGATCAGCCGCAGTGGGTGGCCAATGCAGTGCTAGTAAAAAAAGCAAACAACTCTTGGCGACTATGCATCGACTTCACCGACCTCAATGAGGTCAGCCCGAAGGATTACTCTCCAATGCCGCACATCGATCACCTCGTAGATAACACCGCTGGGCAAGAGATGATGACATTCATGGATGCGTTCGCCGGGTATCACCAGATAGCCATGGACAAAAATGATCAGCAACACACATCTTTTCTGACAGAGAAAAACGTGTATTGTTGGAAGAGGATGCCATTTGGTCTGAAGAACGCAGGGGCAACCTACCAGCGTTTGGTAAATCGAATTTTCGCCGACGAGATTGGAAAGACCATGGAGATATACATCGACAACATTGTGGTGAAAAGTGAGAAGAAGGAGGACCATCTGTGCCACCTCGCCCGGACCTTTGACATCTTGAGAAAATACAACATGCGCCTGAATCCCAAGAAATGCAGTTTCGGGGTTGGTTCGGGAAAGTTCCTGGGCCATATCATCAGTCAGCGAGGTATCGAAGCTAACCCTACAAAGATCAAAGCCATCATGGACATGAAACCAGCTCGCAACGTGAAAGAAGTCCAAAGATTGATCGGTTGTCTCGCAGCTCTCAACAGATTCGTATCCAGAATGGGGGATAAGTGCAAGCTTTTTTTCGAAGCCATGAAAAAATGAAAGTTCTCATGGACCCCGCAATGCCAAGCCGCGTTTCTGAAGCTCAAAGTGTACCTCTCCGACCCCCAGGTCTTGGCAAAACCCATACCAGGCGAGAAGTTATTTCTGTATCTCGCGGCCTCGGGATCCGCTCTCAGCGCGGTGTTAGTGCGAGCAGAAGGTCAGTACCATTTGCCTATATACTTCGTCAGCCAGACTTTGAATGATGCCGAGCTCAAGTACCCGCCGCTCGAGAAGCTCGTCTATGCCTTGATTATGAGCATCCGGAAGCTTCGACAGTATTTTTTCGATCACCAAATAGAAGTCCTAACTACCATGCCACTGAGGCAGGTTTTGCACCGACCTGATACAGCCGGAAGATTGTTGAAATGGTCCATTGAGTTAGGGCGATTCGGGATCACCGCCGCACCGAAGCTGCGATCAAAGGCTCAGTGCTCGCCGACTTTCTCACCGAGCTCACCTTTTTCGAAAAAAAGACGGGGAGGCGGCCGACATCCCATGGACATTACGTCGCCGACTCTTCGACGAGCACTGGCGGGGCCGGAGTGGTCCTAATCGATCTTAAAAATAATCCTTCACCACGGCTGTGACTTTTGATTTTCATGCCACCAACAACGAAGCAGAATATGAGAACTTGATAAATGGCCTGGAAATGGCGATGACCATCGGTGTGCGAAAATTGAAAGTTTACAGCAATTCCCAGTTGGTCGTATGCCAGATGTCAGGAGAATACGAAGCACGGGGTGAATAAATGATGAAATACCAGCAGATAGCGAAGAGCCTCATCGAAAAGTTTGAGGAGGTGTAAATAGAGTTGATACCTCGAGCAGAAAACACACAGGCAGATACACTAGCTCGCTTGGCCACGTCGGAAGGCGCCGCAAATATGGATAACATAGCAGTTACTAAACTCAACACTCCCTCAGCAGGTCGCGTCATCATTGACATAAAGGAAATAACTTGGACGAACCAAGCGAGTCCATCAAACATTCATAGGGAAATCCTTCAGATCGCGACCCCGAAAAACAATTGGATGACCGAAGTTAGAGACTACATCGAGAAAGGGATACTGCCAGAGGATAAGGTCGCCGCTCACCGATTACAACTAAGAGCAGCGAGGTACGCCATCATCGACGAACAACTTTATAAGCAAAGTTTCTCTTTGCCACTTTTGAAATGCGTCACCCCGGAAGAAGGCCAAGTGATCCTGAAGGAAATCCACGAAGGAGATTGTGGAAATCATACCGCAGGCCAGTCTCTCGTCTACAAGACGATCAGACAAGGCTATTATTGGCTAACTTTAAGGAAAGATGCGATTGCATATGCAAAGAAGTGCCAGCAATGCCAGTTTTTTGCCCCGACGATTAAGCAAGCTCCGGAGGAGCTCACATCAATCTACAGCCCATGGCCTTCGCGAGGTGGGGAATTGACCTGATCGGTCCGTTCCCAAAATCCCCAGGTAGTTCGAAGTTTGCAGTGGTCGCAGTAGACTATTTCACCAAATGGGCGGAAGCAGAGCCTTTGGCGACCATTACCCAGGAGAAAATCATTCGATTTATATGGAGAAACATCATTTGTCTTTTTGGCTTACCACAAGCAATCGTCACAGATAATGGGAAGCAATTCGATGGTTTCGAGATCGATGTCTTTTTCGCGAAATGGAAAATCGCAAAGTTGTTCTCCACCCCCTATCACCCCCAGTCCAATGGGCAGGTTGAAGCTGTGAACAAAATAATTAAACACACCCTGAAAACTCAACTCATTGAGTCAAAGGGATTGTGGGCTTTCAAGCTTCCAAGCATCATATGGTCATATAGGACCACTTGCCAAAATTCAACGGGCGAAACACCTTTTGTTATGGCTTTCGGGATGGAGGCAGTCATACCAGCCGAGGTCGTGGTCAGAGGCCATCGAACATCGCAGACAGTCACAGAGGACAACGATCAAGCCATATCTCTCAGCCTCGACCTCCTCAAAGAAAAAAGATTGGAAGCCAACTTAAGAAACTCAAACTACAAACAAAAGTCGGAAATATACTATAACTCAAAAGCAAAAATCCGAAGATTCAAGGTCAGCGACCTCGTCTTAAAAAGGATCCTCGGCATCCAGAAAGGAGTTTTCGGTCCAACTTGGGAGGGACCCATGAAGATTTCGAAATGCCTCCCAAATGGGGCTTACCAACTCGAGGACTTGGATGGCATTCCCGCGATGCATCCGTGGAATGCGACCTACCTGAAGAAGTTCTACCAATAACTATGAGTTGTAAAATCCAGATCGGTGGTATATTTCTCCATGAATTACGACTTATAACACAGGCTTGCTCCATCTTTTTATATTTACGAACTTGGGGGACTGGTCCCCGACCTCTCACGAGTTCGATCAGAAATAGATTCGCAAATGAAAATGTCTAAGTCGGCTAAGCCAAGAACACGTGAAGGCTAGTATGTCGATATACCAGTCTAAGCGACGGACCTGGGTCTCAGATAACCGCCTAAGTCGGATAAGCCAAGAACACGTGAAGGCTAGTATGTCGCATACCCAGTCTAAGTCGGCTAAGCCAAGAACACATGAAGGCTAGTATGTCGTATACCCAGTCTAAGCCGACCTTGGTCGCATACCCAGTCTAAGTCGGCTAATCCAAGAATACGTGAAGGCTAAGATGTCGCGATACCGGTCTGCCGACCTCGGTGATTCAGATACCCGATCTAAAGTCGGCTAAGTCAAGAACACATAGAAGGCTAGTATGTCGAGATACCCAGTCTGGGTTGGGCCTCGGTCAAGATACCCAAGTCTAAGTCTGGGTTAAGCCAAGAACACATGAAGGCTAGTATATAGCATACCCTATCTAAGTCGACATCGGTCGCATATCCTATCTAAGCCGACAGTCAAGTCGCTATCAATTAACAAATCTGTTATCATTATGTTTTTTTTATCCAGATGTTCGAGAAGACAATCTGCGAGAAGAAAAGATACACAAAATAAACAAGCATTCAAACCAGGAAGCGAAAAAGATAGAAATGAAAAGGAACTGCGATTTCATTAATAAACACCCAAAGGCAGGGAAGTCCTATGCCCCTTGGGCAAACACTTACACACCCCGAAGGACAACCTAACTAGCTGATAAGAAAACCCCGAAGGGCGATTACAAAGGGTGCCCGAAGGCAATTGGAATATACCGCAGAAAAACCGGCCCTAGAATCATTTCGGAGCATCCGAGGTCCCTCAACAGGGGTTGGTCGTCGTGTTTTGCTCAACCTCGGGAATCTCGACGCCAACCTGATTCCCTTCATCATTTCCACCGTCATCACCACCAACAACCTCCCTACCATCGCCATCCTGGCCATCATTCTTTTCTTCATTCAACAGCCCGAGCAACTCCTCGGGATCATAAAGATTATCACTTGGGGGTAGGAAACTTAAGTCCACACCAAAGGCAACAAGGTCTTTGATGGGAAGATCATCCCCCTCCCGAACAGGGTTGTTACGCATGTATCCGGCGAGCAGCTCGGACATCGCTGACTTTGCTCCATCAAGGTCGCCAGCTCGATGACAAGCCCGAACAACATTAGAAAATGAGTGGATATAGGCCAGGTTGGAGGCATAATGGCGCTCCAATTTCACAGTGGTCGGAAAGTCATGGACCTCAGCTTCTAACCGGCGATACCGAGCCTCCACCTCAGTAGTCCTGTCCATGCTCTCTTTCACCTTTTGATCTCGGAGCTCGAGATCCTTTGCCATCTGGGAGATTTTCTTCTCCAGCTCGTCCCGATGCCGGGTCACATTTCTCAATTTCTCCTCGACGCGACTTTTTGCATTGATAGCAGACCTCCATTTCTTTCGATGACTTAGCCAAGTCCACCTTCATCAACGAGCAAATGCGACTTTACGGGCTGGATCTTTGCCCGCCATCTTGCTCCGGCTCCATTCAAAAAGACCAAAGAACGACACATGTGAGCAATCCCCGAGGTCGATTCTCGGAGAGTCTTTGTGTATGAGCTTCCTCGTGGAGATCGAGTCCAAGACCTTGGAACATCTTATTTATCTGCTTGGGAGGTAGGAAGGGTGGGTGTCATTGGCGCAGGAGTCTCGCGACCCATTGTGTAAATTCTTGGTCGACTCCCAAAATACTCCATCATCCAGTTTGTATCTGCAAGGCAACCAGACATAAACATGGTACACTCGAAATAAAATATAGAAATAAAGTCATAAGTAAAACGAGGTATACCGTTGGCGGAAATCCAGGTTCCAACCAAGGAAAATGCGATCATTGGGATAGCGAGCCCGACGTTGTGTGAGCTCGAAAATCGTATCAGGGGTCCCCGCGGAACCCGAGACCAACACATTCCCACTCGGGGAGTCCCGAAGCACATCCATGTCCATGGACGTCCGGATATGTTTAGGGGAGCTCCCCTCGGTTGCTCGCATTTTGGCAAGAGCCCTTTTCTGGCCTCGGTCGGGGGCGGCGATAGTTTTGGCCCTCGGAGGGGGGGCCCCAGTTGCCCCACCGACCGCGACATCCTTCTTCTGGCTCGCCCGCTGCCTAGACAGAGCCAAGGCGCGAGAAACCTTTTTGCGCATCTCCTCGGCGTTCAAGTTTTGCATCTCGTCGGTAACTTTGGAGGATGTGAAATAGATAGGCTCAATGAAGGAAACTGAAGATAAGAAGAAGATCAGGAAATGACCAGAGAATAACCAAAGAAGTCGAGTCAACGCGAGTAAAATCCCGGAAAGCTTATTGGGAAGGTCGGCGTCCAAATGACGGCATCGAGGTGGAATGATTAGGCCCGCAAATTCCAGACACTTCAACCGTTGGAGGATGATCAGCGACCTCTCGTCCGAATCAATTAAGCACACTTGAACCAGCCGGACCAAGAAGGGAAGGGAGAGCTCGGATGCCTTGGATTTCTTGGGAGTTGCAATAGGGAGAAGAAGTTAAATCAGTATTATGGAAAAGGGAAAAGCAAAAAAGCTTACTTTTAAGAATCGCATAGTCGCGAGGAATCTCGCGATATCCGAGGGCTCCTAGGGCAAAAATGGGACTCTGCCAGGCTCCCCCTACCAACCACCACTTCTCTTTCCAATCTTGGACCTTGCTAGGGAGGTCCTCAACTATTTTTATATGAGGGCGGGCTTTCACATAGTAATACCCGGGGTCTTTACCCCACTTCGCCAGCGAGATGAGAAGATTCATTTCCTTGACAGAAGGGAACGCCCGAGGTTGGATGCGACCGAACAGAGATAAGATCCCGAAGATGGTGCTCCACCCATTGGGAGTAATTTATGTCGGAGCTAGGCCCCAAAACCACAGCAGCGAAGTAATAATAGGGTGAAGCGGAAAACGGAGCCCAGCCTTCATTGTGTCATAGTTCATCGCCACATACCCATCAGGGACCTGGTCGGCATAATCGATCTTATAACCGGGAACCCAGAAGTGAACATCGCTGGGGACTTGAAATTGTTCTCTCCATAAAAAAAGCTCGGCCTCAGTTACCGAGCTAGTTACCTCACCCGCAACAAAAATACTGTCCGCACGAGTTCGGGTTGGTCGGGGGATCAATTCGTGAGGATGAGACATACTCTCCTCTATCCGCAGCTTGCAATCAACGTCGACAATCTCGTCATCATCACTCGGCACGTTGGGTACGACCTCGTCCGACAAGAAGTCAAACTCGGCCGGATCAATCGATCCCGAACTAGGCTCATCTCCTTCCTCCCTCACCATCTCCGAAACCTGAGTTTCCGGCGCGACGGGGGCCGAAGACCTCCCCAAGGAGTCCCCCTCGGCCCGGCGAAGGTGGCGTAGTCTTGATGTGACCTCACCCCTAGCCGACACAGGAATTCCACTCACCGTCTCCGAGGAGACTTCCACTACCGAAGCTTCAGGCCTGTCGTGGCGTCGCCGCCGGCGAATTACCACAGTCGAGGCAGAACTCTCGGCCGCACTCCCCGAGTCCTCCCGATTTGAGGCAGACATCGTTCACCAAAGTAAAGAATAAAAAGAAAGGAAGGAGAATGGAGATCTTTACCTTGAACACAACAACGATCGGAATCAGAATTGAGAGAAGAATCGAAGCACATCGATTTTTGGAATTTCAGAGTGTGAAAAGCGGAATGTGGAGAAGAGAACATTATTTATAGGAGAATTCTAGGGCGCGTGGGCCGGCCCACGACCGATCAAATCCTGCGCGTGAAACCCACGCACCATCATCACCTAGTCTCAATAGGCGCGACAGTCGAGGCGAGCTGCCGTCATCACGCTCAGTCCCGAGGCAATAATCACGCATACCCCAGAAGCTTTGCGACCTCGCGCGCCAGGATCGAGGCGGTACTGGAGTTATCTCATCCCCCTTGGCAAGCATAGGCAAATGAGCTAGGGGCTATTGTTGTGGGCATATGGCGCGAGGTCGGTCCTGACCTGGAAAGAAACAGAGGAGGACCAGACCACATTTTGCACAAGTATAACACCTCGCAGAAAGGATGGAAACGAAGGCATGCCAAGCACCGGTAGGCGACCTGGATGCACCTCGCAGGTCGCACACTGACACAAGTACGGAACATTAATGGGGATGGGACCCGTGGCAGGCGAGCAGTTCCAGGGACCTTACCTAAGAATGACCTCAATCAGAGATGTGTCAGTAAAGGACGGTAATGATGAGTAGCTATGAGTAGATAGACGACTAAATCCCTGCAAATCCGGATTTGCCTCGGGCGACGTCCCAGCCAGGAGCACGAGCTCTTGATCCCTCGAGTGACCTCCCATCGACCTCCGACCTGGGTCACATCAATCATGTAGCATTTAATGTTTTACAGAGCTATTTCTGGCTACTTGTCTTTGTAAATCGGGAGAGTGAGCTCCACTCTCCCAAACCTTATAAATATGGGTCATTTATGACCAAGAAAGGGAGAGAAATCAATACCTTACAAAACCTCTTGCAAATATATTGCTCAAACTCTTACTCTCTCAAGCAATCATATAACATAAATACAATCCATTTTACACATTTATTGTTTGTGTCACTAAGATCATCAAGCCACATCTTAATCCATAATCCTCATATTTTAGTACACAGCATAGTTCTTGTTGGGCATCAATTCACGTGGAGTAGAGGTCGTGGAGCCAATAATTTATTGGAGGAACGACTGGATAGAGCATTGACAAACCCAAGATGGCATGCCCGTTTTCCTAACGCAAAGCTGTACAATTTAATGGCACCGATCTCGGATCATAACCCGATTTTTCTTGAGATAAAGACTGTGATGAGGGCTCGGAAGAGATACTTTTTTCCTGTTCGAGAATAAGTGGCTCGACGAACCAGATTTAAACCGAGTGGTGGATAGAAGTTGGATGGGTTTTAGTGACTTTCCTCTTTTAAAACGGCTACAGGAAACGACTGGTGTGCTCGGGGATTGGGGAAAGCACATTGCAACAACAAGTTTGAGGAATAGGAAGGAATTAGAGGAGGAAATTTGCAAACTTCAGATTTTGGATTTGGAGGCAACAAGAGGGAAATTAGTGGAAGCGAAGAAATCTCTTGGTCGTATCTTAATTCAAGAATAACACTATTGGAAACAACGTGCTAAGGCTTTTTGGCTGAGAGTGGGGACCTAAACACGAAATTTTTCCATCAAATGGCGTCGGCGAGGAAAAAGTCTAACCGCATTTTGGGGCTGTTCAACGGAAATAATGAGTGGGTTACGACCCCTGAAGATTTAAATAAGGTGGTGTTGGATTACTTTTCGGATCTCTTCACTGCTTCTGAAAACCTTTCTGAAATTGGGACAGTAACTTCCACTATTCGAAGTAAAGTGTCAAGGGTAGACAATGACGAGCTCACTAAGCCTTTTGAGGTTGATGAATTCAAGCTGGCTATCTCCCAAATGCACAATGATAAAGCTCCGGGTCCCGACGGTTTCAACCCTGCTTTCTACAAGAGATTTTGGAGCACTATTGGCAATGACATAGTGGACTCTTGTATTCATTGGCTCGACACGGGGAGTTTTCCAGAGGGATTAAATAGTACACAAGTAATCGACTCAAAATCATGTCAAAAAGTGCTTTGTAATTGACTCAAGATGGTGCTTCCAGGCCTTATTGACGAGTACCAATCGACTTTTCAATCCGGCCGATCCATCCAAGACAATGTCATTTTAGCTTTTGAGTCACTCCATGGCATCAAGAATAGACGACGGGGGAAGACCGGGAATGTCGCTCTCAAGATCGATATCAGTAAAGCATATGATAGAGTCGATTGGCATTTTTTGAAGGGGGTTTTGCGAGCAATGGACTTCTCGAAAAGGTGGATTAAGTGGATGAAGTTGTGTGTTCAGAAGGTATCTAATCATTTTTTGGTGAATGACTCGGTGGTGGGCCCTATCTTTCCTGAACGAGGACTCTGTCAAGGCGACCCTCTGTCGCCATATTTGTTCATTATTTGTGTTGAGGGTTTATCTAGCCTTCTTCGCCATGCACACTTAAGTGGGACGTTACACGGATGCTGGGTTAGCCGACGTGCTCCGTCCATTTCTCATCTCCTGTTCGCCAATGACAGCTAACTCTTCTGTAGAGCCACGGAAGAGGAATGCACTGCCTTAAAACACACACTTAACTTATACGAGAGAGCCTCGGGTCAAGCCATCAATTATGGAAAATCTAGCATTTTTTTCAGTCCGAACGTTCAACCGGAGTTGAAAAGCAGCCTGCATAGTATTATGGGGGTTCATGCAACCCTCAATACTGGGAGATACTTGGGGTTACCCCCTCTGATTGGTAGGACAAAGTATGGGATTTTTAGATATTTCCGGGAGAGACTGTGGAGCAAGTTAAAACATTGGAGGGGTAAGAAATTATCTAAAGCGGGCAAAGAGATTTTGATCAAATCGGCATCTCAAGCTATCCCGAGCATATTGCTTGAACACATTCCTTCTACCTCCAACTCTCATCGATGAACTTCACCGAATGATGAATTCGTTTTGGTGGGGGCATGGAACGGACCCGAAAAAAGGGGGTAAAGTGGGAGAAATGAGATTCATTGTGCAAACATAAGAGTGATGGGGGTATGGGCTTTAGGAATTTACATCTCTTCAACATGGCAATGCTTGGTAAGTTGGCGTGGATAATTCAAACAAACCCGAGTTCTCTGGTTGCTCGAGTCCTTAAAGCCAAATATTTCCCCAACAATGATTTGTTCGACGCCTCGGTGGGTGCCAATCCCAGCTATGTGTGGAGAAGCATTCATGCAGCGAAAGACTTAGTAAGAATGGGCTCTAGATGGAAAGTGGGGGATGGGAACTCGATTCACATATGGGGACAACCGTGGTTGGACAATGATCGTTCCTTTTATATCTCGACTCCCGTGGTCCCGGGATTCGAAGACATGGTGGTGGGAGACATGTTCTTTCCGGGGACGCGTGAATGGGACACGGAAGTTATTGAT
This sequence comes from Stenogyne calaminthoides, assembly GCA_037126765.1. NCBI lineage: Eukaryota > Viridiplantae > Streptophyta > Magnoliopsida > Lamiales > Lamiaceae > Stenogyne > Stenogyne calaminthoides. Next base: position 4,481,792 of record JBBCBC010000016.1, on the reverse strand, counting down.
GAGGCTTTTAGTGCGGCAGACCGGGAAAGAATATACCATACCACTCCACCACCTCAATGCAATGTAGACAAGCTAGTTTGGCATCACTCCCCTACTGGAGTGTATATAGTCAATAGAGCATATCATTTTGCAGGGCGTCTTGTGAATGGGGTTCATGCATATGAGGAATCCCCATGGAAAACCATATGGAATATCAGAATTCTTCCTAAAGTGAGATCATTTTATTGGAGATTATGCAAAGGTTGTATTACGGTGCGCTCAAAGTTGAGGAAGTGGCACCCTACTATTGAAGTTACTTGCCCGAATTGTGAACAGATGCCGGAAACGATTTGGCACCTGTTTGTCGACTGTATACATGCACGAGAATGTTGGGGAGCGGGAAATCTGTGGCATAAAATTGATGCACTATGCTATCATGTCGAGGGTTAGGAGGACCTTTTTCCTTTCACTTCTTCGTCATCTGGAAAGAGATGAATTGGAACGAGCCATGATGATAGTTTGGTCAATATGGCGGGGGCGTAACAGTATCATATGGAACGACATCCGAGATACTCCTTCTCGTCAAGTGTTTGCTGCAATGACGACTCTAGTAGAGTGGCAAGCTATTCACAAGGTTGTTACAGGACAAAGCCGAACCGATAATTGCAGAAGATGGCATGCACCATGTCTGGGGTACGTGAAAGTAAACGTTGATGTTGCTTTCTATGAAGACTCACTTGAAATAGGGGTGGGAATGATTATTCATGATGATAAGGAGGAATTCATTTGCTGTCGTTCTTTGGTTAGACAAGGAGTTGTGAAAGTTGATGAGGGAGGAGCATGGGGGATAGTGGAGGCGATCAGATGGGCTGTAAATTTTGGGGTTCGAACGGGTCATCGTGGAGTATGATTCAAAAAGGGTAATCGATTCTATGAAGCTGGGAACGAGGGATTATACTGTGCTTTCAGACTTCATTGATATGGGAAGGAATCTCCTTCAAGAGAACGAAAACTTTACCATCTCGTGGACTTGTCGTAATGCCAATGGTTTGGCACATTGTTTAGCCAGGGTTAGTCGTGATTATAGTAGTCCTCATTGTTGGGTAGAACCACTGGATTATGTGGTTGGTCTACTCGATAAGTGTTTTTCCTGTTCGTAGTTTGTTTCTTTCTGTCAAAAAGAAGAAGAGAAAATCAGTTACAATACAAAAGGTATTGTTATCAACAAATGAAATGACAATAAATGATTAGTCAAACTTAGTTATGAATACATTTCAAGATTGCAGATTATTTTCGCATGCAACTTTAACTATATATGCAATCTCGTTTGTATCTATTAGTAATTTGCATTAAAAATTTGTTACTAATTAATTATTTTCTTTGAAAAATTAGCATATAAGCAAAACAAACTCCCTATTAGTATTTAGAAAGATATCTGTAATATGTTGATTATTGTTGTGGAATATTGAATAAGGTAAATGGTCTTTAAATTGATAGAGTTGAGAATTTATTATTTAACGAGGCGACAAAGAATGCAACTCAATTTTTTCGAAACATTCTCAATCTCATCTTTCTACCACTTGTTACAAAGGTGATCTGATTCAAGTATAACACTATGGATTATTGTATAAATGTTTTGAAAGCACTTATTTTTAAAGCTGTTAAACACAATTTTTCATAAAAATAATTTCTTCTAGAGCACTTATTGAGTTTGCAAATATGCACTAAGCTCACTTAGAAATTAGAACTGATCAGTTCAAGCTTAATATGTAGGGTAGAGTGGGAGGCCTCCAAATGATGTAGATTTTGGGGGAAATTTCTAGTTTGAACTTACTCGGAAAAGGTATAAAAATTTAAAGCTTTGTCTTAAGAAAATGTATCGATCTAAATATCCATTAGTCAAACAAGTAACAAATATGAAACAAGAAGTAAACCTTGTATCATTGATTTCTAATCAGAGTAGTGTGGGGCTCCAAGTGCAGCTAATTGTGCACTTATGCAAAATTCACGCTTCAATGGGTTTAAAAATGTCACGATGTAATTCCATAAGTATATAATACTTCAATACAAACAAAAATATTCAGAAAATTAAGGTTGTTCAACAGTTATTGGAGTATATTGGTATTCAACCAAATTATTCAACTACACATTTTATACATGTAAAAGGGGCTAACAATTTGTGCCCCTAGGCCATTTACAAAATCTGTCGACTCTTCGCCACAGAAACTCCTCAAATTTTTACAGGGCATCCGCTATAATTTTCGCATACAATCACGGTTCAATTTGTAACTAGTCTAGATAACTCGAACAATGATACATAACAACATGAATGGTAATACATAAGAACAAAAAAGGACTTCGTAATACACAAATCGTTAAACAGAATTAAGGCTAAGTTAAGGGCCTAACTCGAAAAATAGGTAAAAATAGAATCAAGTTGATCGTTCTGATTATTCTTGGAATGTATCTAGATATGTGGCACCTTTTGAAATTGTGTACGCCAAACCTGGAACGATGCATGCTAACGAATCTGGGATCATCAATCACATTCATTCTTTGTTCTGTCTGAACTGATCGATCTATGGCTGAATCATGTTGAAATGAAACCTTGATAGCTGCTGTGGAATGGTTGATATAACAGGTCCATATCTCTGAGCACAGATCAACAACGAGTTGTGTAAGAATCATATGACTAACGTATAAAGATGAAACCACCTGCAAATGCTTACTGAACGACTGGGGAAAAGGAAATAGAATACTGAATCTTTTCAGACCTGAACATTGTCATACAGTTCGAACAATGGAACAGCAAGAAGTTTCAAGTTCTTCGGGACAGCGAAATACTCTCGTTCAGACAGGTGAACAAGGAAGAGCTTCTTGCACTCCTGCATACCAAAAAATAAGAGATGAGCAATATTTCATGCCAAACAAATGATGTGATGTTCCATTGTGTGTCACAGGTCATTTTACCTTAGGCTTTGTTATATGAGGGGGGCAGTATGGGTACATGATTGTTTCAAAGTTCGGTCTCCACCAGATTGCCACACACTCACCAATCTGCATGAAATTTAGCATCTTAGTAGTAAATATAACTGAGGCAGAATTTCAACAGAAAACTGCTTGATATCTAGCTGATGATACGCCTACCTTAAAATGGCAGCTGTTATTCAAAGATTACCTGCCATTCTGGCTGTAGAGAAGGTGAATTAGCAGAGAGTTTGCTAGAGAGTTTCCTTCTCAAGCCTTCGATTTCTGTAGATTTGTATTTGGGTGGGGGGAATATAAGATTAGATACATGCAATTTTAAAATCAAGATGTGTGAAATAGAAACTTAATCTTGGCCCTCCTGTAGTCTTATGTTTCATCCTATATTTGTTTATTTAAATCGACATGCAAGAATAATCCAAGCAGCATACAGAAAAATGACCAATAATACTGGATAAATATCATACCATTCTCTCCTGGCTTTAATCTACCTCCTGGAAGTTTACAAAAAGTATTTCCAATTTGCAAAAGGAGAATATGTGGATGATTATGCTCTTGTACCTGTAAGTTAAAAGGGTTTTCCATAATCAGACAAATGTGAAATGTGAAGATGGAAATCTACAGCAACATCATTCCGTAGAATTATGCTGAACAGAATCGAGCAGGATGATATTCTGACCGAGTTATTAATGAAACTGAAACACTTTCGAACATGTTACTTTTTTACTACCATAAGATTTCTCCAGAAATACATATCATTTAAATAAGCAACCTTTATGGAAAATTCTAAACAGAGTAGCTCATAACTTGATGTAATTGCAAGAAATATTCAGAAGGACCATAATTATAGAAAAATCATCATGGATTCTTTTGTCGGGATATTTTTCCGAATTGTTCTTTGGGATGACCGGATGAGTCAAGACAAATCCGGTCAACTTAGTCACGACTATGACCTATCCGACTACCAACCTAGGGCAGTCCAGATTTTCCAAAATGACAAAAAATGCATATAAGCAGATTTGAAGTTTTTATATGTACATTACATGACTGCAAATCTGAGCTTAAAATAAGCAAGTTAGATCAATGGTCTAAACGCATAACCCTGAGGCCTCATCAAACATAAGTTATCTCTTCGATAGGCGACAAAACATCTTCATTAAATGACAGAGTAAAGTTAAGCAAGCATACAAGCAAAATGACACCTTTGGCCCACTATTAAGTTTTAATATAAGCTTACAATGAGCACATTGGCTACGCACTGAAAACACTCTTCAATAGGAAACTTGAAGATAATAATAAGAATAGTGAATTTTAGAAGTCACAAACCATTGCAAGAGTGAACATGACTCAAGGTGAATAGATGGCATCTAATTTAATTACCAAGTAGAACAAGCCTTAAATATCTCACTTAAAAAAAATTACGTTAACACCATGGCTTAATGTGCATGCTAATGGCAACAGTAAATCATGTAGATTATGCTTTCACAAACATAATTCATGCCAAAGAATAGTTCATCAATGGATTATTGAATTTGTTTCCATTCAGTCTACATTTATTTCGTTTTCTTTTCCCATGTTATCGAATTAAACCGTAGGTCCAAGAGCTCTGAACAGATTCAACAGAACATATAAACAAGCTATATTTATTAACAAGTTTCTACAAAGTCTGGATCTCTAAAAATCCGTGTTGTGAGAATGTGAGAATCATACGAAAAAAACATTCGAGCTATGAGGAGAAAAAGTGCATACCAGTAAAATACCCTCAACGCTAGTCCTCATGCCTTCCTTCATGTAGCTGCATCGCAAACAAAATTGAGTTAAATCTTAGTAAAATCCACAATTGTAGCCGTTGAACAGTAAAACCCTATGCGGAATTATTTGGTTCGATCTAGGGTTTTAACCCAAAAAATGAAGGGGGAAACAAAAAGGAAAAAGAGATTACAAACTTGAGTTTCATGCGAGAAAGGCGATCGGCGACAGAGGTGTCCTTCTCCATCTTGGGCTCTTTGGTGCCGAAAGTGTAGCTTGACAAAGGATACGTATTTACTACCGATGAGGTAACCATTGCCCCTATTTTTCTCCAATTATTTGTTTACTGTGTTTCTTCTCGTGATTTAGACAAGATTTTGACGCAATTGGGTTCTCCAGAATATGCAGAATTCAATTAAAAGAGGAGGTGGAAGGTGAAGATAGTAGGTGCCGAGAAGTAAATTAAACTAAGTTAATAAAATAGTAAATTATAAAGTGTTTGTTGAAATCGCAAATTAGCCCTTATAGCTCAGTGGTAGAGCTTCAGTCTTGTAAACTGAAGGTCTGCAGTTCGATCCTGCATGAGGGCATTCATATAATTTTTTAATATTACAAATTAATTCATTTTAATGTTTTTTTTTTCTTTTAAAGTTACGCTTTCAATATACTTCAAGTTGAATTTTTTTGTCTTTAATCTTTCTTCCAATTATACTTTTTACCTTAAAACATAACAAAAGTAACATAAATATCATCGGTCTACTTATTTCGTCAACAAGTATGTTTAGGATATGTTGGTTTAAAATAAATTGCATAAAGATAAAACTATCAGGATTACTTAATATTGGTGTTTAAAAAAACTTTTTTATTGAATGGATGGATAAATAAATAATAAAAACAATTCTTATTTTACAATAAAAAATAAAATCAATAAAATTTGGAATAAGAGAATCGAATTGATAACTATTCTTATTTTACACTAAAAACATTATATTTGGAAGCAGGGGCGGACACAGGAATAAAGTTCAGCCAGGGCAAAAAGAAAATATAAAAAATATAATTTACAATTATTTAAAATTTTATATTACAATTAATCACAATGTTTGTTATACATTAAAATCTATGAGTGATAGTTTTATTGGATACATAAATAAATACTTCACTTTTAATATACATTGTTAAATTATTATTCATCCATTCATTACTCATTCGGTTGCAAAATCAATGCTTCACGACATTCATAGAATGTTCATTCCACCCTAACAGTTGCAACTAGCAAAATCAAGGCTAATCTTATAAGCTTGTATACTAAAGAATATGTTTTATTTCTTTTAGTTCTAACTATTTTATAAGCTATTTGTCATTTAAAGTATAATTATTTTTAGGAATATACTATTTTGTTCTCTTACATTTGAAGTTTTAATTTATATAAATATATATATATATAAACACTTTTATGTCTTATAAGTTTATTAATAAAAAAATAAAACAAAACTTGAAACTGATTCCTTAATTATAGCTATAGACGGTCGTGGGAAACTAAGTGGAAATTCAAATGCAAAAAATAACTCCAATTTTGAGAAATTGAAACTTAATTAGTTAATTGACTCCACTTTTTTAGGGATGTGAATTTTTTTGTTTTGTTGACAGGAGGATATGAATACGATTTAATGTTCATTCCTTGTCCTTCATACCCTTTGTTTTAAAAACTCTCCAACCCCTTGTTTCATCGTCTCCAACCAACTCAAATTCTAATAAGCATCTGCAGAAAATGACAAATTTCAAGCAACATAGGGGATATATGTAGCATTTCATACACAAAAGTCAGGTGGGGTAATTGCCCTGGCTTGACTAGCTGTGCGTCCGCCCCTGTTTGGAAGACAGTGAGAGTTTTGAGACACAAGTTATTACTCCCTCTGTCCCTTAGCAACTTGCACTTTGAGATTGACACACATGTTAAGAAAAAGTAACTTTTTGGTGTTTTATTGACTTTTCAAAGGGGTGAAGGGTGTAGATTGTGAAGGTGAAAATTGTGATATATTCTTTACCATTTTAAGGGGGTGCAAATTGGTAAGAGACAGACAAAAAATGAAAGTGTACAAATTGATAAGGGACGGAAGAGTATTATATAAAGTAGCTATTTTACTTGAGAAAGAAACAAATACGTAGTTATAAGCCAAGAGGCAGTTCACTGGGTGATCATGAGATGATGATCTGGATCCCAGTTCACCTTTTTTGGGGGTTATAACTTGTATGGATAAGGTACGTATAATACATAAGATTGGTTATACGTAGATAAAAATAGAGTAAGTAAGGTGTATGTGTCGCATTCATATCCAAGTATCCAATTCGGTATGGAGCTCAGGTGGCCACCACAACATAACTACTCCACATTTCTGAACTAATTCACTCATTAACCTCATATGCATGTCTTAATGCTCTATATATTCTTATATATTGAGCATGAAATGAAATCATCTAACTACTGTTGATCGATCGAGCTCATTGAAAGCTGAAAAAGAAAGCCAAAATATATATAATCAATTAGCACATTATTTTTTATTATTTCAAGATTGGTGGAATATTAATTAATTAGATTGTGGAGCATATATTCTTGAGAAACTGTAAACACAAACTTAAAAAAGTTGCAACTTTTAGCACTATTCTAGAAAAACACATACCGTTGTATGCGTTTCTTTGTTCCCCGAAAGCTAAAATTAAAAGATATCGAAAATAAAACTTTAACAAAAGATATAATTCATGAATGATGCACATTCCACATTAATTATCAAGAAAAAAAAATCAATCAAATTAAATTCAAAGTACGTAAAAGTGTAACTTTAACACTCTGCAGATGAGAGAGCACAAAATTGATAAATGAAGCACAAAATTACTAAAAGGAATACATGAGCCTCTGAATTCACCAACGTTTTTTATCTAAAAAAATATTAAAATTATTCAATCAATTTCTCTCAAAATTAGAATTTGCTGAAATGAAGTCTTAAACCTACCTTCAAATTCTCTCGCCTTCAAACACTTGCAACACCCCATCGGAATCACCCGCCACCAAAGTGCACCGCTCCTCCCCAGGTCTGCCGCCAGCAAACGCAGCTAACAAAGGTCCGGTTCAGCCCCTCCGGTTCAAACCCACGGACCCAAATCGGGTCGCCCCATCTCTTATCATAAACAAAAACCCGATTATTCTCGGAGCCACAGCTCAACAACCCCCCATTCCTCCAAACCGATAGCCCCACAAACCTCCTACTATTCACATGCCCTTTATACCTCCTAACCGGGCGCCGATCCTCTACATCCCACATCACCAAACACCCATCCACCGAAGACGACACCACCGTCCGCGCATCCATGAACCGCGTGTACGTCACCGCCTTCCCGTGCCCGTCCAAGATAAAAACCGGCTCAACCGTTCTCCGCACATCGTAGCCGTATACCTTCCTGTCCGCGCATCCAACGGCCATTAACTGTCCTCCAAAAGGATTGAACTCTACACAACAAACCGGGCTCGAACCGGGCCGGTCCAGGCGGACCGAGGCCACGCATTCCGCCACGTGGCAACGCGTGTCCCAGACCTGCATGGTGCCGTCGTCCGACCCGGAGGCGCCGAGGGTCGGGAACCCGCCCTAGTAGTCTATGCTCCAGACCCGGCGCCCGCCGTGCTCGTCGCGCTCGAACACGGGGACCCGCCTCTCGAGGTCGTACTCCATGACGGCACCGTCGTAGTCGCCCGACCCGATGACCCGGGAACCCGACCCGGGCTTCCACTTGAGACTGCTGAGCTTGGCGGGCGTGCACATGTAGTAGTCGCATGCAGCCGCGTGGTCGAGGAACGTGATGTCACGTGCCTGATTTGATGATGGGAGGAATTTATGGGCGCTGTAGATTCTGATTTTGCGGGCGATGCCGCCCGTCGCGAGGAAGGAGCCGGTGGGGTCGAATTCGACGACGCCGATGGCGTCGGAGGCTGCGGTGGCGGCGGCGGAAGGGGAGGAGATTACGGCGGAGAGATTGAAATCCCAGTCGGGTTTGGGTATCTCCGGCGAGTGATCATCGGCGTTTGTGTGGTGTGGGTTTAGGGAATGGGGGGAGAAATTTTTCATTTCCCATTCATATGAGAATGACGCGGCCTTTTAATTTATGTGGTGGTGGAGGATAATTGATTAGGTTGTTGCGAAAAAAAAAAATATATATATATTTTATTCTTCCATAATTTAAATTTGGTATGGTGTGGGGTTTAGAGCCAATGAAAAAGCTGAATGGAAGAGGTTGTGTCCACGTAGGATATTAGGTACGTTGTGATCGTTATCCGTGTCTTTCTCAAGTAGGCCAAGTAACTATATTTTTTGTGTTGCAACGTAACTTTTTAAATTTCGATTCCAACTCAACACTCGAGTGATTTGTGTATAATTAAATTGATCTTACATGATATATTGATATAACCCCCACTGATTAAAGACTGAATATCGAGCTAACAAAAAAATTAGAGTAGTATGAAATTTATAATATTCACTTACAAAATAATAGCACTATATACACTTATAAATTGAGATCATAATATTAAATGTTATAGGTATTAGTTTATAAGAATAGTGATTTCAATTTATAAGTGCATCGATGGTATGAATTTTATACTATAAATAAGTTTAGCTGGAAAACTGTAAACTCTTCAATACGATGAGCCGGATCAAACTCACTGTCATGGACTTTCTCTGTCCAATTATGTGTCACAAAAGTTTAAATGGAAGAAATCATTTATTAAATTATTGGATGATTGCGGAGGTTCTTAGAAACAAAATCAACAACATACACAGATAGCTAGCCCTTATGAAGATATTCGTAACTGGTTACTAGCTCCTATTGAAAGCCTACAATATTTTTTTAGCAAAACTTTTTTGTCGACTGTAGTCGTTCATCTTTCGTCCCCTCAGTTGGAAATATGCCAAATTGTGTCCCTTTTTTTTTTTCTGAGAGCTGCCAAATTGTGTCCTTAAATTATCAACACTTAAGTACCTGAACAGGTAAACGCGAGATTTACATCTAAATACATATTTTTATAAATATGTATTATTATTAGGAGTATTAAGTATTATTTATATTGTGTACATTTTTATATCCCACATCGATTACTTATGATCAAAATGGTCTTATTGTACTTGTATAAATATTTTCCTCAATATGTGAATAAAGCATCACACAAATATTCTCTATATGGTATCAGAGCAGTCTACAATATTTCTTGTTCACACGTCCCGATATTGTCTTTGCAGATAGAACTACATTGGGATGCTGTCAAGAGACTTCTTCGTATCTAAATGGTACCCGGCATCTCGTCATCACACTTCGTCGAGCCTCACCCCGGCCCTATCTCTTCCTTTGCTCAATTCGATCGACAGGGGGGGGCTATGATGATCGCACCTCAACCAGAGCATACATTGTTTTTCTTGGCGCTAATCCAATACCATGGAGTTCTCGCAAGCAACGTGTTGTTGCTCGCTCTTCCACGTGGTGATGTCGATCCATTGTTTTTCGCTGCGGTGGACTTCGGACTGATGGTGGACACGCTCTATCCTGGCGGAACTTCATGTTCCACTTTCCTCTGTACCTGTTATCCACAGTGACAATATTGGGGCTACATATCTTTGTTCAAATCCAGTTTTCCACTCTCGAATGAAACACATTGCTATCGACTACCACTTTGTTCGAGACTTGGTCAAAACTTCCCAGCTTCGAGTTTCACATGTCTCGTCTGCCGATCAACTTGCTGATGCCCTCACCAAGCCTCTCACTCGAACTCGGTTGTCACTTCTTATGCACAAAATTGGTGTCACTGAAAGTGCACCATCTTGAGGGAGCCTATTAGGAGTATTAAGTATTATTTATATTGTGTACATTCTTGTATCCCATATCGGTTGCTTATGACCAAAATGGTCTTTTTGTACTTGTATAAATATTTTTCTCAATATGTGAATAAAGCATCACTCAAATTTTCTCTATAATTATAACTATATTAATTAATATGCAAGTATTGGTCATTCGGATTTAAACTCATTGTATGTCTGTATTTGTATAATTATATTAAGCTTAAATGTAGTGAAAATTAAATCACAATTCTAGCTAGAATTTAATGCCTGGTTGCATTAATTTTATTTAAATTGTTGGATAACTGCAAACAAAGTCCGGCCAAATCCCATAAGTAATATTTTAATATAGTGTTCTCATTTCAAAATACTTGATAATGTCGTTCTCCGTATTCTTAGGAGTTTAGGGTTTCTCTCTTAGTGAGACTAGGGTTAGGGTTTTCTGGACTCTCGGTCGTCGTTTTCGATTGGATCTCTGTTGTTTTATGTGCTTTTTCTTCGTGTCATCTCTGTTTCTTCACTTTCTCTTGATTGTTTTCTGGTTTTATTCGAGTCGTGTAATTGGTGCTTCAGAGTCTGTTTACGGTCTCGCTAACCCTTTATGTGTTTCGTTTTTGTTTTTGTGTCTTCGCAGGTTTCAACACGACTCCGGCCATATCTAGATTACGTTTTACCTGGAAATGGCTTCGAACAGTATTGTGGGGGTGGAAGATGATGTTCTGGATTTAGGGTTTATGCGATCGGATGTCCAAAGGGAGAGAATGTCGTCGCCGGTTAGTCTGGTGGGGAAACTGATCGCTGAGAAAACACCAAACCCGTTTGCCCTAATAGAGGTGATGACAAAAGCTTTTCGGGCAAAAGAAAAATTGACTGCAAGAGAATGGGGACAAGGGTTGATCATCTTCTCTTTTGAACGAGAGTCGGATAGGGATTGGGTTATGAAAAATCAATCGTGGCATTTCGATAACAACTTGTTTGCGATCAAAGGTTTATCAGGGTATGAACAACCATCTACTATTGAGATTACCAAGGCAAGTTTTTGGGTCAGAGCTCATGATGTGCCATTATGGTACAGGACGGAGCCTGTGATCAAATCGATTGCAGGGAAAGTGGGTGAAATTGAGAGTTATGAGAAGCCATCGGAGGAGGAGCCAATGGAGTACATTAGATTTAAAGTGGCAATGGATATCAGACGTGCGTTGCCGTTGGGTCTGAATGTAAAGATCGAAGATGAAAATATGCGACTACCTTTCACTTATGAATCTCTGCCGATGTTTTGCTATTGCTGCGGCAAGATAGGTCACTTTTTCAAGTCCTGCTCATCTTATGATAGGGACACGGAATCCGTCTTCATGTATGGCTATCCATTAGAGCCAACATGGGAGAGGCAACAGGGCCAAAAAACCTGAATTGGTCGAAGTCACACTGGTCTCGCCGACCCCTGCTGCCGTCAGAACCCAAAGCCCCGCCACAATCCAACCAAACATAAATCCACCACCACCACCCATTCCCCATAATACAACCCAAGCCCTCACCGCTCCAGACGCAATCCCTGCCCACAATCCCGAACACCCCACTCACCCGCACACATCAAAAACCCTCCCGGATATAACACAAACCTACAGCCATATCCATCTTGACTCGATCGATCACCATTGAACGAGTGTTCTCATCCCTACTCCAAGGCCTTACCCTTCATGATATTAATCATATTCAACCAAACACCTACACATCCATAACCCTAGCCACGATCCCACAAAACTCCATTCAATCCAAAGCCACACTTCCCGAAATACCCCAGGAAAACCCCTCAAAGCTACCCCTGGAGACTAGTGAAACCAGAAAACTGAACCCACCACCCCAAACGGTTAGTCTGTCCCTTATTGAAGAGCCATATATCTTTGTTGCTTCTGGTGGGAACAAACTTTTAAATGCAAAGAGGCCCTGGAAGCGACTGGCCCGTGAAAAAGGAAAGGGACTGGTGGAGAAGCTATCCCGATGGACACGACCACGTCGGGAAAGAAAAGATTACAACTTTGGGATGAAGACGAGGAAAGTAATGATGAAGGTGATTCGAAAAAACTGAAATTGGCAACAACGGCGGAGGGCGAGGGTGCAATTTTGACGAGCCCAATGAGTTGCTTGGTATGGAACTGTCGGGGGCTTGGGATCCCCCGTAAAGTTCCGGCGTTGATGAAGGAGGTAGTTCGGAAAGGTCCCAAGTTTGTATTTTTGTGTGAAACTCGGTTGCTTGTATCTGAGTTGCGTCGGATTGCTCGTCGGATAGGTTTCGATTGTTTTGTTGGGGTCGATTGTACCATTTATGGGGGTGGGGGTCGCAGTGGGGGGTTGGGTTTCTTCTGGAAAGTGGATGAGGGGTGGTGTTAAAGTCTTTTTCTCAGAATCATATTGACTTTCATATTGGGGAGGTTGATGTGTGGAGGTTCACTGGTATTTATGGGTTCCCCGAGGACGCCCATAAGTGGAAGACGTGGAGGTTGTTAAAGGATCTTGCGGAAACGCTCTTTGTCTTGGCTTTGTGCTGGGGACATGAACGAGATTCTGTTTGATCATGAGAAATCGGGGGGGAATTTGAGGAATCGTGATAGGATGAACGATTTCAGATACTGCTTGGAAGAGTGTGGGTTGTTTGATCTGGGGTTTGTAGGCCATCGTTTTACATGGTCAAATAAACAGGCTGGGAAAAATAATATTCATGAATGGTTGGACCGTGGGGTGGCAAATGAGAGTTGATTAGAAAAATTCCCGAATGTTGAGGTGAGTCATCTTACTCGGTTATTATCGGACACTGTCCAATTCTAATCAAGTGGGATGAGGGTAGAAAGAGGAGGGGAGAATTTCACAGGGTTAAGTTGTTCAGATTTGAAGCAATGTGGCTGCAGGAGGATAGGTGTTCAGAAATCGTACGTGAGAAGTGGGAGGGAGTTCACTGTACAGATGCAAATTCGTTGGCAACACACATTATGAATTGTGGATCTGTCCTATCTGGGTGGAATGATAAACACTTTGGTGATCTACCGAAAGAGATCACGAAGTGTAAAAATGAGCTAGCGCGATTACAAATGAGAATTCAGTCCCCGGAGGTTGTCGAGCAATCGAGATGCTTGGAAAATCGGGTAGCTGCATTGCTGCGAAAAGAAGAGGTGTACTGGCTTCAACGGTCACGGGTAAATTGGATGAGGGGGGGATAAGAATACGGGGTTTTTTCACAAGACTGCGAGTGGAAGAAAGAAAAGGAACCGGATTGATAAGGTGGTGGACGAGTTTGGGAGGGAATTTGTGGAGGAGGAGGAAATCCAAAAGGTGTTTGTCGATTATTTTTCAGGGTTGTTTACAACGAAGAGTAATCTAGATATGGAGGAGGCGCTGGAAGATGTGGAACGCAGATTCACGGACGAAATGCTGGACACGTTATCCCTACCTTTTACGGAGGAAGAATTGACAAATGCGATATTCCAAATGCATCCTTGCAAGGCACCGGGTCCAGATGGTATGTCCGCTATCTTTTTTCAAAAATTCTGGTCTTCTGTGGGTTGTAGTGTCGTTAATGTTGCCCTTAGTGTTCTTAATAATAGTGTGTCCCCTGTTGTGATTAATCATACTTTTATTGCACTTATTCCAAAAGTTAAGAAACCTAAGGGGCCTGCTGAATTTCGTCCTATAAGTCTGGGTAATGTGGTGTTCAAAGTGATAACGAAAGCTATTGATAATAGACTTAAGGAGTTCTTACCTCTTGTTGTTGATCCTGCTCAGTTAGCTTTCGTCCCTGGACGACTCATTACGGACAACGCTTTATTGGCTTTTGAGATTTTTCACTCTATGAAGCACAATAAGGCGGTGTCAAGGGGTTCGTTCGCTTTTAAGCTTGACATGAGCAAGGCATATGATCGGGTGGAATGAGATTTTTTGGAGGGTGTCGTGTTAAAAATTAGGGTGGGGGGAAGGCTGGTAGATACTATTATGAGGTGTGTTCGTTCGGTTACTTTTGTCGTTCTTGTGAATGGACAACCGTCTGCCTCTTTTACTCCCTCCAGAGGTCTCCGACAAGGGGATCCCTTGTCCCCTTATCTGTTTTTATTTTGTGCAGAGGCTCTGTCGGCTCTCATCCGAATGAATATTGAAAGTGGTGCATTGCATGGTCTGAGAATTTGTAGACGGGCGTCGGTCGTTTCCAGGAGTGTTTCAAAGGTCGGCTCTCAACTTACAGGAAATTGTTCATATGGCTACCACTCACGTTACCGATTACAGAGCATCGTCGATGAGGAGACAACCGCAACTATGGCGGAATGAAGATGATGGGTGGTGCCGCCCACGGGGATTTTTTTTTAAGTTGAACTCCGATGCTTCTTGCCAATTGGGAGGAGGAACTGAAATCGGGGGGCTGTTGCGAAATGAAGAAGGCAAGGTGAGATGGGTGTTTGCAAGGTCCTACCCGGAGGTGTGGACTGTTGATGTGGCCGAAGCTCAGGCGGTGTTGACTGGCGTAAGATGTGTCATTGACAAGGAAGTAAGGAGGATTGTTATAGAGGTAGATTCACAAATAGTGTATCATGCACTAAGGAGGAAGACGGCCAACTTAACACATTTTGGTGGCCTGATTACCGAGATTTTGGAGCTATGTGAGGAGTTTGAGGTCATTGCGTTAATTTGGATTAAATAAAGAAAAAGAAAACTTGGTAGCTCATTGCCTTTCTCGTTTTGCTTTTCGGGTTTTATCTGTTTGTTTATTTCATCCATTATTCCTGAGACAATTGTGAACACTGTTGATGTAGATCTTTCAGGCATTTGATTAATACATTTTATTTCCTGTCAAAAAAAAAAGTCCGGCCAAATCCAATTCCACGCGATTCGAGGTACATCATTGCGTCAGACTTTGTGATTTTGGCCAATTTTCAAACGATTCAAGGTGCATATTATGGAATATAAAATAGAACACTAATAATTTAATAAGTGATCTCACTCCTGATTTTAGTTATTTAAGCTTAAATATTATCACACCATCACCTAATTAAAAAAAAATCATTCACACATGTGTCAGTGTTAAATTACAAGTTGAAATTTCATTATGAACAATTTTTTGAGTGAGCCCACAGTACCACACATAATTTACATAGGCGGCCTAAATTTGTCATGTAATTAATTTAATTCATGAGATATAGAACCGCCTACATTTAATTTGCATAAGGTGTCATGGAAAATGTGAATGGCTCTCAAAAAATAGAAAATGTGAATAACGACGAATGGCATACATGTTTTTTTGCTAACCTTGGAAACTAAATTAAAAACTTTCGTGCCAGTACTCTCTACGAAAACAACATAAATCAATTAACAGGCACACACCACGACAGCACTAACGCACAGGAATATATACTTGAAAACATCCAGGCAAAAACACTACTAAATATAAAGCAAGATACATTTTAATGTTTATGTTGAAACATGATAACCATAAATCAAATCACTTTATTACGTATGAAATTTATTCAGCATATATAGTAGATTATGTACGGGGTTGTCTCATTCTTGCTGATTTTACATTCATATTTCTTTTTGTGATTATAATTTTTAAAAATATGTATATGTAATATATACTACGCGTCTAATGGTAGCCAAATATATATGTTTGTTCTCCTGAAGTACCATCATCGTGAAGTCGAAAAAGTATCAGAATTCAGAAAGTCCATCTTTAATCGATTTGAAATGGAAAAAAAGTTAGAATAAAAAATTATAAAGGTGTGTAAACCACTCCCTCCGTCCCACTTGAAGTTGCACACTTTGACCGGTGCACATATTAAGAAAATGTGATTTTATTGACTTTTCAAAGGGGATGGATGCTGGAGATTGTGAGGGTGGAGATTGTAAGATTATTTTTCATATTTGGGGTGTGCAACTTGAAATGGGACGAACCAAAATGAAAAGTGTGCAACTTCAAATGGGACGGAGGGAGTATATTATAAAAAACGACTCTATTTGGAGAAGAGTAGGTTCACCTTGAAACTGGTTCTATATTTACATACTTGATCCTTTAGTTATTACAGCTAATTAATACTCTTTTATAATGCAACTTGTTATAATATAAATTATATTCTCTTTGTCCTAATTTTGATTGTCCATTTTCCGTAAATAACCGTCCTAATTTTGTTTGGTCATTTCCTAAAAAGGAAATAAAACAACTTTCAATATTATTTAATACTATTATTTTTCTTCACCAAATCCACTTTACACCATTTAGTACTATTATTTCCCTTCACTTTACCCACTGTACACTATTTAATACTATTATCTCCCACTTTTTTTAATCTCCGTGTCTACAGTATTTGGTCAATCAAAATTAGGACGAAGGAAATATCATTTAATTTTTAGTGTCACGACTAATATTATAATTAATATCCTTTAATAAAATATACATAATATTCATTAACCAGTTTCCCCGAAATCAGAACAGAAATTATAATTGAGTATGGATTACAATAATTGAAAAGAGTAGGGCAATTTATTAGGGTAGCTTTTATGGGCATGCAGTTGATGTGGTTTTATTAACAAGTAGGAGTATTTAATTAAGACCTAACTGGCTACCCTTACACAAGTGGCGGAGGAAGAACTGAAATTATTTCAGTATTGTGGACACCCTTTCTCATACGTGTTCCAAGTCACACCTTACCTCATTTCCAATCTGCTTAATTCTACATAATTAAATACATTATATTACATTATTCCATTTTTATATATATATATATCATATGTACCGTACTTTTTTCTTCTTTTTTTTTTTGGCAGAAAATATGTAACGTACTTAGATTCGTAGTTTCGTACATTATGCAAATATATGGTAATTTATATAATAGTATAATAATACCTTACTGGCTTACTAAAATGCCCGACCATATGTTATGAAAATTTGAAGTCAACTGTAGTTTGTTTTGTTTAAGCATATAAAATAAATTCAGGTAATTATATTTTCACCAAATTTCAACAATTATTTCCTTTAAAATTTAAACACATGTTCGAATTTGATTTGATTGATGTCAATTTACACGAGCGTCATTAAATCGATTTCGGTGTACTGCCAATTAGTTGGTGTGTGTGTTTTTCTCCACCCAATTTAATTGTTTTTAAGTTGTCATTTCGAGTTATATAACACATTTATTTATTACTTATGATTGTGAATATGGGCAAGTTTTTCATCAATTGTGTTTAGTATACTTATATAAGTCATTTCATATCAATAATAAGGGAACCTACAGTTATTATCTAATAAAAGAATACATTTAATAATTTTCCTTTTTCTTTTTGCGTTAGATTCAGACCGAAAAGGAATCATCTATTCCAGTTTCCATGCATATTTGACAAGTCAATAGTCCCGCATTTCAATATTTAGAATTTTAGGTGCATATATTTGACAAGTGTTTAATTAAAAGATATCTAATAATCTGAACTTAATGCATACACATGCTAAAAACGTAAATAATAAAATTAATACTACATGATAATCATAAAACATGAAATAAGAACAGACGATTCTATCCGAGTTCCAACAATATGTGCGGGACTAGTTATCGGAAAAACTTAAATTACCCTGAGGGTGGATTACTCACATAATTAATATAATTAAATTTATTTAAGAAACTTAAATAATACATAGAATTCCGCGAGAGTTAATTAAAGAGGTGGAAGACAGGGTTAATTGTGCAAAATCCCCTTGTGGTTTGAAAATGTTGCGCGAAATCCCCCTGTGGTTTGAAAATTGCGCGAAATCCCCTCGTGGTTTAATAAATAAAACACACTCTCCCCTTTTTCAAAATGGACTTAACAACCTTATTTTTTTAAATCATTTCCCGTTATATCCTTTGCAACCAGAGGTGTTAGCATTTGGGAAAAAAATATAGAGAGAAAAGAGAAAATCCTAAAACTCACGCGTTCAACCAAATCTACACGGTATATTCGCTTTTTTTAAAATAAAAAATTAAAAGATATTGAAGAACTCATTTTTTGAATCGTTATTTTTTATTAATCTTCTACTTCAAATTTTGATTTTCCAAACTGGTGTTTCTCACGACTAGAATTTTGATATGTTAAATAAACTAACTTGATGTTGTTAGATATTGAAGGGGCACAAAATTGTCTAGGGTTTTTACTTCAAGTTTTGGGCATCTTAAAATTAAATAGTTGATTCTAATATTTTTTTGGGTGGAAAACAATTACATACCTTCAATTGTGATGGATTAATTAGTTTACAAATATGCTTATTCCCTAGTGCACTACTGCTAGATATTATATTAATTAGTATTACAATATTATGCATCTAGCCTTTTATATTTTAATATTTAGCTTTTATTTAATACATCTTGTTTGATGTGCTTTTGTTTTTTCATTACGTTACGTAATTTTTTATTGGTTTTTGAATTGGACATAATATACAATGGATAACAGTGTGGTGCTAGATGTATGGATTGAAGGTGAAATTGTGTGGTTTCCAACCATAAAATATTCTGGGGGCCGGAGATAGGGTATTTCATGTGATGATAGGGATAAATTGTGCTACTCAAATCTACTTGATATGTATAGCAAGGCTAATGGGAGAACAACATCTGTCAAAATTTATAGCAACAAACCTGGGAAAGATTTAAGTAATGGCCTGGTGATATTGAAGGCGAATGATGATTTTTCATTGTGTTTGGAGGACTATAAGGGCTTGCCCACCATTCCACTATATTTTGATGATGAATATAGTGTAGATGTTGAGGGACACTCACTTCCGACTCAACAAGAGGGGTTTCAGCAACAACAGGACGTACAAGAACCTCAAGTGCAACAAGGCATTGTGCAAATATTGAGAATGATGAAGAATATATGCCTAGCAGTGATGATTCTGATTCATCAAGCAATTCTTCAAGCGACTCTTCAACCCCCTCTTGGATGCTTGAGGATCTAGAGGGTCCGAATGATGATGACATCTTTGTAAACAAACCTTCTGACCATGGTAGAAAAATCTTGAAGATGGTTAGAGATTATATAAGGAACAAGAAGAAGAAGAAGAAAGTTGAGGCTATGGCAGTTGAGCAAGCTAATATAAGGAATGAAGATGAAGGTTGGTATATTGATGTTGAGGCGGATAATGCAACAATCTTTGATGGGCTAGATGAATGGGATGACTCAATTGACATGAGGAATTTTGAGTTGACAGTTGGGTTTAAGTTCCCAAATAGGGAAACATTCAAGCTAGTATTGAAGGATTGGTCAGTGAGAAATGGGTTTGATTTGAAGTACCCCAAATGTGAGGCGAATATAATCACTGCAAAATGCAAGAGTGGGAGTAGTTGGTACTTGAGAGCATCAACTATACAAAATGATTCCACATTCCAAATAAATGTTGGGGAATGAGTTGCACAGATCTATTCGGGGTGAATATTTAAATACAAATTTAATTCATTTATTATTACTAGCATGAATTAATCCTATATTAATTCAAATAATAATTGCAACAACATATCATGCATATAAAAAGCCACGTAAAACCTACGCATGCGGAATCTACGGGTTTACGTGAACGCATTCTCTCGGGATGGCAAAGTGACTTCGGCGGAGACGGACTAACCAAAAGGACTTCCCAAGTATTCCCTTAGCCCTTGCTCGACAATCCGGTGGAAGGATACTCGCGAACAATTAACAAAAGGAAAAAATAAACTTTGTTGCACCACTTATGTGGATTTGCTAATATTTCCAGCACATGGAATTGTACTTGGGAATGAACTAATCATCCCCTATATATAGGAGGGAGGGTGAACGAAATTTGTGTGTTTTTTCAATGTGGGAAAAGACTTTTCTTGGTCACCAAGAAATCTTGAATATATCTCATATATTCTTTTTCCCATAATTAAAATATTCCACAAAAAAATCCACCTCCTCAAGTTTATGGAATTTTCGAAAATTATAAGGTGCAAGAATCCAAGATTTGGATCTTCTTGAATTTATGAGATATTCTTGTATTTCAAGAAATACATATCTTCCATAATATCTTTTCAAGAAAATCAAGAAAATCTTTCTTGCCCACTATATTTTCTACTTTTTCGAAAATTTCTATATAGATAGGCTAGTGGGAGATTTCTTGAATTTAATGAGATAATCTTGTATTCCAAGAATACATATCTTCATTCCATATCAAAATTCAAATAAAATCTTTCTCCCATCATATCTATAAATTTCGAAAATTTTAGGGAAATATAAGCATTAATATTTATTTTATTTTAATCACCTTTTCAGTTATTGGACTATATGTTGGGCTACTCAGGGGGCCTTTAGGAGAATTAAGATTGGACCTTTTAATGGATCTTGAATATCTAATATTGAGCCACAATATAATTCAAGCCCATAAATATTAATTAATCCCACTACATAATTAATATTGCACTATCCATCTTAACCCATATTACAGTCAATATGGCTCCCGATCATTATTTCCCGTGTTTAAGATTATCTAGCCCATTAATTAATTCAAGCCACTGAAATAGCTTTCCTTTAATTAATATCTTTTGTCCTTTGGTCGAGAACGGTTCAACATTATTATCCATACCTAAACTAATTCCACTTGCAAGATTTGGTATGATAAAACTTATGAACCTCCCAAGGGCAAATCAAGCAAGCGCATTTGCACACGCGATTCTTCGATTAAATCTTAGCAATCACATGTGACCAATAATATTGCCCAAGATAAAAAGTATTGAATCTCTCTCCGATTAAGCTACCCATGATAAGTCAAAGCAATAGTTACCGATCCCACGTGATCCTATTTAAGGGACGAAGGTTAAGAAACAACGAACCACTGAGGTCTAATTCTTCCTTGTTTAGTTCTCAAGAATTTATCCTCCTCAGAGAGGGTCCTATTCAACAAGATCGGTCATGCACTAGTGTAATCTCTTGGTCAAGACAAACCAATCTCGAGCCTTACACCTCAACCTTTCGCGATGGTTGTTCATTTCCATCTAGGTCGTGAATGGCGTACTTTTAGTTACAAGGGACTGTTAATTTAATCTTCTGTGATCTGGTATCACTAAATTAACTACAGTGTAACACGTACAAATTATTGAACAGTTATGCAGTAAATATATATAACATTCAATCATATTTAAAGCATCAGTGATAAATAATTTATTTCAGTAAATAAGTCTGGAAATTCAGTTTCGATTATACAAAGTAAAAAACATACTTTTCAGTATAATCCCCAACAATAAAAACCATCAAAGGAACGCATACTTGCACTTACAGAACAACTAATACACAAGGAGACTACATGTACCTTGGGAGAAGGATCTTTGAAGTAGTGAAAGACAATCCAAATGAGAAAGTGGATGGATTACAAAAGAAAATCTCAAGAGATTGTGGGGTAGATTGTAGTCTTCATAAGGTTTACAGGGCCAAGAAGCATGCACTTTCTTTGCTTAGTGTTGATGTTGGTTTGCAATATGCCAGATTATATGATTATTGCATAACAGTTGAGAAACACAATTCAGGGAGTTCTCTAATTGTTAAGGTGAACAAGGAGTTATCTCCTCCCAAGTTTCAAAGGATGTACGTGTGTTTGGCCCCAATGAAGGAAGCTTTTTTGAGTGGATGCAGACCCATCATTGGCTTAGATGGTTGTTTCTTGAAGGGCTTGCATGCAGGCCAATTGTTGTCAGCGGTCGGAAGAGATGGAAATGATAATATGCTTCCAATAGCTATTGCATACGTGGAGGTGGATAAACAAGACACTTGGAAATGGTTTTTGGAGTTGTTATTTAGGGATATTGGCTCACCAAATGATAACGACTGGACTTTCAATTCTGATAGACAAAAGGGCTTAATTGAAGCTGTGCATGAATTAGCCCCAAATTCTGAGCATAGGTTTTGTGTAAAACACATGTACAACAACTTCAAATCAAAGTTTAGTGGATTGGAGTTGAAGAAACTATTCTGGAAAGCTGCATCAACTTACTCTGTTACGCATCACCTCAGAATTAGGAAAGAGATTGAAAGATTGTCTCCCAGAAGAGGTAAGGAACAAACACCTTATGAGTGGTTGACAAATGTCCCTACACAACATTGGGCTAGATGTTTCTTTCCAACAACCTCAAAGTGTGATGTAATTGTCAACAATCTTTCAGATTCTTTTAACTCTTATATCTTGCCAGCAAGAGACTTGACAATCATTGACATGTTTGAGTGGATAAGAAAGAAGTTATGACAAGACTGCAAGTGAAGAGAGCTGGGATGGAAAGATACACTAAAATTGTATGTCCTAACATAATATCCAAAATAGAAGTTCAGAGAGCAATAAGCAGACATTGTTATGCAAGTTGGGCTGGGGAAGATAAATTTGAGGTGAATCACAATTTGAACAATTACATTGTGTATCTGAAATAAGGGCATTGCATTTGTGGCATGTTTCAATTGTGTGGTTATCCATGTTGTCATGCGATTGCATGCATAAGTCTCCATAGGCTAGATGTAACAGAATTCGTAAGTGATTTCTTTAAGAAGGCAGTGTACATGAGGGTGTATTCACACATGATAAACCCTGTACCTGGCATGAATGACTATGAAGAGTCAGGCGAGGGGCCAATTGACCCTCCAAATGTAAGAATCAAGAGAGGCAGACCTAAGAAGAAAAGAAGGTTAGATGGGAATGACAAGATGCCTTATGAAAAAGCCTCACGAAAGGGCTTAACAACCACATGTGGTAGTTTAGGCCACAATAAAAGAGGCTGCCCCAAGAAACAAGATGCACAACTTGGTGGAGTACCAGACACTCAGGTTTATCTTCTTTCTATTTTTTATTTGTTTTGCCGAACGTTAATTTTGTTATCTTGATATTATGAGGCTGATTTTTTTAATAATGGTATAGTTGCCTTCTCAAGTTTCTAAAATTGTTCATTCACACGGTCAAGAGGAAAGTTTAGAGAAAGTGAGATTTTTTTATAAACTTTAATCTATTTTCATTAAATATTAATTATTGAATAGAATAACATTGTATTTTATTGTATAGGTGATTGATCAACCCACTGAGCCTACTGAGGAAGAAAGAGTATCTCGAGATTTTCAAGAGAATTTTGGATGGGCAATCTATCATGACAAGGTGATTTACGCGCGACACTAATTAAAGATTATATATTTTTTAGGGTTTTTGGTTAAGACTGCTTGAATATCCTTACTGCTAGAATCATTGTTTTTATCTTATAAATATTATTTCAGCTTGTTAATTATCAGCCCTTAAAAAAGACTTGTTGAATTTTATAGATGCTCCAGCAAAATTCTCAGAACACAATTGCATCAAATGTTGAGAATCCGAGCAATATTACAGCTCCAAAACGTCCAAAATCGAGAAAGCAACAAAAACCCACCAAGAGAACACAACTTCAACACAACCTTCTGTTTCTGGATCTCAAACTAGCAAATTCAAGAAGAAAAAATGAAAAGGTACAACCAGGGGCGTTTTTGGGGAATGTTTGTGGTGCCAACATTTTTATTTCTTTTTGTGTTCTACAAGAGCATGACATTTGACTCTTTAGTAATTTTTTGAACATGTGATGTGATGATTTGGGCATATTTTGTAGAGTATGTCACATAGATATTATGATTTTTGTCGTGGGAAACTCCTTTTGATTCACTAATACAATAGTAATGCTTAAACTAATACAATATGTTTCAAAACACTTCGTTAAATTTTTTTTACATAAAGTCCACATCCTCTTCTACATTTGGTATTGTCACTTCATTTCTACCATTTATACATGTCACTGAAGTAGGTTCTAGCCACGCAAAAAATCTACAATGGTGATTGCAACAATTGCAAAATAATTTGCCACACGTATCTTTATTCGGACCAACTATCCTAATTGTAGCAGTTTGTCGACAATAGCAATTTGGTATTGAATATCTCAAATCCAAATAATCATCTTTTTTTGAATTGGATATGCTAGAATTACAGAACATTTTTCCTATAAACACAATAAAAAAAAATTCAACAATAATTATTAATAATTAAAAAAGAGTAAGAAATCTAACCTTTGTTGCTCTTCAGAAACAAAGTGAATTTTTTTTGGCCTGCTTTACGTTCCACATCAATGCCCAATTAATGAAAGGGTTTTATATAGTGAATGAAGGATAAAATAGGCATTATATTATAAAAGAAATGAAAAATACAGATTTTAAACGCACAAGGGGAGAGTGATACCCACGCGCGTTAGTTTTAACAGATTAGGGGATTTCGGGCATAATTTATTAAACCACGAGGGGATTTCGTGCAATTTCCAAACCATAGGGGGATTTCGCGCAATTAACCCGTGGAAGACATAATAAATTTTTTCATATTAATTAATAAAGTAAACAACAGGTGTAAAGTGTTTATTTAATTTTCTTAAATTAATATGAACATTCTTCTCATATGGTATGACTAAATATTATTTGAGGAGTAACACTCATGTGAATCAGGTTAACACATGAACTCTATCACTGTTATGTGTAAAAACTATCACTGTTATGTACAAAAAAATTTACTGTTTAAAAATATAAAGTGTTTTCTAAACAGTAATTGTTTTTGTTCATAACAGTGATAGTTTTTATACATAACAGTGAGAGTTTTTGTATATAACAGTGATACTTAAATAACCGAGTTCATAACATGAACTAGGTCTATACAAATTTTTGTCTTATTTGAGACACTTCTCGTACAATATTTAGACGAACAATGTCATGAAAATGAGTTTCTCACCTATACAAACATTAGCATTGTATTACGTATAATATGAGTTGCAAGAAAATTATAATTATTAATATTTTTTTAAAATAAAGTAAAAATAATTTAGCATTTTATACACATGTCCAATTTAAATATTTTTGAAATATTTGTTTAAAATTTTAGTAGAAAATATGATTTCTTTTAATTTATTATTTAAGTTGTTAAGTGATTTAAAATTTTATTTTTTCTATATCATATATATATCTATTAAAAATTTATTTTTCCATTTTGACATGTCTTTGAATTTCTTTCTAAAAAATTACTAACTTAAAATTTAAATTAATGTCATTTAAGTACCTTAACTCTATCTTGTTAGCAACCCTATACATAAATAGGATAAAAATGTTATGGTGTGTTTAAATCGAAAAAAAAGCAATCAAAATAAAAGAATTGTTGGGTCTATCTTTTTCTACCATGTCTAATATTTAAGTTTTAAATTTAATACTATAATTACAAGAAATTTAAATCTTAAAATTCATTTTTTTATAGTGTACATATTTCAGAAGTAATGGCGAACCGCGAACCAGTTTTGTCCAAATATGAATAAAAATGTTGAATAGTCGCATTTTGAGTATTAAATCGTTATTATCTCTTCTTTAATGCTTGATGTTTTTTCTAATATATGGTTGATATTATTGGATTTGAAACAACATGTGAGTACATTATTATATCTTTTTAATTTTATATGATGAATTTAAATTACATCATACTACTATATTGTAAATATTTTTAAATTTAATTTAATTTTATAAATTCTTTATTCAGTAGTCCATTAATGGTCCGTTTAGTCCAAGCCTATCAAGGTTAGGGTTAGGCTCTTACTTTTAATGATCCGTTCAAACTGAATCGTATAGCTCGATCGCGATCTAGTAGGATTAATGGTCTTAATGGGATAGAATTGTCTATACGTCTATATATATACTTACTGGAGAGTTAATTTTGACATGTGTGTGACCTTCTCTTTTCGACTTTGTCATGTGTCAATTTTTCAATTTTTAAAATTTAAGTATCATGTTAACTTGTGTGCACGTGAACTGTCTTTTTTAAATATCACATTTTAAAATACAAAAGAAATGGTTTTATATAGTGAATGAAGGATAAAATAGGCATTATATTATAAAAGAAATGAAAAATACATATTTTAAACGCACAAAGGGAGAGTGATACCCACGCGCGTTAGTTTTAACAGATTAGGGGATTTCGGGCATAATTTATTAAACCACGAGGGGATTTCGTGCAATTTCCAAACCATAGGGGGATTTCGCGCAATTAACCCGTGGAAGACATAATAAATTTTTTCATATTAATTAATAAAGTAAACAACAGGTGTAAAGTGTTTATTTAATTTTCTTAAATTAATATGAACATTCTTCTCATATGGTATGACTAAATATTATTTGAGGAGTAACACTCATGTGAATCAGGTTAACACATGAACTCTATCACTGTTATGTGTAAAAACTATCACTGTTATGTACAAAAAAATTTACTGTTTAAAAATATAAAGTGTTTTCTAAACAGTAATTGTTTTTGTTCATAACAGTGATAGTTTTTATACATAACAGTGAGAGTTTTTGTATATAACAGTGATACTTAAATAACCGAGTTCATAACATGAACTAGGTCTATACAAATTTTTGTCTTATTTGAGACACTTCTCGTACAATATTTAGACGAACAATGTCATGAAAATGAGTTTCTCACCTATACAAACATTAGCATTGTATTACGTATAATATGAGTTGCAAGAAAATTATAATTATTAATATTTTTTTAAAATAAAGTAAAAATAATTTAGCATTTTATACACATGTCCAATTTAAATATTTTTGAAATATTTGTTTAAAATTTTAGTAGAAAATATGATTTCTTTTAATTTATTATTTAAGTTGTTAAGTGATTTAAAATTTTATTTTTTCTATATCATATATATATCTATTAAAAATTTATTTTTCCATTTTGACATGTCTTTGAATTTCTTTCTAAAAAATTACTAACTTAAAATTTAAATTAATGTCATTTAAGTACCTTAACTCTATCTTGTTAGCAACCCTATACATAAATAGGATAAAAATGTTATGGTGTGTTTAAATCGAAAAAAAAACAATCAAAATAAAAGAACTGTTGGGTCTATCTTTTTCTACCATGTCTAATATTTAAATTTTAAATTTAATACTATAATTACAAGAAATTTAAATATTAAAATTCATTTTTTTATAGTGTACATATTTCAGAAGTAATGGCGAACCGCGAACCAGTTTTGTCCAAATATGAATAAAAATGTTGAATAGTAGCATTTTGAGTATTAAATCGTTATTATCTCTTCTTTAATGCTTGATGTTTTTTCTAATATATGGTTGATATTATTGGATTTGAAACAACATGTGAGTACATTATTATATCTTTTTAATTTTATATGATGAATTTAAATTACATCATACTACTATATTGTAAATATTTTTAAATTTAATTTAATTTTATAAATTCTTTATTCAGTAGTCCATTAATGGTCCGTTTAGTCCAAGCCTATCAAGGTTAGGGTTAGGCTCTTACTTTTAATGATCCGTTCAAACTGAATCGTATAGCTCGATCGCGATCTAGTAGGATTAATGGTCTTAATGGGATAGAATTGTCTATACGTCTATATATATACTTCTTTGGAGAGTTAATTTTGACATGTGTGACCTTCTTTTTCGACTTTTTGTCATGTGTAGGTCCCGAACCAGGTTAAGTGAGGGCGTAAGTCTAGAGGGGGAGGGTGAATAGACTTCGAAAAACTTTTTCGTGCAGATCGGTGTGAGCAGATGCTTTGATCAGAGGCGAAGTGAATCAGTTTGGTCTGATAACCAACTTACTGAACGCCAGAAAACAGATCAGTTCGGTAACTATCAGATTAACTGATGTGTGCGGAAGCTTAAGTTTTACCCGTGTGAAAAACCAGTTTGTATAAATCAGATTCCAAGTTTTATCTTTTTAATCGGATGACGAAAAATATCGGTCCGTCCCGGATCGAAGCTTGGTGCTATATCGATCTTAACTTAGAATGTATGCGCTTTTTAAGATTGTGCGATGTGAGAGAAGTTAATCAAAGCAAGAAAGGCACACAAGATTTATAGTGGTTAGGACAAAACCGGTCCTACGCCCACTCTTCCCTTTCACAAGGGGCACCAACTTAACCAACTTAACCGACTGGACTAAGTTTAGTGTGTTAGTCCAACACAAGACACCAACAGATGTTTTAAGAGTTCTCACTCAACCGATCCCGTAAATCAAGATTAGAAACCCTGGATCGAAATCTTTGCTAAACAACTTATCCTAACTTGGGGTTTGGGTAAGATTGTTGAGGTTCCAACTATGAAATCTTTCCTGCGTACAAGCAAGCCTAAAAGCTAGATGAAAAGATTTTTCTTTAAGAACTTATGGGATGAACACAATATAAAATAAGCTTGTTGTTGTGTTCTTCGTATGAAATCGACTATAGTTTGAGCTTCTTGATTATTTTGTTTGTCCAAGCATTTCCGTGTTTCACTGCGAAGTGTGATCCCATATTTATAGACCTTGAGATCAAAGAGCCGTTGGAGAGCAATTTGAATCTCGGCTATTTTAAATGAACTTGCGGCTTGATGTGGCGTCTTGAGGGCGGCATGGCCGAAAGCGTGAATGTGTATTTTAGCCGTTTGAGAGCAACATCGAATCCATGATGTCATTTCTGTTCATCGTGTCTCTTCCTTATTGGATGGAAGCCTTGCTTTGCTGCGTGTTGTTCCTCCAACTAAGGTTGGTATTCTTCTTGTTTAGATCGCAGACGTATGATAAGATGAAACATCGGTTTTTCATCTTATGAACTGACCGATCGATCACGAATCGGTCGATCCACCGATAAGTCTTCGGCGCTGTTGACTTAGCTTCAACCGGCCGACTACCGATGTAGGTCTTCCGGTCTTATCTTCGGAAGTCATCCGATCTTCTAGTATTCGAGGTTTGAGCTTCATGACCTGGCTGAAGTTATCGACTAGATCGATTCGACCGATCTTCCGATTCG
Source organism: Stenogyne calaminthoides (assembly GCA_037126765.1). Lineage (NCBI taxonomy): Eukaryota > Viridiplantae > Streptophyta > Magnoliopsida > Lamiales > Lamiaceae > Stenogyne > Stenogyne calaminthoides. The sequence continues at coordinate 4,452,370 of JBBCBC010000016.1, read as the reverse complement.
GTTTAACGTTCGCCTGTGGGATATCGCCTTTCTTACGATTCTTGGATCGACCTATACATATTGAGTTCCCCGATATATGTGACCTATCTATTACATCGGTTTTCTATACAATCATTATCAATTGGTCTCTATAGCAATAATGTAAACATCGATCGGTAATAAAAAGTCCGATTGGTCCTATTACATGTGTTTTTGGAACTTTCATCAAAACTATAAATTTCCCAACAATTTCCCTTTTTGATGAAACCAAAACACCGAGAAACCAAACAGTTGATAAGTATAGAAAGCAGTTAAAGAGCAAATGTCGGAAAGACAAAGAGATTTTGTCTTGGGATCGAAAAAATAAACTTTTCATTAGATATGTTGATTACATGTTACATCGTAAAAGTTTTGAATTTAAAAAGCGGTGATCCTAGGCGTCTTCCGATTCTTCACCTTGGGCTTGTATCCTTCGGCATTTCTCTTTGGTCTTGTGGAACGTTGAAAATCGATAGAGTTTCCATTTGACATCGCTTTCGATTATGACTTGATCGCTTATATGCGATTTGCTCAAGATGTCAAAGTAGAATCTCTCAAATGCCGATCATGTCAAATGAGCCATCCGCCTTCTTCGAGTATATTAATGATCATACTCTTGGCGAGATATCTTTACATTTATAAGCTTGGCCTCATTTTCCGGGATACTTGTAAAGTCGGATATTTATTACAGAACCAGTTGAGGAACTCATCATCCGGTGATTCTTCTTTTGGAACAAGATCAAGGACAAAAGGCATCCGGAAGCCATTCACACGATCTTATTCCATTCCTCAAACCTCTTAGCGTGTGCAAAGGTTTTTTGGTATGATCTCGCCGACTCTTCTTTGGCAATCGAGGTTCCGTGCGATTTTTTTCCATCAATCCTTTCTTAGCCCTTGATTTGAACTGTTTCAACCCTTACGCTTGTGCGGATTTTTACGCTTTTCTTTTCTTCTTCATCATACGCTCTTTGGACAATCTTCTGACTAGCTCCTTATCACCAGATTCGACTAGTTTGGCTTGGTGACTTTTCCGGTGCGAGTAATTGGTCGATTTTGATGTCCCAAGACCGGCAGCCTTTCTTGCGATTGATCTTTGTCCATGGGCCTTATCCGTATGAATAAGATCTTCGATGTGTCGATTGGTTTCTCGAGATCCTTCCTTTTGGTTTGATCAAAAAAGCGATTGAGGTGGGAAGTCGAGACCCAAAGTTGGCCCGATAATGCGATTTAGATCATTAGCAGATAAACACGAAGTTTGATTTGTTAGATTTTGAGCGGTTATGTAATCACTCTGTCTTGGCGGTTTCCATTGTAGCAGAGAGTGTCCAAATCATTTTGTCAAATTTCTCTTCGATAACTCGAGCCTTTTCTCGGTGGCGTCGAAAAAAGAAGATTGATTTTGATCCACTGTTTGACTTGTCATCAAAGCGATTTTTTGTAAGCTCGGCAGACATGGTGGTCATGGATTGGGAGAACTCGATCTCCGATTGCTTCGATTTGTTTGAGACTAATTTGTCTCGATCGGTTAACACTCCTCGATCTCTTTTTTTCGGGAGATCTTTGAGACAAGATTTGATCTCGAAGTTGATCGGTGGTGATTTGAGATGTAGGAATTGGATCCATCACTTGATCGAGTTTCGATTGTTTGTGCCTCCGTTGGTTGAACGCAGCAAACACCAGTTCCACTTTCATCGGCGACTCTTGCATTCTCCATTTCGGTGTCATTTACGGAGCTTCTTGGCGATCTCCGGCTTTTTCTTCTTAAGCAATTCCAACTTCACGTGGATCGGAGCTTTCCACAGTTTATCGGATATGAGCTCATTTGGTGATCCTTTGGCGGACTTCCTCATATCGAAGTCAAAATCTGCGAACTCATCCGCACCACCCATCTGTTCAACAAGTAAAATAAGATTTGAGAAAGCTTTTTAATCTGAGATCTCTCCGGTGAGGATCTCCATGACTTCTTCTCTTATAGCGGGATGGGCGACAAGTTGTGGATCGTCTCATCAATCTCGTTCAATTCTTAGTCGACCATTTTTCCGTTGATGGTCTTTGTTGATCTGGATCTGAGAATTATCTCATCCGCATTACATTGGATGAGATGTGGAAGCTTCGGTTGTGCTTGAGTCGGCGGAAGTTATGCGATTGGTTCGACCTGCGATTGGTTACTGCTTTGTAGTGGCGGTTATATCTGGTTCGGAGTTCATGGCGGTGAACTAGCGGGAGAGACATTTCGGTGACCTTTAGTCCGGCGGTGAATCGGCTTTCGAGGTTGAGGAATGAGATTTATCGATTTGTGCTTCTACCTCGGATCGTTCTGGCGAGCCTCCGGGTTGAGGCTTGCTGTCTGATTCATTCTTTTTGTTCATATGACTGATTCGGCGCTCTTTCTTCTTCGACTCATCTTCTAGTGCTAGAGTCATGGTAGCTTTTTTGCTTTCTTTGGCCTCTTCTCGCAGGCCTTCACCATTTTCGTTTTTTTTACGTGGAGCAACCGGGTGTGGATGAGGCGACTTTTGCTCTTTTCCTTTCTTGGTTTTGTTGGAGTGGGCTCCTTGTCATCGTCTGGTGGCCCATATATAAGCGAAGTTGATGAGAGGAAGGCATTGTAGGACTTGATCCATTCTCGATTCCATTCAGCTTGGCGATTTGTCCTTCAATATAACTTGCAACCTTGTTGAGATTCTTGACTCTCTTTTTGAGAGAAAAGACACACTTTGGATTCATTGACTCCAAATTTTTCGTGTTCTTGGAGCAAGATGGCTTTGAGGAAGCCGTGCCAATTGATGTTACGAGCCCCATCAATTATTCTTTGCCATCTTTGTACATTTTGGTGATGTGAGAGCATCTGGGCTAAATGAGATTCCCATGATCGTTCTTGTGAGAATGTCAAAACAAAATCTATCTTTCTTTTGAGCATTGGCCCGATGAATCCGGCTTTTCGATGTTTGTCCGCCTCTCTAAGAGCTCCTCTCGATTTCTTCGTCCCTCATTCTCCCAGTAGTGTGCGGTGAGATTCGCCCTTTTGGTAGTCTGAGCAGACAGTGATGATACTGCATTTGTCGGTCGATTTCTTCTCAGATTGATCGACGACATCGGTTATCTCGGTTTTTCTGTATCCACACTCAAAGTGCAAGAATTGTAGTGCTTCATCTTTGCATCCTTTGGATTGCGTTGAAAGCGAGCAATATGTTTCGATCCGGCCTTCTTCAAAATTTGTTCCACCTCCATGGATTCAAGATCCTCGGTGGTTCCAAACTGAAACGAACTTATCCTCAAAGATCTTCGTTGCGATTCCGCATAGTTGCACATGATCTTTCCTAGTCCATGAGTGGCCATCTACTGTGAGATAGACTCATTAATTTTGTGCATAATCAATATCAATATCATCTTTGCGGAAAACAAAAGGCAATGAAGCATAAATTCAAAAAACAACTTTTGAAATCAACATTTTTTATCGGAAAGAAAGATTCATCATTAAGCTTAAAAGAAAATATTACCGATTCAAATTTTCAGAGAAGATTTTGAACTCTAAGAAATCGATTTTGAAACGCGAGAAAATTTGAAGTTTTTCAATTGAAAGTAATGCAAGTTTGTGAAGCAGAAGAACTCGGTAAGGTTTGATGAATCTTATATAGAGGCGGAGGGAACAATAAGACAAGATTTTGAAGATCAAACGTTTTTGAAAAGATTATGCGCTCCAGATTTAGCGGTTTTTGATCGTAGGGTCGAGGAAAACGCACGCGTACAAAAAAAACTTTTGGATTTAAAAGCACGATCAAGTAGAAAGTTAATACATGTACCCAGCGTCGCATTAAATGATTTGCGAGTACCGTCACAAGGATAGTGGGTATAAAAGGCAAATAAATATCGAATCACGATCCGATAAATAAGTAAAGAACAAGAGAAAAGAGATCGTGTCTGGTTGGTGATATTTGTCGGTCAATATTACTTGTCAATGTTGATTCCACTAGTTGATCTTAATCATTACGCTTTAAGCCTTAAGAAATTTCCCAATCGATCCTTTCAACCGATCTTCTCGGTTGCATCGATTTTGTTGAAACTTCAGTTTAGCCGATCTTTCTTCAGTAATCGTCGATTTCCCTTTTGATCCTCCTTGATCGGTTGAAGTTCCCCTTCAACCGATATTTCGATTTATAGACTAATATATCTCGATTTATTGGAGTTTCAAGCTCGGTGATCTCTCTCATCCGATCATGCTCGTAGTAATCGATTTTGGTTGACCTCATCGATTCTTTTTCGGATTAAATGATTCTTGGGATAAGTGTTACCGCCAAAACTTAGTCTTGAGTAGTAGCTTCTATTCCTAAGTAGGCGTGATTTGACATCGTAAATATAAATGCGAATCTCTCGATATGTCAATCAACCGTAAATTTATCCAATTATCGATCGGCGTGATTTCTACACTCATCCTTTTGATCTGAAATTTCTCGGATAGGCTTCTTGAAATGGAAATTGCATTTGCATCCTTCTTGGCCTCTATAAATTGGACCAATGTTTTACACAACATCACCCATTCACCATACTTATCTTCTTTATAAGAATCATGTATCTTGGTGAACCCTTGTTTTCGGTGAGACTTCCGCAAACACTTTTACACCCTTTTATATGGTTTCACCTTCTCAAATCAACCCTTTGCATCCCTTATTCTTTTTTCTTCATCATCATCTTCGATTTCACATACGATTGTTTTGAAAGCTTCTCTACCACTGTATGGCGGATCTGGCTTTGTTGCAATCGAGAAGACACTTCTCCTAACCGTATGCACCTTGTGTGTCTATATCGGATGACGAATTTGTAACCATCGGACTTAGTGCGGTATAAAATATCGACACATGTGCCCATGAGATCGACGACCAACTCTTTGGCACACGTGCTCCATTTGCTGTTGGAGAGCCCTACTACTCTCCCTTTTTAGGACTCCTGGCTTAAGAATCCTATCAAGGCATTGTCGCTCCAATTTTCTTGATCTTGACTTTTGCGACCGCTTTGGGATTCGTTCTTTAAAAGCCTTTCTCACCCCCTTGTTAAGTGGGGGAAAATGAGAGTTTAAAATCTCTCTCTTTCCTTCACTTCTGGGGTTAGGATGAAGGTTTAGGGTTATAGGTTTAGGATTTTGGTTAACATTTATGTACTGACCTCCGGGTCTTCTTGTACTTGTAACTCGTAATGTAACCTCACCTTCGGGTTTTATCAATGAAAAGTTACATTATTTCATCGTTGTGTAAATTCCTTTCTTATCGTTGTTAGCTCTTAATCTCGAATCTTGCTTGTTGAATATCAGCTAAATCGATTCACAAAGAAATACTATAACCAAATTGATTTAATCAGATAATCCTTTAAACTGAGCATTTTCCTTTAATCTGATAAACCTTGAATCTGATCAGTTCCTTTAAACTGATAGACTTTAAATCTGATAAACTAAAATCGTCGATCGCCTTTGGATCTGCAGTAGCGTGTAAGTCTGATCGATTTTTGCTTATCAGTCTCTTGAGATCAGTTAAGATACCAAACTCAACTGATTTCTCTCGATCTGGTTAGTCTCTTAACCAGCTAGTTCTGGAGAACATTCCATCAAACATTTTCGGTGACATTTCTCCAAGATCTAGAAGTCCTAGCTCATTGCATAAATAAATCGAATCCGATCTCACTAGTGGCTTGGTTAGAATATCATATACGTATCAGATAAGATGAATCTTTTCCATTCGATATTCTTCTTTTCAACGTGATCTCTTATAAAGTGGTGTCGACATCCACATGCTTGCATCCAGTATGTAGAACCCGGATTACGAGTGATTGCAATAAGACTAATCACAGTAATATAGGTACGTTTTAGCTACAATGTTGTAATCCTCACCGCCGATCGAGCGAGCAGGCGATTGGGAACAAATTTTCCCAATGACCATATATTCGCTTGATTTGTAGATGTCATGAATCGATGTCCGCTTTTTTGAAAACCACGAGATCGATTTTTTCTTCCTAAGAACCGACATGTTCCACGAGGTTGATTTTCGTCGATCTTGCAACCTCCATAATCGTAAGAGAATACCCACTAAGTTTCTAGATTATCATCTCGATGGGTAGAATAAACCAAGGTTTATTGTTCCCTTCAGATACTTAAGAATCCGCTTAGTCGCTTTAGGTGGTCGATCATCGATTTGCTTGAAATCTTGCACATACACCTCTTCGCAAAAGTGATATCCGGGTCTGTTTGGCGGTCGGTATAATAGAGATCCAATGAGAGCCCTATATTCCTTCCGATTTGTTTTTCGACAAAATTTCATACGGATCCATCTTGAATCCGGTCATCATAGGAATTTCGCTTCCTTACTATTTTGAACTCCAAACTTAGCCAATAGATTCCTAGTGTACTTTGGTTGGCGGATGAATATCCCTTCGTATTTTTGTTTAACTTGGAGACCTAGAAAGTAATTCATCCGACCCATCATGGACATCTCGAATTTCCCTTGCATCGGTTCTTTGAATCTTTCACATAGGTTCTTGTTAGGAGATCCAAGAAGATGATGTCGCCCACGAATCGAACCATCGTAATATCTTCTCCATCTTCTATTTCGAATAAGGTTACGTCCAATCGCCTTTAGTGAACCCACTTTCAATCAAGAACCGAGAGAGTGTATCATACCAAAGCTCATGAGAACTGTTTGAGCCATAAAGAGCTTTTTCTTAAACGATACACTTGGTTGCCCTTTTCAAAGCACGGAGGTTGTTCGACATAAACTTCCTCTCGCTAGTACCCCGTTTAAGAAAGCACTTTTTCGTCCATCCGATACACAAAGTGAACCCTCTCGTGGGAAGCATATGCGTAAACTTACCGAATGGCTTCAAAGGCGGCGGACGGTGAAAAAGGTCTCATCGTAATCAATTCGCCCGACAGAATACCCCTTAGCAACAAGTCTTGCCTTATTTCGGTGATAACATTTTTCTCATCTCTCTTGTTCTTGAAGATCCATTTCGTGCCAATTACGTCTTGATGACACCGGTACATCTACTAGTTCCCATACTTCATTTCTCTCAAATGTTTCGACTCCTCTGCATGGCTAGAATCCGGTTTCGTCTTGTAATGCTTCCTCTATTGTAGTTGGTTCCTTCAGGCAGATAACAAACAATACATGGCACTTTCACCAATCGATGTCTAGTTTTAATTTTATCGACGGGTCTCCCGATTATCGGTCGGTTGGATGACCGGTTATCCAGTCCTTCATTTTTGATTTGTGTCGGTTTTGAGAACATCGTCCGTTTCGATAAAATCTTATTACTAGCGATTGGGAGTGGTGCGAGGTTATGGTCCACTTGATAAGAACAAGTCTCGGTGATGTTGGACTCATCATGTCTCGATGTGCATTACGTGAGAACCGAGTTCCCCGAACCGGATGGTTCGATTCTTCTTATCTCGGTGAATCAGCTTTTTCATCGGCAGGTTGTTCGTACCTTAGGATCCGATTGATCTGGTGAATCAGCTAGATACGGAATGTAAATTGATCTGATTTCGATCCTTTTTTCCTTGATCGTTAGCTGATTCATTTTTACGAATATCGAGGTTACGGTAGATCAGGTACTTTTGTTACGAGGTGATTTCTCTTGATCGTAAGATGCTTCATCAAAAGGTTACATGGGGTGTTTCTTCCACAATTAGGGTTCGTTTTGTTGTAGACCCCGAAAGCTTTGCTAGATGAGGAATACCCTAGAAATATACCCTCATCGGACTTGGCCTCAAAAGTCTTCAATCGACTTTTTCCCATTATTGTGTATGAAACACTTGCATTCAAAAAAACATGGAAGTAAGAAACACGCAGGTTTTTACGCCCTTCCATAGTTCATAAGGTGTTTTGTAGAGAGCCTTAGTCGAGGAGACATCCGTTACCGCGATGGCATGCAAAGGTTGATTGATTCTGCCCTAAACGGTTTGGTATCGCATGTTAAATTTAACATTGTTCGAGCAAACTTCTTTGAGAGTTCTGTTCCTCCGCTCATTTACTCCATTCTGTTGTGGGCGTCTCACGGTGATGTTTCATGTTGTATACCAAACTTAGAGCAAAAATCAAGAATAAAAGAGTTGTAAATTCATGTACCTTTATCCGATCCCGATTTTTACTACTGCCGACACCCTTCTCATTTTGTAATCTTCTTAAATTTCTGTATCTTCGTTGTCGCCGTCTCATTCTTCTTATGTAAGAATATAACCCGTAAACTTGGAATAGTCATCCACGATTACTGGTAGAGTGTATTTCGTCGTTGAGACCGACCGTGTAACTGGTCCAAACAGATCCATATGAAGGCAACCGCAGAGCTCTCGCTGAATCTCGGGTCCGAAAATTCCTTTGAATGAAGCTTTGACTGTTTTCCTTCCGACATGCGCAAAGACATGTCCGATCCTTTGAGAACACTTCATTAGGAAGTCCTTCCACTAGAGACATCCTAGCTATCTTATTAAGAGTTTTAAAGTTCGGATGGCTCAATCTTTTGTGCGAGCCAATCGCTACTTTTGGAACTCTTAACAATCGTGCACGATTTCTTGGACAACCATTCCAATTTTGTGTAGATCGTCCCTTTTCTTGAACCAGTTAGCAAAAAATGTTGAGTGATTTCGATTCTTGATAGTTGTTGATCGATCGAGAACTCAACTTTGAATCCGTTGTCAGAATTGTGAAACCGATAATAGGTTGTGCTTCGGACCTTCGACATACGAGACTCCGCCATTTGTACATCATCATTCTCTAAGGTTTCAACCCTTTGGTATAACCAAAGTTATCATCAAGAAAGAGTACACGCTGGCCTTCGTCATTCTATGTAGGAATCGAGGAGATGTTTGCTTTCAAATCATGTGCCTTGAGCATCCACTATCGATGTACCGGATAGTTGCTTGCACACCTCATTTGTTGGCGGACTCCACGCGAACCCGCAATCGGATGGGGCTTTAGGTACCCTTTGGATGGGGTCTGAGGGGGTTAGGTTTGGATTTGGGGATCCATACAAAGCGAGCACTTCTATTGTGATCGGTCGGATCGTAAGGCCCGATTTGTCTCCTTATTTTGTCAACATAATCATACTTATCCTTATATCTTTTCGATTTGTATGATTACTTGTGTGAACCTTGGATGACTTAGAAGACTTATGATTTAACTTTTCAGGTTTGTCTTCTTTTTATCGATTGTGGTTCGGTCTGTGACCTAAATTTTCGACTATAGGGGTAGGGTACATTTGCTACCATCAAAAGATTCATATCCTTTTCGCATAGATGGTTTTCAAGATGATTTACGAAGCATGCTTATTAGGCGGTGACCTTATTGGGTCTCGATTAGACTTCCCTTTTGTAGGTTGTCTTTTTCGATTCTCGATCTGTTGATCGGGTTGAGGTCTCTTCGGAAGAACTGGGTTCTTCCGTTGATTCTCGGCTGATGCTTTACCGGTTGGGGTCCATTTCATTTCCCTTTACGGTTGGGCACTTGCATTTTACCTCGCTCAACCGGTCTCTTACCCCTATTAGATACAAGTTTAGCTTTTGGTGTATCTTTTTGAGAAATTAAATCGATTACACCTTTTCGAGATGAATCGGTCGGGGCTTTTTGAGGATGTGGAGGGTTTCTCATAGCCAAGTCCCTCCTTATCAATCTTTATTCGAAAATAGGCGTTCATGTCTTTAATCGGTTTTAGATGATTTTGAAAAAACATCTATTTTCTTACATGATTATCCTCGAGGATTTTGAGACTTTCATGCATTCGGAATAGCTCATCGAATTTTGCTTGCAAGATTTTGAAGTCATCGACTTGTTGTCTGTTAATTTCCATCGATCTTTGATCTGCTTTTCGATCGAAGCTTTAACTTCGAGAATTTTAAATTCCTCGATTACCTTCGGCGGTTTCAGGTGATCTAAGTTGAGCTTTTTGAGATCATTTTCTTGTGGTGATTATTTACAGTCCTCGACTTATCATTCTCGAAAACTTCACAATAGCATAAGTGTCTCTTGCATTGGAGATCTTCAAGCAATTACTTTCACGAGTAAATTGCGAGGTCAATCTCCCGGCCGGTGTGCTAATGATACTTGAGGTGTGAAAGCGAAGCAAGCGGTTTGGAGGTTACCTCGAATTTGGTCCTCCTGGCCATCGGTGAGTGAGTTCATCATCGTCGGCGAGAATGCTCAGATCTTCATTTTCATAGAAGTCGGCCTTTCTTGTTCGGTGAAGTCTTCTCTGAAGGTATATCAGTCCTCGGAGAGATAAGTCGTCGATTCTGGCGTATCGGCAACCATGGCTCTTACATCTACATAGCGTTGCTCTCTTTTGTTCTCTTTTTTTCTTCCCTCTCTCCGGCGTCCAGTGCAGGCGATCGTGCTATAGTGACTGGCTTCTCGCGATTGAAGCACGCTCCTTGATCCACCGAACTTTTTCTTCCGTGAATCACTAAAATCGTATATGACCTATCGGTGACTTTTCCTTCGATAGTGGTCCGAACTTCTCTTGTCGATTGATTTTTCTCTTCTTTCCTTCGCCCGACTATCTCTTTCCCTTTCATCTCGTGATCCTCCGATCATCGGATCTGGTTCTTTTCGGAGATCTATTGTGCGATCTCCTATCTCAAATCTCGGCTATGTTGATAGTCCTTATAAAATCTTCGATACTTACCAAGTTGTATATCCGACTTCTCAAGCTTCCCGGTAAGTAAAAGCGTACATTCCCGACCGACTTAATATATTTCCAATGGGTTCATTGGCCTTTTGTTCTCTCATCGTTGCCTTGAAAGCAATCGATTTTGAAGTCGAGGTTTCAAAGGGGACCTCGTCTTCATCGACTTGACCTCTTTCAATGGGTCGAACTCGTGAGCTTTAAGACTCAAGAACAAGTTTACTAGGTTTCATTCTTGAAATGTCCCGCAATCTTTGATTACCGTGACCTTCATGTCCCACTTCTTGGTGAGAGACCTTAGGATCTTATAGTTGATATCTTTATCGGACATCTCTCTACCAAGTTCTCGGCTTGTTTATAGACATTGTAATTCTTTCATCGAGTTCGTTGATGGTTTCGTTGGCAAAGATCTTGATTTCTCAAACTTCACCCGATTTGCTTTTGAAGGCGGTTTGTCTTTTATCTGTTCATTTCTCGCAGATCTCGGCCGAGTATCCCACATTGCTTTTCGCAGATTTGAGATACTTAATCTTTTCTTTGGTGACCTTATCCATTGTCTTCATGATGATATGTCTTGCAATGGTGTCAGAGTATGCGTTTTTCTTTCTTCTGGTCCATCGTTTGGGCTTTTTTAAACAAGACTTCCCGTGGGAAAGTCCGGATCTCCTCCATTGCGGGATTGTCGTAGTAAATGATGATGGGTCCTCCTTCGATGACTTCCATCATTCCGCCAACGATCGAGCCTAGATGGTTGGACATATATATGGCCCAACTGCATACTCATCAATTGAGAACTTTGGCAGATCATGATACATACCGGACGTGTTATCCATGCCGAGTGATTTTGGAAAATGAATGAGTTTTTTTAAAGACGGTTTTTCAAGATCGATTCGATTGACCACAATGACACAGAGGCGGTCGGAAGAACCAACCCGCCTCGATACCACTTTCAGAGGTCCCGACCCAGGTTAAGTGAAGGGCGTAAGTCTGAGGGAGAGGTGAATAGACTTGAAAAAACTTTTTTTCGCAGATCGTGTGAGAGCAGAGATAGCCCGATCAGAGTAGCGAATGAATCGGTTTGGTCGATAACCAACTTATCGAACGCCAGAAAACAGATCGGGATTCAGAAACTATCGATTAATCGATGTGCGGAAGCTTAAGTTTTACCCTGTGAAAAACCGCTTTTGTATAAATCGATTCCAAGTTTTATCTTTTTAATCGGATGACGTAAATATCGGTCCGTCGGATCGAAGCTTGGTGCTATCTCGATCTTAACTTAGAATGTATGCGCTTTTAAGATTGTGCGATGTGAGAGCGATTAATCAAAGCAAAAAAAACCACACAAGATTTATAAGTGGTTCGGACAAACCGGTCCCCGCCCACTCTTCCCTTTCACAAGGGGCACCAACTTAACCAACTTAACCGATCGACTTAGTTTAGTGTGTTAGTCCAACACAAGACACCAACAGATGTTTTAAGAGTTCTCACTCAACCGATCCTTAAATCAAGATTAGAAACCCTAGATCGAAATCTTGCTAAACAACTTATCCTAACTTGGGGTTTGGGTAAGATTGTTGAGGTTCCAACTATGAAATCTTTCCTTGCGTACAAGCAGCCTAAAAGCTAGATGAAAAGATTTCTTGCTAAGAACTTATGGGATGAACACAATATAAAATAAGCTTGTTGTTGTGTTCTTCGTGCGGAAATCTGACTATAGTTTGAGCTTCTTGATTATTTTGTTTGTCCAAGCATTTCCGTGTTTCACTCTGAAGTGTGATCCCATATTTATAGACCTTGAGATCAAAGAGCCGTTGGAGAGCAATTTGAATCTCAAAGCTATTTTAAATGAACTGCGGGCTTGATGTGGCGTCTTGAGAACGCATGGCCGAAAGCGTGAATGTGTATTTTAGCCGTTTGAGAGAGCAACATCGAATCCCGCGAGTATCAGCTCTGTTCATACGTGTCTCTTCCTTATTGGATGGAAGCCTTGCTTTGCAGTGTTGTTCCTCCAACTAAGGTTGGTATTCTTCTTGTTTAGATCGTAGGCGTATGATAAGATGAAACATCGGTTTTTCATCTTATGAGTATTTGATCGGTCTGAATCGGCCGGTCTACCAATAGAGTCTTGGCGCTGTTGACTTAGCTTCAACCGGGGTGACTCCTACCGATGTAGGTCTTACGGTCTTATCTTCCGAAGTCATCCGATCTTCTAGTATTCGAGGTTTGAGCTTCACGACTTCTAACGAGTTATCGACTAGATCAATTCGATCCGATCTTCCGTTTCGGGTTTAACGTTCTGCCCGGTCGGATATCGATCTTTCTTCAGATTCTTCATATCGACCTATACATATTGAGTTCCCCTCAATATGTGACCTATCTATTACATCAGTTTTTCTATACAATCATTATCAACTGGGTCTCCTATAGCGAATAATGTAAACATCATCCTAATGTGTCCGATCGGGTCCTATTACATGTGTTTTTGGAACTTTCATCAAAACTATAAATTTCCCAACATCATGTGTCAATTTTTCAATTATTAAAATTTAAGTATCATGTTAACTCGTGTGCACGTGAACTGTCTTTTTTAAATATCACATTTTAAAATACAAAAGAAATGGTTTTATATAGTGAATGAAGGATAAAATAGGCATTATATTATAAAAGAAATGAAAAATACAGATTTTAAACGCACAAGGGGAGAGTGATACCCACGCGCGTTAGTTTTAACAGATTAGGGGATTTCGGGCATAATTTATTAAACCACGAGGGGATTTCGTGCAATTTCCAAACCATAGGGGGATTTCGCGCAACATTTTCAAACCACAAGGGGATTTCGCGCAATTAACCCGTGGAAGACATAATAAATTTTCTCATATTAATTAATAAAGTAAACAACAGGTGTAAAGTGTTTATTTAATTTTCTTAAATTAATATGAACATTCTTCTCATATGGTATGACTAAATATTATTTGAGGAGTAACACTCATGTGAATCAGGTTCACACATGAACTCTATCACTGTTATGTGTAAAAACTATCACTGTTATGTACAAAAACATTTACTGTTTAAAAATATAAAGTGTTTTCTAAACAGTAATTGTTTTTGTTCATAACAGTGATAGTTTTTATACATAACAGTGAGAGTTTTTGTATATAACAGTGATACTTAAATAACCGAGTTCATAACATGAACCAGGTCTATACAAATTTTTGTCTTATTTGAGACACTTCTCGTACAATATTTAGACGAACAATGTCATGAAAATGAGTTTCTCACCTATACAAACATTAGCATTGTATTACGTATAATATGAGTTGCAAGAAAATTATAATTATTAATATTTTTTTAAAATAAAGTAAAAATAATTTAGCATTTTATACACATGTCCAATTTAAATATTTTTGAAATATTTGTTTAAAATTTTAGTAGAAAATATGATTTCTTTTCATTTATTATTTAAGTTGTTAAGTGATTTAAAATTTTATTTTTTCTATATCATATATATATCTATTAAAAAGTTATTTTTCCATTTTGACATGTCTTTGAATTTCTTTCTAAAAAATTACTAACTTAAAATTTAAATTAATGTCATTTAAGTACCTTAACTCTATCTTGTTAGCAACCCTATACATAAATAGGATAAAAATGTTATGGTGTGTTTAAATCGAAAAAAAAAACAATCAAAATAAAAGAACTGTTGGGTCTATCTTTTTCTACCATGTCTAATATTTAAATTTTAAATTTAATACTATAATTACAAGAAATTTAAATCTTAAAATTCAGTTTTTTATAGTGTACATATTTCAGAAGTAATGGCGAACCGCGAACCAGTTTTGTCCAAATATGAATAAAAATGTTGAATAGTAGCATTTTGAGTATTAAATCGTTATTATCTCTTCTTTAATGCTTGATGTTTTTTCTAATATATGGTTGATATTATTGGATTTGAAACAACATGTGAGTACATTATTATATCTTTTTAATTTTATATGATGAATTTAAATTACATCATACTACTATATTGTAAATATTTTTAAATTTAATTTAATTTTATAAATTCTTTATTCAGTAGTCCATTAATGGTCCGTTTAGTCCAAGCCTATCAACGTTAGGGTTAGGCTCTTACTTTTAATGATCCGTTCAAAGTGAATCGTATAGCTCGATCGCGATCTAGTAGGATTAATGGTCTTAATGGGATAGAATTGTCTATACATCTATATATATACTTACTGGAGAGTTAATTTTGACATGTGTGTGACCTTCTCTTTTCGACTTTGTCATGTGTCAATTTTTCAATTATTAAAATTTAAGTATCATGTTAACTCGTGTGCACGTGAACTGTCTTTTTTAAATATCACATTTTAAAATACAAAAGAAATTGTTTTATATAGTGAATGAAGGATAAAATAGGCATTATATTATAAAAGAAATGAAAAATACAGATTTTAAACGCACAAGGGGAGAGTGATACCCACGCGCGTTAGTTTTAACAGATTAGGGGATTTCGGGCATAATTTATTAAACCACGAGGGGATTTCGTGCAATTTCCAAACCATAGGGGGATTTCGCGCAACATTTTCAAACCACAATGGGATTTCGCGCAATTAACCCGTGGAAGACATAATAAATTTTCTCATATTAATTAATAAAGTAAACAACAGGTGTAAAGTGTTTATTTAATTTTCTTAAATTAATATGAACATTCTTCTCATATGGTATGACTAAATATTATTTGAGGAGTAACACTCATGTGAATCAGGTTCACACATGAACTCTATCACTGTTATGTGTAAAAACTATCACTGTTATGTACAAAAACATTTACTGTTTAAAAATATAAAGTGTTTTCTAAACAATAATTGTTTTTGTTCATAACAGTGATAGTTTTTATACATAACAGTGAGAGTTTTTGTATATAACAGTGATACTTAAATAACCGAGTTCATAACATGAACCAGGTCTATACAAATTTTTGTCTTATTTGAGACACTTCTCGTACAATATTTAGACGAACAATGTCATGAAAATGAGTTTATCACCTATACAAACATTAGCATTGTATTACGTATAATATGAGTTGCAAGAAAATTATAATTATTAATATTTTTTTAAAATAAAGTAAAAATAATTTAGCATTTTATACACATGTCCAATTTAAATATTTTTGAAATATTTGTTTAAAATTTTAGTAGAAAATATGATTTCTTTTAATTTATTATTTAAGTTGTTAAGTGATTTAAAATTTTATTTTTTCTATATCATATATATATCTATTAAAAAGTTATTTTTCCATTTTGACATGTCTTTGAATTTCTTTCTAAAAAATTACTAACTTAAAATTTAAATTAATGTCATTTAAGTACCTTAACTCTATCTTGTTAGCAACCCTATACATAAATAGGATAAAAATGTTATGGTGTGTTTAAATCGAAAAAAAAAACAATCAAAATAAAAGAACTGTTGGGTCTATCTTTTTCTACCATGTCTAATATTTAAATTTTAAATTTAATACTATAATTACAAGAAATTTAAATCTTAAAATTCAGTTTTTTATAGTGTACATATTTCAGAAGTAATGGCGAACCGCGAACCAGTTTTGTCCAAATATGAATAAAAATGTTGAATAGTAGCATTTTGAGTATTAAATCGTTATTATCTCTTCTTTAATGCTTGATGTTTTTTCTAATATATGGTTGATATTATTGGATTTGAAACAACATGTGAGTACATTATTATATCTTTTTAATTTTATATGATGAATTTAAATTACATCATACTACTATATTGTAAATATTTTTAAATTTAATTTAATTTTATAAATTCTTTATTCAGTAGTTCATTAATGGTCCGTTTAGTCCAAGCCTATCAAGGTTAGGGTTAGGCTCTTACTTTTAATGATCCGTTCAAAGTGAATCGTATAGCTCGATCGCGATCTAGTAGGATTAATGGTCTTAATGGGATAGAATTGTCTATACATCTATATATATACTTACTGGAGAGTTAATTTTGACATGTGTGTGACCTTCTCTTTTCGACTTTGTCATGTGTCAATTTTTCAATTATTAAAATTTAAGTATCATGTTAACTCGTGTGCACGTGAACTGTCTTTTTTAAATATCACATTTTAAAATACAAAAGAAATTGTTTTATATAGTGAATGAAGGATAAAATAGGCATTATATTATAAAAGAAATGAAAAATACAGATTTTAAACGCACAAGGGGAGAGTGATACCCACGCGCGTTAGTTTTAACAGATTAGGGGATTTCGGGCATAATTTATTAAACCACGAGGGGATTTCGTGCAATTTCCAAACCATAGGGGGATTTCGCGCAACATTTTCAAACCACAAGGGGATTTCGCGCAATTAACCCGTGGAAGACATAATAAATTTTCTCATATTAATTAATAAAGTAAACAACAGGTGTAAAGTGTTTATTTAATTTTCTTAAATTAATATGAACATTCTTCTCATATGGTATGACTAAATATTATTTGAGGAGTAACACTCATGTGAATCAGGTTCACACATGAACTCTATCACTGTTATGTGTAAAAACTATCACTGTTATGTACAAAAACATTTACTGTTTAAAAATATAAAGTGTTTTCTAAACAATAATTGTTTTTGTTCATAACAGTGATAGTTTTTATACATAACAGTGAGAGTTTTTGTATATAACAGTGATACTTAAATAACCGAGTTCATAACATGAACCAGGTCTATACAAATTTTTGTCTTATTTGAGACACTTCTCGTACAATATTTAGACGAACAATGTCATGAAAATGAGTTTCTCACCTATACAAAACATTAGCATTGTATTATGTATAATATGAGTTGCAAGAAAATTATAATTATTAATATTTTTTTAAAATAAAGTAAAAATAATTTAGCATTTTATTCACATGTCCAATTTAAATATTTTTGAAATATTTGTTTAAAATTTTAGTAGAAAATATGATTTCTTTTAATTTATTATTTAAGTTGTTAAGTGATTTAAAATTTTATTTTTTCTATATCATATATATATATATATATATATATATATATATATCTATTAAAAAGTTATTTTTCCATTTTGACATGTCTTTGAGTTTCTTTCTAAAAAATTACTAACTTAAAATTTAAATTAATGTCATTTAAGTTCCTTAACTCTATCTTGTTAGCAACCCTATACATAAATAGGATAAAAATATTATGGTGTGTTTAAATCGAAAAAAAAACAATCAAAATAAAAGAACTGTTGGGTCTATCTTTTTCTACCATGTCTAATATTTAAATTTTAAATTTAATACTATAATTACAAGAAAATTAAATCTTAAAATTCATTTTTTTATAGTGTACATATTTCAGAAGTAATGGCGAACCGCGAACCAGTTTTGTCCAAATATGAATAAAAATGTTGAATAGTAGCATTTTGAGTATTAAATCGTTATTATCTCTTCTTTAATGCTTGATGTTTTTTCTAATATATGGTTGATATTATTGGATTTGAAACAACATGTGAGTACATTATTATATCTTTTTAATTTTATATGATGAATTTAAATTACATCATACTACTATATTGTAAATATTTTTAAATTTAATTTAATTTTATAAATTCTTTATTCAGTAGTCCATTAATGGTCCGTTTAGTCCAAGCCTATCAAGGTTAGGGTTAGGCTCTTACTTTTAATGATCCGTTCAAAGTGAATCGTATAGCTCGATCGCGATCTAGTAGGATTAATGGTCTTAATGGGATAGAATTGTCTATACGTCTATATATATACTTACTGGAGAGTTAATTTTGACATGTGTGTGACCTTCTCTTTTCGACTTTGTCATGTGTCAATTTTTCAATTTTTAAAATTTAAGTATCATGTTAACTCGTGTGCACGTGAACTGTCATTTTTAAATATCACATTTTAAAATACAAAATATTGTCTTTTATCATATTATAAGAGTGGGTCTCATGTGCATCCATGTGCACCGTGCATTCTTAGTACATTTTATAATTACCCTGCAACTTGTTATACTGAAAGATACAACTTGTTTACACTGAATCGTGCAACTATTTTTTCACATTAATAGTTGCACGGTTCAATGTAAACAAGTTGCATCCTTCAGTATAACAAGTTGCATGGTTCTAAAAAACACTAAGTGCACAGTGCACCTGGATGCATACAAAATTTAGTTTATATATAAAGTATCACAATTTAATAAATGCTTGATTTTGTGTGTTATTTTTTTTTCTCAAAATCACTAAATAGTGAAACTTTACCTGCCAAAGAATGATACTTTATATTCTAAA
The DNA here is from genome assembly GCA_037126765.1 of Stenogyne calaminthoides. Lineage (NCBI taxonomy): Eukaryota > Viridiplantae > Streptophyta > Magnoliopsida > Lamiales > Lamiaceae > Stenogyne > Stenogyne calaminthoides. Next base: position 4,433,390 of record JBBCBC010000016.1, on the reverse strand, counting down.
TGATAATACTTTAAAGAAGATAACTTACGTGAACTTGGACCATAAGAATTTGTGTTTTATTTGAAAATAAATATCTATTAATTTGAGTTACGTGAATATTTTTTTTTCAAATATCACTGATGCGCATATGTCTTGTCACTGGTATGTATCGGAATGGTCACTATTTAAAATTCAAATATTTTTAAATTATATCACAATTACTTCACATTATCAATTGATCTATTATTATATATTCAAAAAGCCATGTGTGAGACGGTCTCATTCATAAGACATATTTTCACTTTGGTATCAGTATCATGTTTCACTTTTAAATGTGGTCGGGGACTAGGGCTCCATAAGTCTATAGATCAAGAGTAGGTATACTGTACAAATTTGTATAGATACAAATCAATCAATTTAGAAAATTAATTAATTCGCGGGTCTAAGATGACCCAGTCAAGCGGGTCAATGATGGATTAGGTAAAGTGAAATTGAGTCTCAATTGGGATTTATATGTATACAAATTTGTATCCTAGACTTTGTCATAGATCAAATATTATTGTAAATGAGAAAAGATCATCTAATATATAATACCGGCTCATAATTTTTTTTTTGTCTTATATATCTAATTTTCAATTTAAATTTCAATTGATGTTTTAAGGGTAAGATGATTAGTTATGATATTTTCTCATTTTTCTTCCGAAAATTTTATTACAATTTTATTTAATTTAAGACTCGTTATAAATCACCACAAAAATTTTGCAACAAGAATTAATTACGTAATTGTAAGAGTAAATTGTGCATTAATGAAAGAAAAAGTGCCAATTTTTTTAATTTGAAATTTAATTTCAAACGGCTCTAAGTTAATTTATAATTTCTTCAAAAACTAAGCAATAAAATAAATAATTACAATTTTATAAATTAATTCTTAAATTAAAAAATAAAATAATTAAGTTATGTTTCAATATATATGTGCATATATATAAATACGTTTTAAAAGCATGTCTATCATGTAGACATGTACATAAGTATAAATGTTATACTTAATATAAATAACATGTTATTATTGATCCTAAGTTACATTAAAATAAAATTCTAAAAGTATGAGTGGTTAATAAAATGTTAAATGTTTAATTATTTACTGGAAATAAGAAAATGTTAAATATTTAATTATTTACTAATATGACAAAATATTTGGTTGAATTGAGGAGTGGGGGAGTCCAAGAAGAATTAATCAAGGGTAATAAATAAGTGAGAGATCATTAACATTGTTTTTAATGTTTCTTTCTTTTTAATTTTTTTTATTAGGCAGGTAGTCCATCCACTTGGTAGATGTAGCATTCTCCCTAGTTATCTAACATTTCCTCAGAAACTTATGATGGGAACATAATTTTATACGGGCTAAATTGCTCTTTTCGTCCCAACGGGGTGAGCCGGTTGCAAAATAATTATTTTCTTATTAAATTTGGTCCCATAAAAATTTTCATTTATATTTAAAGGAAATGAATTACATGCGTCTTTAATTGCAGATCTAATCCCAAAAAAATTAATATTATTTTTTAATTGTAATTTTCAAATTTTATATCAAATAATTTATTAATTATAGATTTATAATTAACTTATAATCTATTTATTGTAGTTTTTAGATCATATATATTTTTTCTATTTCCATTATCTTAAATTTATGGTTTGGTTTTTATTAAAATAATATTTAAATAATTTTTGTTAATTTTTTTAAAAAGTTGTTCTGCACAGTGAAAGAGGTACACACCCCCAAATGGGGGCACATGCCCCAGAGATTAAAAAAAACAGTACTAATTTTTTATTATTAATTAATTGTATTAACTTGGGTATAAATTACTTATTATTATTATATTATAATTATACTTAGTACTCCTTCCATCCTAAATTGTTATCGAAATTGATCACCACGCATTTAATCCATTGAACCTTTCAAGTTTTTATTCATTTTTCTGTTATCGTTTTAAATTTATTATGAATTAAGATGTTTGATTTGTAGAATAAAGTAGAAGTAAAAGTTGAGCTTAGTAATTTTATACAAGAAGTATGAATTACGTGCACTCAATTTCATATTCAATTTATGCATCTTCATATGGTGAAAAAAGTAGTACAGATTTCAACTTTTGTTATTGGAGAAAATGATGATGATAATGTTAAATAAAGGAGGAACCATTTTGTTGGGAAATTTAGTGTTTTGATGAAAGTTCCAGAAACACATGTAATAGACCCGGTCGGATTGTTATTGGTATCGATGTTTATATTACCGTTTATAGAATACTGCAGTTGATAATTCTTTGTATAGAACCGGGATGTAATAGATGGGTCACATATTGAGGGAACTCAATATGTATAGGTCGAATCGAAGACCCAAAGAATAGCTGATATCCAAATGCAATTTAACGCAAGAGAAGAACGAAGATCGGATCGATCCGATCGTCGATATCTCATTTGAAGTCATGAAGCTCAAACTCGAGAATACTTGAAGATCGATAACTTCGAGGAAGATCGGACTGAAGACCTACATCGCCGAGAAGCGCTAGTTGAAGCTAAGTCAACCTACACCGAAGACTCCATCAGGTAGATCGATCGGCTTTGATCGATCGGTAAATTTCACGGTGAAAACCGATATTTCACCTAATCATCGACGATGGTCCGAACAAAAAGAATGTCAAACTTAGTTGGAAGAAGAACTTGAAAAAGTGCGTTAACTAATGAGAACAAGACACGTATGATCGGAGCCGGCAATTACTGGATTTGGTCTGCTTTCTCTACGGCTATAAAAGACACTATTCACGCTTTTATGCCCATCAAGAAGCACGCGTCACATCAATCCACGCAAAAGCCTACCAAATATAGCACGAAATTCAAATTGCTCTCCAACGGCTCTTTGATTTCGGAGGTCTATAAATATGGGATCACACTTGAGTGAAGACGGAAACACTTTGAACAATCAAGAAGCTCAAGCAATTATCGATTTCCGCACGAAGAACACGAACAAGAAGATTATTTTTATTAAATGTTCATCCCATAAGTTCTTAGCATAGAAATCTTTTCATCTAGGCGATGGGATATCTTAAACACTAGAAAAGATTTCATAGTTGGAACCAAAAAAACAATCTTATCCAAACCCAAAGTTAGGTTAAGTTGTTTAGCAAGATTTCAGACTAGGGTTTCTAGTTATGATTTTCAGGATCGTTGAGTGAGAACTCTTTAAATATCGTCGATTGTCTTGTATTGGACTAACACAAAAATCTAAGTCCGATTGGTTTAGTTGGTGCCCCTTGTGATAGGGAAGAGTGGACGTGGGACCGGTTTGTCCGAACCACTATAAATCTTGTGTGCCTTTTTGCTTTGATTAACAATTACACAATCGCACACAACTTTTAAAAAAGATACATATTCTAAGTTGAGATCACTAGCACCAAACTTCTCGATTCGATCAAGCTTTGACACTTGACCAAGTTGGTTAAAAGACTAACTTTGGAATCGATTTATCAAAGCGGTTTTTCACACGGGTAAAACTTAGCTTCCCACACGTATAAGTTAAACCGATAGTTACCGAATCTGTCCGCCAGCGATTAGTAAGTTTGTTATCGATCAAACCGATTCACTCGCACTCTGATCAGGCTAACTGTCATCACACCTGATCTGCACAAAAAGTTTTCAGAAGTCTATTCACCCCTCCCCTCTAGACTTCTGCCCTCACAAAACCCGTTCGGGACCTACAAGTGGTATCAGAGCAGTGGTTTACCAGACCCTTTGGCTTTGAGTATCATCGATTCTTGAGCAAGAATCTTTGTGGTCATTTGAGCAGATCTTGAAAAACTGTTTTTAAAACTCATTCTTTTCCAAAATCACTCAAAGATGGATAATACCTACGGTATGTATCATGATCTGCCGAAGTTCTCAATTGATGAGTATGCAGATTGGGCCATTTATATGTGCAACCATCTAGGTTCGATTAGTGGCAGAATGATGGAAGTCATCGAAAGAGGACCCATCATCATATATCACGACAACCCTGCAGTTGGAGGAGATCCACTTTGCCGGAAGTCTTGTGCGAAAAAAGCCCAAACCTTGATGGATGCAAAGGAAAGGAAAGCGCATACTCTGGACACAATCGCGGGGCATATTATCATGAAAACAATGGACAAGGTCACCAAGGAAAAGATTAAATATCTCAAAAGCTGCGAAAAGCAATGTGGGACACTCTATTTGAGATATGCGAGGGAAATGACCAGATAAAAGACAGCCGTCTACAAGCCGAACTGGTGAAGTTCGAAAAATTGAAGATGCTGCCCAACGAGACCATCAACGAACTCGATGGAAGGATTACTATGTCTGTGAATAAGCTACGAGAACTTGGTAGAGAGATGTCAGACAAGGATATCAACTACAAGATATTAAGATCTCTTACCAAGAAATGGGATATGAAAGTCACGGTAATCAAGGATTGCAAAGACATTTCAAAAATGAAGTCGAGTAGCCTGTTCTTGAGCCTTAAAGCTCACGAGTTCGATTTAATTGAGAGAGGACAAGCGGATGAAGGCGAGGTGCTCATTTGAAGCCTCAAACTTCTAAATCGGTTTCTTTTAAAGGCAACCTTGGTGAATCGAAGGTCAATGAACCCATTGGAAACATCATAAGTCAGGCAGAACAGATCGCTCTGCTTACCAGGAAACTAGAAAAATCAAATATTCAACTTGGTAAGTATCGAAGATTCTATAAAGATTATCAACAGAGTCGAGGAAGAGATAGGAGATCGCCCAAGCGGATCTCCAGAAAAGAACCGGATCGATGATCAAGAGATCACAGAGAAGAAAGGAAAAGAGATAATATAAATGATGAGAGAAGAGATAACCAATCGCAGGAAGAAGCCTCGGATTACTATCGAAAGGGAAGTCACCGATAGATCATACGCATTGAGTAATTCACCGGAAGAAAAGGTTCCGGATGGATCGAGGCGTAGTTTCAACCGTGAGAAGTTCAAAGTCACTACAAAATACAGACGCCTGCACTGGACGCCAAGAGAAAGGGAAGAAAAGAGGAACAGAAGAGAGCAACGGCGACAGGACGAAAAAAGCCATGGTTGCCGACACGCCCTGAATTGACGATTAGATGTCGCCTCCGAGGATTCTCGGATACTCCTCCGTAGAAGATTTTTTATCGTCCAAGATGTTGTTGACTTCTATGAGAACGAAGATCCGATATTCTTTTGATGATGATGAGATCTCCGCCGATGGCCAAGGAGGACCAATCTGAGGTAACCTCCAAACTCGCTTTGTTCGCTTTCTACACCGCTTTATCATTAGCTTTTCTTTGGGAGATTGACCTTGACTCTACTCGAAAGCAATTGCTTGAGGATCTCTCCAATCTGAAAGAGACACTTATGCTATAGTGGAAGCCGAGAATGACAAGCCGAGGATCGAAATAATCGCCTTGCTAAAGAGAACGATCTCAAAGAAAGCTTCGAACTTAAATCTGCTTTGAAACCTTCAAGGAAGGCAACTAAGGAACTTAATATTCTCGAAAGTTAAAACTTCGATCGGAGAAGGTGTCAAAGATTAGCTAGCAATTAACAAACATCAAAGCCGATGACTTCAAAATCCTCGCAAGCGAAATTTGATGAAATTTGTTCCTAATCATAAGAGTCTAAAATCATCCGAGGATAATCTCTGCAAAAGAAAAATGAAGTTTTTACAAAATCATCTAAAACTGCTCAAGACATGAACACCTATTTTTGAACAACGATTAACAAGAAGGACTTGGGTATGAGAACCCTTCCACATCCTCAAAAGCCCCCGGTGATTCATCTCAAAAGGGTGTCAGACGAAGTTTAAACAAAGATACACCAAAAGCCAAACTTGTATCTAATAAGGGAAAAAGACCGGTTGAAAGGGTAAAAGCAGGTGCACAACGAGAACGAAAATGGATCCCAACTGGTAAAAGCATCATAGAGGAATCAATGAGAAGAACTCGATTCTTCCGAAGAGACCTCAACTCGATCAACGATCAGTATCGAAAAAAAAAACAACTGTAAAAAGGGAAGTCTAACTGAGACCCAATCAAGGTCATTTGTCTAATAAGCATGCTTTAGGTAAACCGCAAAAACCACCTAGGCCAAAAAAGATATGAATCTTTTGATGGTAGCAATCGTACCTACCCCTATAATCGAAATCTAGGGTTCACAAGACTGAACCACCTTTGGATGAAAAAAGACAAAGCAGAAAAGATAAATCTCAAGTCTTCTAAGTCATCCAAGGTTCACACTAATAATCATACTAATCGAAAAGATATAAAGAGACATATGATTATGTTGATAGGTATGGGAGACAAATCAGGGCCTTCGATCTAAGCGATCTCAATAGAAGTGCTTCTGTTTGTATGGATCCCCAAAACTAATCCTAACCCCTCGGGACCCAATCAAAAGGGGTACCTAAAGCCCCGATTTGGTCGCAGGATCGCATGGTCCGGTCAACAAAGGAGGTGTGCAAGCAACTATCCGGTACATCGATAGTGGATGCTCAAGGCACATATTTGGAAGCAAACATCTCCTCGGCTCCTACATAGAATGAAAAGGCCCGCGTGTACTCTTGGTGATGATAACTTTTGGTTATACCAAAGGATTGAACCTTAGAGAATGATGATGTACAAATGGCGGAGTCTAGTATGTCGAAGGTCTAAAGCACAACCTATTATCGGTTTCACAATTCTGCGATAGCGGATTCGGCGTTGAGTTCTCGATCGATCAATGCACTATCAAGAATTGAGCCACTCAGCGATTTTTTGCTAACCTGGTTCAAGGAAAGGGGCGATCTACGGTGATTGGAGCAGTTGCCCAAGAAATTCATGTTTAATTGTTAAGAGTTCCAAAAAGTAGCAGTTGACTGTAAAGACAAAAAGAATGAGTCATCCGAACTTTAAAACTCTTAATAAGATAACAAGGATGTCTCTAGTGGAAGGTCTTAGAATGAAGTATTTTCAAAGGATCGGACATGTGTTGCATGTCGGGAAGGAAAAACAGTCAAAGCTTCATTCAAGGAATTCCCGGACCGCATCCATCAGATATTGCGTTGCTTCATATGGATCTATTTGGACCGATTACACGGTCGGTCTCGTGGGGCCGAATATACTCGTAATCGTGGATGACTATTCCAAGTTTACAGGTTATATTCTTACATAAGAAGAATGAGGCGACAACGAAGATACCCGAGCCATTTAAAAGATTACAAAATGAGAAGTGGTGTCGGTGTAGTAAAAATCGGATCGGATAAAGGTCTGAGAATTTACGAACTCTTTTATAAGCGATTTTTGCTCTAAGTTTGGTATACAACATGAGACATCATTGCAAGAACGCCACAACAGAATGGAGTAAGCGAGCGAAAAAAGAACACTCAAAGAGTTTTCTTTCAAGACGATGTTAATTTAACATGCAATACAAGCCGTTTCGGCGTATAATCAATCAACACTGCATGTCATACTCGTAGCAGATGTCTTCCGACTAAGGCTCACTACAAAACACCCTATGAACTGTGGAAGGCAAAAAACCTCGTGTTTCTTACTTCCATGTTTTTTGGGTGTAAGTGTTTCATATACAACAATGGGAAGAGTCGGGTTGAAGACTTTTGAGGCCAAGTCGGACGAGGGTATATTCTTAGGATATTCCTCATCGAAAGCAAAGGCTTTCGTGGTTTACAACAGATTTAACCCTAGTTGTGGAAGAAACAACCCATGTAGTCTTTGATGAAGCATCTTACGAACAAGAGAAATCGCCTCATAACAAGATGTATTCGATCAACTAATACCGATGCTCGAGGAAAATGGATCACTAACGATCAGGAAAAGGATCGAGACATCGAATAAAGATATACATTCGGATCTAACCGATTCACCGGATCAATCGGATCCTAAGGTGCAAAAAACCGCCGATGAAGAAAGTTATGTGGCATACCGCTAGTAATGAACCTTTATCGAGAAATGGATGATGTTTCTCCAAACCGACGCAAATCGTAGCGAAGGACTGGATAACGGTCATCCAACCGATCGATCATCGGAGACCCATCCGATAGAGTTAAAAATAGACATCGATTGGTGAAAGTGCCATGTATTGTTGTTATTCGTCTATGAAGGAACCCAACAATGAGAGGAAGCTCTACAAGATTAATTTGGATTCTAGCCATGCGAGCAGGAGAGCCGGAAGTTAGAGAGAAATCAAGTTTGGGAACCGGTGGGACGACCAAATCATCAAGGCGTAATTGGCACGAAGTGGGTTTTCAAGAACAAGAGAGATGAAAAAATGTCATAACCGGGGAATAAAAAGGCAAGACTTGTTGCTAAGGGGTATTCACAATCGGAAGGAATTGATTATGATGAGACCTTTGCACCGATCTGCTCGCCTTTGAAGCCATTCATTTGTTTCGGCATATGCTTCCCTGAGAGGGTTCATCGTGTATCGATGGACGTAAAAAGTGCATTCTTAAAGCGGGGTACTAGCAGAGGAAGTTTATGTCGAACAACCTCTAGGCTTCAAAAAGAGCAACCAAGTGTATCGTTTAAGAAAACCTCTTTATGGCCTGAAACAAGCTCCTCGAGCTTGGTATGATACACTCTCTCAGTTCTTGATAGGCGGCCGGGTTCACTAAAGGAACAGTGGACATAACCTTATTCAGAATAGAAGATGGAGAAGATATTCGATGGTTCAGATCTACGTGGGCGACATCATCTTCGGATCTCCCAACAAGAGTCTATGTGAAAGATTCAGCAAACTGATGTAAGGGAAGTTCGAGATGTCCATGATGGGTCAGATGAATTACTTTCTGAGTCTACAAGTGAAGCAAAGTACAGAAGGGATATTCATCGCCAAGCAAAAGTACACTAGGAATTTATTGGCTAAGTTTGGAGTTCAAAACCGTAAGGAAGCCAAAATTCCTATGATGGTTGATTCAAGATGGATCCAGATGAGGATGGTCATAAAACAAATCAGAAAGAATATAGGGCTCTCATTGGATCCTTACTATACCTAACTGCCAGCAGACCAGATATCACCTTTGCAGTAGGTGTATGTGCCAGATTTCAGGCAAATCCAATGCAAAGCCACCTAGAAGCAGCTAAGCGGATTCTCAAGTATCTGAAGGAACGATAAACCTTGATTTATTTTACCCATCGGATGATAATCTAGAAGCTTAGTGGGTATTCTCGATTACGATTATGGAGGTTGCAAGATCGATGTAAAATCAACCTCGGGAACATGTCGATTTTTAGGAAATAAAAAACCGATCTCGTGGTTTTCAAAAAAGGAGACATCATTTGCGACATCTACTCTTTGAAGCGAGAATATATGGGCTGCGAGGAAAAGTTGTTGCTCCCAATCGCTTCTGGCTTAGTCGGCGGTGAGGGATTATAACATTGTAGCTAAGAATGTACCTATATTACGTGGCGGTAATAGTAGTGATATTGCAATCACTCGGAATCCCGTTTCTACATACAAGATGCAAGCATGTGGATGTCGGGACATCATTTTATAAGAGATCATGTTGAAAAGAAGAATATCGAATGGAAAAGATTCAAATTGATTTCTGAAAGGCGATATTCTAAACCAAGCCACTATTTGAGATCGGATTCGGAGAATTGTGCAATGAGCTAGGAACTTCCGGATCTTGGAAAAAAGCACCTAAAATGCTTGATGGATTGTTCTCGAGAACCCGGTTGGTTAAGAGACTAACGAGGTTAAGATGAATCGGTTGAGTTTGGTATCTCAACTAATCGGAAAGATCGATCAAGGAGGCGATATAAGAAAGTCTTGATCGATTTACGATCTGTCGATTAAAAGAATCGATCGGTTAAGATTTATCGAGTTAAAGAAACGCTTCGATTTAAAGAATTATCTGATTAAATCGGTTTGGTTTTTACATCTTTGTAAGTCGATTAAGTCGATATTCAACAAGCAAGATTCACAGATTAAAAAGCTTACAATCGTGATAAGAAAATAAAAATTTACACAACAATGGAATAATGAAATTTTCATTGATAAAGACCAAGGTCGGGGTTACATTACAAGTTACAAGTACAAAGGACCCGGAGGTCAAGACATAAGTGATAAATCAAAACCCTAAACCTATAACCCTAACCCTCATCCTAACCCTAGAAGAGGAGAGAGAGAGAGATTTTAAGATCTCATGCTCTCATTTTCCCCACTTAACAAAGGGTAAAGAAGGCTTTTGAAATAATCCTAAAGTCCCGATTTGAAGCTAAAACCAATGGAGGCGAGAGCGGCGTTGATAGGATTTCTAAGCCGAGGAGCCCATAGACTGAAGTCAATGGTCTCTCCGGTTGTTAAATGGAGCACATGTGCAAGAAAGTGGTTCAAAGACCTTATGGGCACATGTGTTACATGAAAAAAATAGAGTTGATATCGAAGATCACCGTTGTCGATCCGGACAGTATATCAAACTCATGTTTTATATCGGTGAGTCTAATGATGCTAGTTCCGTCATCTCGATAGACACACAAGGAGCATACGGTTAGGAGAAGTGTCTTCTCGATTTGCGACAGCCAGACCGGCCGCCTTGGTGGTAGAAGCAGCAACAATTGTATGTGAAATCTTTGATGATTTGACGAAAAACAAAGTGATAAAGGACACAGGTTGATTTGAAAAGTTGAAATCATTGAAAAAGGGTAAAGGTATTTGACGGAAGTCTCATAGGAAATAAGGGTTCACGGGATACATGATTCTACAAAGAAGATAAGTATGGTGAATGGGTTATGTTGTGTAAAACATTGGTCAATTTATAGAGGCCAACAAAGGTGTGAATGCAAATTTGATTTCAAAAAGCCTCTAAGAGAAATTTGCATCACAAGGACAGCGATGTAGGAATCACGCGATCGATAATTGGATAAATTTTGGCGGATTGACATATCGAAATATTGGACTATAATTACAAGATGTCAAATCGTACAACTTAGGGAATAGAGACAACTATTCTAGACTAAGTTTTGGCGGTAACACATATCTCAAGAATTGGCTTGATCCGAGAAGAATCAGATTAGGTCAATGAAATCGATTTCATATCTGGCCCGATCGATGAGGAAGATCAGTTGAGCTTGATCTAACAACAAATCGGATATATATATATATCCTACGAGAAAACGAAATATCGGTTGAAGGGGAACTTCAACTAATCAAGAGGATCGAAAAAAAGGAAATCGATGCAAAGTGAAGCGGATCGGTTGAAAAGAAAACGGTTGGGAAATTATAAGGATTAGAAAACTAAGATCAACAAGTGGAATCAACAACTACAAGTGGCATTGATTGATTACAATATCGATCAACCAGGATCGCTTTTTCTGTTTCCTTGTTTATTGCTTACGTATTTGATCTTATCTGATATTATTTGTCTTACTGTACTCATTACCTTTGTGACGTATTCCCTGCAAAACATTTAATGCGGACGTGGGGTACTTGTATTAATTGCTACAAAATGCACTTTTAAATCCAAAAGGTTTTTAAATGCGTGTTTTTCGACCATACGATCAAAACGCTTAATCTGGATCGTTTAATCTTTTCAAGCGGTTGATCTCCCAAATCTTGTTTTTTTTCCTCCTCATCTTTAAAAGGTTCATCAAAAACCCTACGAGTTCTTTCTAATTCACAAACTTGCGATTTATTCTCGAAAACTCGATTACTTTTTTGCGATTCAAGTGTTTTTCTTGAGTTTCAACATTATCTTTCTGAAAAAAGCGAATCGGTAATTTTCTAATTATTTGATGAATCATCTTTTCTCCTAAATCCATTGATCTTATAGATTTTGTCAATCGATGGTATCTGTGTTATGCTTTATTGTTTCTTGGTATCGCGTGTGTTTATCGATTATTAGGCTGAGTATAGGTCCGATAATCAATATATGATATTTTCATGTTTATGCACAACTTTAATCAAGTCTATCTTATTGAAGATGGCCACTCACGGAATGGGGAAAATAATGTGCAATTATGCGAATCGGCAGCGACAAAGATTGTCGATGACAAGTTAAATGCGATTTGATATCACTTTCGGGATCTGGAATCAATGGAAGTGGAGCAAATTTGAAGAAAGGAGGTCTTGAGAAATATTCATTTGCTCATTGCAATCCGGTGATGCGATAGAAGCACTCAATTCCTAAGAATTTGAGAGTGGATCTGACGCCGGGAGAAGAACTACTTTTCGTCGATCAACGGAGAAGAGATCGGCCCGATTTAACGCGGACATAACACGTCTGTCTGATTTGTACTTGCCCAAAGGAAGAATCTCGCCTGCGCCTCTGGGGAGAATGAAGATGAGCCGATCGAGAAAAAGAACTCTTGGGGAAGGCGACAAACGTCAAACCGCAGGGTTTTGTCGAACCCGATGCTAAAAAGGAAATACCCATTGTTGTTTGACATATTGTCAAAAAACAATCATGGGTATTTCATTCAGCCCGCAGATTTCTAACATCCGTCAAACTATCTGACATGGTTTGCGATAATTGATGAAGCCAAGAACATCAATTGGCATGGCTACTTCGAAGGCCATTCTACTCAAGAACATGAAAAGTTTGGAGTTAATGAATGGAGGCAGTCTCTATCGAAGAAGAGGATCGCCAATCTCAACAAGGTTGCGTTATCTTGAAAGACAAACCATCAAATCTTTGAATGGGACGAGAATGGATGAAGTCCTACAAGGCCTTCGCCGCCCACTTGACTATATATGGGCCATTGATGATGATATGAGGCCCACCCCTCCAAAGTGAAGAAAGGAAAAAGCAAGGAAGCGACCTGCGTCTACACCGGATGCTCCCCGGAAGAAGAAAAAAAACTGGTGAAGGCCGGGAAAAAGAGGCGAAGAAAGCGCGGCCCCCCATGACTCTATTTCTAGAAGATGGTCGGATGAAGAAGGCGCGGATCACCGATCGCCACAAAAAATCCCGAAATGAGGCGGGCTTCTCAAGTGAGAGCTCGCCGGAGAACATTCACGAGGAAAAGCCGCAGGCGAGCGATCTCTTTCTCCTCAACTCGGTGATTCACTCAATTCTTGGGTGGCGAGCATGTTTCTCCTTCTCTTCCACACCCCAGAACACAAAACTCGTCGGTTCGCGAACCGAAAACTTACTGTTGTAGAACGGCCGCGCTGCCTACAATGGAGAACCTCTCTGGTCGAGCCAATCGGACAACCACGCCACTCAAAGCACCACGAGAACCCTCCGCGTCTCATCGGTAGGAATGCGGACGGACAATTCTGAAGTCTAGATCATCAAAGACCATCACATGGAAAATGGTCGAATGCAAATCGAGCGAGAAATTGATGAGATGTATCGAGTTGGTCGCCCATCCCGCTATTAGAGAGGAGTTATGGAGATCCTCACTGGAGAGATCTCCGATTAAAAAAGCTTCTCAGATTTTATAATGATTATAGAAACGGATGGAAGGTCTTTGATGAGTTTGCAGATTTTGATTTCGATATGAGAAAAATCGCTAAAGTAGGATCACCGGTGGTGATAAGCTATTTGAATCTATCAAAGCTCGATCCACGTGAAACTGGGATTGGTGAACGAAAAGGCGAACCCCGAGGAGGCTGGCGAAGATGCTCTGAAGCGGATGCTACTATGAAGGATCGCAGCTGCCGATGATAGTAGAACGGTCTTTGCGATTCATGACCAACCACTTGGAGGCACAAACAATCAAAGCAGATCAAGTGACACCAAACATTTCTACAACTCACGCCATCGTGATCAAACCGGGAGATCGGATCATGTCTCAAAGATCTCCCCGAAAGAAGAAGTTGAGGGAGTGATAGGTGATCGAGGAGGCATTGGCCTCAAAGAAATAACAGATCAAAGGGGAATTGGCTATTTCCCAGATTGAGGCAATCAAAGATCGTTCTCCCAAATGTGACCACCGTGATCTGCCGAACTTATAAAATCGATTGATGACAAACTAATTCAGATGGATCAACAACAAGTTTCTTTTCGGATACTGTTGAAAAAGCTAGAATTTGAAGAGAAACTTGACAAACCGAGTTATTACACTCTCTATTGCCATGGAATCCAAGACGAAAGTGATCTCGAAGGTTCAAAATCTAAGCTGCTCAAGCTCAAAAGTTTTATTCATTGCGAGATCTCAACGAGGCGATATCGATCGACTTTGGTTCTCGACCTCCCACCTCTTTGCTCTTTTTGATCAAACTAAAAAGGGAAGGATGAGTGAGAAACCAAGTGACGATCGAACAACGAAGACCGATTGAGACGGTTGAATCTTATGGACAAAGACTAGACCATCTGGATCTTTTTGCTAACGAAATCCCGAAAAAAGATGGAAAAGTCAAAGGCAAGAAAGGCCGCCTCTGGTCTTCTTCTTTGCGGGTCTTTGGGACATCACAACTTGTACTACCATCCTCGGACTAAGAAAATCACAAGAAGCACAAGTAGCCAAATTCGGCCGATAAGAAATCGGCCGAGAAATTGTCCAAAGAACAGATGAGGAAGAAGCCCGGATAAGTGAAGAAGAAGAAGAGGCGGACAAATTAGCAGCGCAATGTAAGATCTCAAGAGGAAATTCGGATCGAAGCGAAGAAAAGGAAAGGCCGGTATGTTTGAGGAATGGAATAAGATCGAAGTGAATGGCCACGGATGCCTTTGTTCTTGATCTTGTTCGAGAAGAATCTCCGGATGATGAATTCCTCAACCTGGTTGGAAAATAAATATCCAGATTTTTCAAGTATCACGGAAAATGAGGCCAAGATAATCAAAGTAAAAATATCTCGCCAAGAGTATGATCTGTTGGATTACTCGAAGGCGCGGATGGCTCATTTGATGATGGCATTTCAGAGATTCTATTTTGACATTTCGAAAGCAAAACGCATATAAGCGATCCTCGGCGGACCAATGATGTCAAATGGAAACTTTATCGATTTTCAACGCGTACCTCAAGATCAAAAGAGATGCGGAAGGATCTGAGCTAAAGAGTGAAGAATCAAGACTTCTCGAGGATCATTTGTTTTTTAATTCAAACTTTTACGATGTAACATGTAATCAACAAATCTAATGAGAAAAGTTTATTTTCCGATCCTAAGACAAAATCTCATTGTCTTACGATTATGTGCTTTTTCTTTGTTCTATATTTATCAACTGTGATTGGTTTCTCAAAGTGTTTTGGTTTCATCAAAAAGGGGAAAATTGTTGGGAAATTTAGTGTTTTGATGAAAGTTCCAGAAACACATGTAATAGGACCAGTCAGACCTGTTAGCTGACTGATGTTTATATTACCGTTTATAGAATACCAGTCTATAATTACTGTATAGAACAACTGATGTAATAGATAGGTCACATATTGAGGGGGAACCTCAATATGTATAGGTCAGATCTGAAGACCCAAAGAATAGCTGATATCCGACAGGCCAGAATGCAAGAGAAGAACAGAAAATCAGATCGATCTGATCAAGTCAGATATCTCGGTTTTGAAGTCACGAAGCTCAAACTCGAATACTTGAAGATCAGATGACTTCCAGAAGATCAGACCAGAAGACCTACATCAGCCAAGTCTGCTAGTTGAAGCTAAGTCAACCGGCACCAGAAGACTCCATCAGGTAGACTGATAAGCTTTGACTGATCAGGTCAGCTCACCAGGTGACAACTGATATTTCACCTAATCATACGACGATGGTCTGAACAAAAAGAATGTTAAACTTAGTTGGAAGAACAACACTGAAAAGTGCGTCTGTTAACCAATGAGAACAAGACACGTATGATCGGAGCCGACAATTACGGGATTTGGTGCTGCTTTCTCTAACGGCTATAAAAGACACTATTCACGCTTTTCGGCCATGCCGTTCTCAAGACGCGTCACATCAATCTGCAAGCCTACCAAATATAGCACGAAATTCAAATTGCTCTCCAACGGCTCTTTGATTTCGAGGTCTATAAATATGGGATCACACTTCAGAGTGAAGACACGGAAACACTGAACAATCAAGAAGCTCAAGCAATTATCAGATTTCCGCACGAAGAACACGAACAAGAAGATTATTTTTATTAAGTGTTCATCCCATAAGTTCTTAGCATAGAAATCTTTTCATCTAAAGTGATAGGCTATCTTAAACACTAGAAAAGATTTCATAGTTGGAACCAAAACAATCTTATCCAAACCCAAAGTTAGGTTAAGTTGTTTAGCAAGATTCGAGGACTAGGGTTTCTAGTTACGATTTACAGGATCGGTTGAGTGAGAACTCTTTAAATATCTCGATTGTCTTGTGTTGGACTAACACAAAAATCTAAGTCCAGTTGGTTTAGTTGGTGCCCCTTGTGATAGGGAAGAGTGGACGTGGGGATTTGGTTTGTCCGAACCACTATAAATCTTGTGTGCCTTTTTTGCTTTGATTAACCTGTTTACACAATCGCACACAACTTTTAAAGTTAAAGATACATATTCTAAGTTGAGATCGGCCTAGCACCAAGCTTCGATCCGATCGTTTCGACACTTCACCAACCTGGTTAAAAGACTAACTTTGGAATCGATTTATCAAAACCGGTTTTTCACACGGGTAAACTTTAGCTTCCGCGACACATCGCTTAAACCGATAGTTACCGAATCGATCCGCCTCAAAGCGATTAGTAAGTTGGTTATCATCCAAATCGATTCACTCAAGACTGATCGGCTAATTGTTATCACACGATCAAGAAAAAGTTTTTAAGTCTATTCACCTCCTAGACTTTGCGCTCACAAAACCCGTTCGGGACCTACACATTTACATACAAAAAAAACTTTATACAAATTCAATTTTTTTATTTTGTGCTCCCGCCTTGAAATTTTTGTGAATCCGTCCCTTACTATACAATATAAGTACCAAGAAACAAGTTGCAAGTTTAGGAAGAAAAAAGGCGCAAAATTTTCTT
The DNA here is from genome assembly GCA_037126765.1 of Stenogyne calaminthoides. NCBI lineage: Eukaryota > Viridiplantae > Streptophyta > Magnoliopsida > Lamiales > Lamiaceae > Stenogyne > Stenogyne calaminthoides. The sequence continues at coordinate 4,416,489 of JBBCBC010000016.1, read as the reverse complement.
CTTATTGATATATTCTACTAAGAAGAAAAAGGTAACAAAATTAAAGCATTTGCATGATTAATGTAAATTGCGTATGTCTTCAAATTCCAGCGCACAACTCAAGTGATTTTTTTTTAATATATAATTTATTGAATTAAAATGTGTAATTTGTATCGATAAAAATAAATTGTATATTACAGTATGAAATACATTAAATATTTTAACAATAAATTACATATTTTCAAAAACATATATACTTAAATTATAAGGTACATATAAAATATGTAATGCATATAAGACAATTTTTTGTAAATTCCATGAATTTCATTTAATTTGGCCACCTCTGGGTCTTTTAGCATTAAATTCTGTACTTTCGCTTTCCTGAGAAAAAAGGTGGCTTCCCCCTTGCCAACAAGCGTCTACGTCATATATGATGTCGCGATAGCATTTTAACTTAAGTCTCTCTATTTTTTTATTTTCTTTATTATTTTGTTTAGTTCTTATTTTTCTATAATATTTTTTTGAGTGGATCTCATGTACTAGATACCCTATACACTCCATAGTGTATTTTACGATCATACAATTTGTTGCACTGAAAAATTATATATTTTTTTTATATTGAAACGCACAATTTATTTGTCATATTAATAATTGTACGATTTAGTGTAAATAAGTTGCATATTTCAGTGCAAAAAGTTGTATGGTTCTAAAATACACTATGAAGTACACGGTGCACCTGATGCATAACTTTTTCTTTTAGTATGTTCTTCAAATTTAAAATTTTATTTTACGATTATTTCAACATTAAGGTGATGTTTGTTTTGAATTTTAAATTAAATTGGGTTTTAAAGTCTAGAGGATTGTTAAATTCGGATAAATAGTAAGATGTCTGTTTGTTTTGAGTTTTCGAGTAACATTGGCCCTAATAGGCTTGGCAATGGGGCGGGAGACAACTCCACATTCCCGTTCTCATGAAATTTAAAAAAAAAATCTCATTTTTACAATACAAATATCAAAACACATCATATAAAAATACATCAAATTTATGCATACATAACAATAATAGCTTTTCAATATAATTCATACGACAATAATCATATAACACTAATAAAAAAATTCAATATATATTATTCATTTGTTTTTTTTTTTTTCATATTTTAGCAACGGTGAAAAGTGTGAAATTAAGTTTTAATCAATATTAATAAAAATTATTTATATATTTTAATATTTATTAATTAATATGTATACAATATTTAAATATATTAAAAAAGTTAGGAACCCCCGTGAAAAGGGTGCGGGAATGCTATTACCATCCCTGCCACATGGAGAATTTACTCGGGGAGGGTGGAAATGGACGGCAAGTTGAAACAACAATGGGCCAAGGCGTGGCATGATAAATTGAATATGAGGAGTTGGGCCGAAGCCCATTTCAGCAAATATATTAAGTAAGCATGTTGCTTAAATTAAAGAAATCGCAGCTCAATCGACCAAATGCCATGGTCCCACTTGCGCTGACTTGACCAAGGATTTTGATTTTTGAGATTGCATTTTGCGCCTAAGCAAGCAGGTTTTGTCTAGTTGAATTAAAATAAAATAAATAATATGTGTAGTGCCAAGTATTTATATGTCTTAATATTATTAGTTGAATTAAAATATAAGTAAAAAATTATGATGGGCCTTCACATATTTATGTGGTGCAAAAAAAGGTATTGAATAGTGTCCAACGCGCTAACAATTAACATAGACAAAATCATCAAGCAGTTGAAGAGAAAAAATAGACAGCTGCATTTAAGCTCTATTTGCAAACTGACAGAAACACTTTTTTCTGAAAAAGACAATCAAATTGTAATTGTAAATATGCATAGTTGACGCTTGTCACACGAATTGCAAAAGTTGTTAACAACTTACTTTTATGTATCAGTTAACCATTTTTTGTTGTTAAAATAAAAAAAAAAAAAAAAACAATTTAACGTTTCTTGCAACAAAAACAAGGCCAGAATTAACTTATCACAATTCCAAAGTTTTTTGAGAGAAAAGAATTAGAGCTCAGGATGTTGAGGGTAGCCACGTATATTTCCACCTATTGGACACACGTTCTATTGATCAGTTAATGGTGAATGCCTTGTTATTACTAGTTTTCTACCCGTGTAATACACGGGTCTGTTGTAAATATTTATCTAGACAAATTAAAATCATGTTACTCATTTAATTTTCTTAATATTATACTAATCGTATATATATGATAGATTAAAAAAACATTGATTCTCTCTATTTGCAGACAGACAAATAACATGGGTATATAATTTTTGTTTTTAATTTAATTGTTCCCCTTTTATTTTTTAGACTTGAAGTTCAGATTTTTTTTTTATATTAACTTATAATTTTAAATTAGGTCCTAATTCAGTCTATTGGATTCTTATTATTAGAAATTGATTGTCCCTTGTATTTTTTGTTAGCCTACTTTATAGTGATTTGTATGGTGCAATTTTGCAAATAATATTTCGAGGAAAGTTGCTCTTTTTCTACATAGTTAGGGATGTTGCTTTTATTTATTTAGTTAATATTTGAGTTGATTCAATTTCTTATGATCTTCTTTTATTTTTGTGTATAATGAAGGTTAATCATTAATCTATTTTAAGTTTATTTAGTTTTGATAATATATTATAACGTGACTTACAGTTATGTCTATGAAATAAATTTATATATTTAATGAAAAATTTTATTATCTTCTCTTCGTCCACGCTTTTTATTCTTATGCCATTTTATGTCTTTTTACTTTCCAATTTACAACACAACACACACATACTTGAAGCAATGATGTTACACATAAATAGTAACTTAATGCTACACCTTTTATTTTTTAGACTTGAAGTTCAGATTTTTTTTTATATATTAACTTATAATTTCAAATTAGGTCCTAATTCACTCTATTGGATTCTTATTATTAGAAATGGATTGTCCCTTGTATATTTTGTTAGCCTACTTTATATTGATTTGTATGGTGCAATTTTGCAAATAATATTTCGAGGAAAGTTGCTCTTTTTCTACATAGTTAGGGACGTTGCTTTTATTTACTTAGTTAATATTTGAGTTGATTCAATTTCTTATGATCTTCTTTTATTTTTGTGTATAATGAAGGTTAATCATTAATTTATTTTAAGTTTATTTAGTTTTGATAATATATTATAACGTGACTTACAGTTATGTCTATGAAATAAATTTATATATTTAATGAAAAAATTTATTATCTTCTCTTCGTCCACACTTTTAGTCATCCAAATACGTCGATTTTGAGAGGGATCTGTATATTGTTCCGAAAAATCTGAATGATGTTTTTGAGCTCTGTGATAGAGGAGAGGATCCTACGACGTATATGTCAGGAAGAGAAGCGAGAGTACTTAGATAGGATTGCCGAGAATCTGTTAAGTTTGAGGCGACAATCGCATAAAAAAGGCACTAAAAGCCACAATATCGTGTGTTGATGGATATTGTGAGCAAGTGCATCATGAGTCTTCTGCGGGGAGTTTTGAGCAGATAAGTACCCCAAGCTTCAGATTGATGGCATCGATAAGCTTCACCCACCATGATTTCAACCGGGTGAAATTCCGATCCGACGGTGAGTGAAGCGGACCAAAGTTTTGAGGAAGATTGATGAGGCGATCTCAATCAAAGGCAAGATCCACCATGCCACCAAAATTGCTTACATTTTGGAGATGTGCGAGAGAGGAGGAGGATATCTTCGCCAATTCGACCCCATTTCCTAAATCCAAAATTCTCCTTAAACCCATTCTTTGCAAGGAAGCGGGCCATCGGGGAAGAGAGAAAAAAGGTAGAATCACCTTGCATTTCTGCCGAAAAAGAGACCCAACAAACTAGGGGAAGATGTTGTTGGAGACAAAGATGGAGCAGGGAGCAAAAATGATGAAACAAGAGAATCTTGCTCCAAAACGCAGAAGATTGGTGGTTCTCACCGATGAAGATGGAAGTGATTATGAAGAGATTCAACCTGAGGGTCAAACTGCTCAGAGTTCACCATTACAAGTGTTGGCTCAGGTTATCTCCAGGACACAGGATCAGACTAAGGAGCAGGTCTTTTCTGAGGTGCTCGAGACATCATTCAATCTGATAAAATTTCTCGGAAATTTTCAAAGGAGCTCAGACCTCGAGATGCCTACCTCGGGTGTTGAGCTCAGACAGGAAGAGTCATTTCGAGTCGATCTGAAAATGTGCAAGCTCAGACTGACGAGCCAACTCAGACTCAAACTGAGGATATACCAGTTTAGGCCTCAGGACCCACACATATACAAACTGAGGACCTAACCAAGACAAACTTGGATCTTCTTTGAGACTCAAGAAAGCGAGAATAGTCTTGATGAGCCCCTGAGTGATCTACTTCTTGAACCCTTAGCGAAACTTCAAATGAACCGAGGGCCCGAGATGGAAGAAGGGCGAGGTTGAAGAAGGCGGAGTGGAGGGAGCAAGAGGCGGTTCATACTTGGCGAAATACCTCGAGCTCATTTCATATCGTCTGCAAGATATTTTCTTCAGATTAAGGACAATCAGATTTATCCTCAATCGGACTCTTCCCGAGATGCTTGATATTCTTTCTTTTAGAGGGAAGACGGTGGAATGAGGAGATGACCTTTTTGACCGACTTCTCGTGGTTCGAAGGACAAAGCTTAGGATGAAAAACTCCGATTTTGATGAGCCGGTTCGGGAGGAAGTTGGCTGAGAGGAGAGCAATGAAGTTGGTGCCCCCAGCGGCCGGAGACAAATCTCAAGATGGAGATGGGGACCAACGGGGGGAGATGTTGAGAAGGCCTTTGGGATTGAAAAGGAGACTTCATTGTCGATCAACACGGATCTAGTCAACATCGGAATGTTGATAGTACTCTTCAGAGATCGGAGCTCGAATGAATGAAATTTGGAGCTCAAGATGATCGAGACAACACAGAGGAGGTCTGAAGATTCTCGAGATTGATCTCTCCTCCGATAGAGAAACTTGAGAAGGTTGAGCCAATGATGATCAAGATTGCTCGGATGGAAGAAATGTTGGTCAATCAAGCTCAAAAGATGGACGGTCTTAGTCACTCTTCGTAATCGGTGCAAATTCAAAACACTCTAACCACCCGGATGACCTCCATGGAAGGAAAGCTAAATGAGAAGTTCGAGGAGTCAAGGCCGTGAGTTAAGTGATGAATGAAGCGTAAAACACCGGAAAGTTCGATTTCTAGAGGTGAAACCGCGAGAAAAGAATGAGGTGCTAATCAAGTCATTGTTGAGGAAATGAGCTCAATGCTCATGACCAAGATGACATAGATGTTCAAAGAAGCACTCTCCGCCGCTTTGCCCACATATCTCAAAAAGAATTTTTTCGTGGCTAAGAACCATCTAAGGAGGTGGAAGGCGAACAAGATCGAGATAGCGAGGAGAAGTTATTTGTGTAAGCAAAGAACAATATCACATGGACACAACACTCTCCAGCTTCTTCCAAATTAGTGCGAAGGGGAAAAAAAGTGAAGATCTCATAAAGTTCATGGCACGTACTTTTGGAGAAGAATGCTCGAAAAGATCTTTGAAATATATAATCTAACAAAAGCCTTTAAAGAAGTCTGACTCTTGAGAAGTTGAAGTTCGCTCGGGTAGAAAAAGCCTATCTACACTCGAAGTTTCTAAGCAAGCTATGCTTGATGTTGCAAGAGAGAAACCCGAGTCTTAGAGCAAAGGTTGGAACAAGCCAGCCGCCTTTGAATCGCCTATGAAGAGGAAAGCCTTGGGCGTTGTTCAACCCGAAAAGCAAACGTGCAAAGGTTTCTAAGCCAATCCGAGAAAACCGATTACGGATGATGAAGAAATAGAACAACCCGTGGAATCGAGTCTCAACCTCGGAAGAAAGTCTTCAACACGAGAAATGCTCAAGACACTCCAAGAAAAACAAGCTAAGAGAATTTTCGCCGCTTCGGTCTCGTGAACGCCTCGCGGATCGGAAGGAAGATAGGCGAAGAAGCGAAGCGAATGGGTGATTTCAAGAAGTTTGCGAAAGCAAGAGGAAAGGAACATCAAAAGCACTAAAGTGGCCCCACGTTGATAAATGGATGCCTATCAAACTCAACGATATGTGGGAAGAAGTCAAGAGGACCTTCGGTTCAATTATGATGTTCTCGGGGAATGGAGAGGGAAAGCTCGATCGAATGAAGCTTTTATTGAATACCTTCTTATCTTCTATCCAAAGTATCTACAGATTTGGATTAACTTTGCGGATGAAGGAGAGGTACGATAGTAGCCCTGGTCCATATTCCTATCCACCTCCAAAACTTGATAATGGCTTGGTGAATGAGAAGGCCATTACTCAAGAGATTGCTTTCGATATCTTTGGTCATTGGTTTAACAGAAATGATCCGAGACATCATCAAGGAAAGAAATGAGTCAAGAAGAGATTTTTTGAATGTTTGACTGGAGGTGCGTGATGAAGTTGAGAATGAAGCAAATCAAGAGCGAGAAGAGGCGAAGAGCAAAAAATCATAAGATCAAGACAGGAAGATTTTGTAATCTTTATATTTTGTCTTTTTGATTTTGTTGATAAACTCAGTGTAATATGTAACGGGATACAAATCATCAATGAAGATTTATCATTATGCTCAAAAGATAATATCTCATTATCTTATTTACATGTATTTTATTTTGGTATGCCTGAATGAATGTCTCTAAACTAATTGTATGATTGATAAGGGAGAAATTGTTTAAGTATTTGGTAATGAACTAGTTAAAGAGATTCATTACTGAAGAAATTGCTGAATAATTAAACTGTTGAGAAACTCTGAAATTGTTGAGAGATTCTCTAATTTAAGAAATTGTTGGGAGACAACCAATCTTGAAATAGGATAAACTGAAACCTGAGTATAGGTTATTTGTTTGTAACAAGATAGGTTTTGGCATCATCAAAAAGGGGGAAATTGTTGGGAGATGAATTTTAATAAAGATTTATGATTTTGATTAGATCCCAAAACCCCTGAGTATGACATGTTCAGAATGATCTTGATAAGTTGAGTCAGGATTCAGTTTTTAGAATATTCAGGATGTTATCTGCAGAATGTATAGTCAGCAGATATAGTTCAGGATAATTACTGAAGACTCGAAGAGGATCTTGAGTAAATCAAGACTTCAACGAGAAGACTCAAAGACATCGGTCCAAGATAAACTACAAAGATTCAGAAGACCCTGAAGACTCAGAAGACTCTGAAGACACAAAGACTGAAGACTGAGAAACTAAAGATCAAGAATACTGAAGGCACAGTAATTACTGAAGAATCAGTGAGGTACTGAATGCTCAGTATGAACCTGAATGTTCCGAGGCACTGAATATATCTATCGGAAGGATCAACAATCTTGAGAAGATCGCGATTCCTTAGAAAGTTAGATATCTGCCAAGACATTCAAATGCAGACAAAAGGAACTAAGTCAGAAGTGTTGTTAAGGTTATATCAAACTCAGAGTTTGTAACCAAAAAGAGCCGTTGAAGGTGTCTACCTTTAACTGGAGACAAAAGTCAAAAAGAGAAAGACAACATTGTACCATCGACATCGACAACGGTGGTGTGTCTGAAAAAAAAGATGTCGGATGTACAAAAGTTCGGATCGCAAAAAGTGAAGACCGGCTACATGGAAGGTTATTGCCTAGAAAGTGTTAGGGAGTTTCAAACCCTAAATATAGCCGTTTCACACACCACAAGAGGAACTCAAAGTTTGTCTCTCCAACGGATAGTTTTCAAGAGTGACCTTGGTGTATGCCTATAAATCTTGGTGACCCTCTACATTGTAAGGTTACGGGAAATTTATACATAACTTAAGAGCTCAAGCTTATTCTTGTAAAAGTTAAAAGCACTCAAAAAACTTAGAATTTCCCAAGTGCTTCAATATTGAAGAGAGCTCACTATACTAAGCCTAGCTTGATAAGAATTATCAAAGCTTAGTCGAGATATCCTAACCCTTTGCATTGTGCTTCATTGTAAAGGTTATCTCATCCTAGTTGGAAACCAACCAAGAAACCCCAAACCCTTGAAGGTAGTTGGAGTGTGTTTGTTGGTGAGAAGTGTTGTAAAGAGTTAGTAAACCACGGCGGAGTAGTCGAAAAACTCTAGAGGAGAAGTTAGTAAGCTACTGGGGGTAGTCCGGAAAGCTTGTGTGTGATTGAGTAAAGTAAACCACGGAGGTAGTCGAAAGCTCAAGGTCGGGTTGAGTAAGTAAACTACGTGGAGTAGTCGAGAAAAACTCAGGGCGAGTTGAGTAAGTAAACTACGAGGTAGTCGTAAAGCTCATAAGTTGATAGTGAATTTCTCGAAGAGTGGGAGAGAGTGGACGTAGGAGCTTGAGTCTCCGAACCACTATAATTTATGTGTTCTTTATTGCTTTCCTTATCTGTGCTTACATTTGCATTGACTTGATTTTGAAAGCATACTTTTCACCGATATTGGTTGGAATCAATCCACTTTGAAATTGCATAAGTGAATCACAGCCTAATCACTATTTCATAAAGGGAAGTTTTTTCGCAAAGCTTAAAACGAAAGTATAAACTAAGGGCCAAACCATTCAAGACAACCGAGTAGCTAGAACAGATAGTTACCAAACCGAACGCATTTTCTTCGAGGGTTGATAAGTTAGTTATCGATCCAAGCAACTCAGGGATCTCTGACACTTCGGGACTCGATTGGGATTATCCGAGGTTTTCGAAAGCGGCTCGGGATCCTTTGTCTCAATGAGACTTTGACTTCAGAGCGATCTGTGCTTCTCGAGAACCTAATCTTGAGGATTATCGACCCAAAGTGACCTCGGTATGAAAAAAGTTTTAAAAACACCGAACACGTGTATCCCCCATACGTGTAAGACTCGCTTGCACGGGACCAACAAGTGGTATCGAGAATTGGTTCAACTTGACCCACTTTGTGTTGACCAAAGTTTTATTTTCAAAAATACTTTTGGTCTATCTGGAATTGATCTTATTTCTGAAACCTTTTATTTTTCAAGAGATCAGAAAAATGTCTTCTAAAAAACTTCCCATGTTCTCAGTGGAGAACTATGACCTATGGAGACTGAGAATGCAGGCTCACCTGTATTCCAAACATGAGCGTATGTGGAGAGTGGTCTCTCAAGGACCATTCCAGTTTACTGTAGTGAATCCCGAGAGGAGCGTAAGATGAGAGAATTGATCCTAGAAAGCAGAATTTCCTAAGTCGATGACCAACCCGACTCACGAGAGAGAAAGTTAGTCAATCTAGACTACATTGCAAAAGACACACTATACAGCACAATTGATGATGGTGTGATGGGAATGATCTCTCACTGTAATACTGCTAAAGAGATTTGGGATACACTAGTTGTTATGTGCCAAGGCACAAATCATATAAAAGAAAACAAACTTTCAGTGGCAATTGGAAAGTTTGACAGTTTTGAAATGGATGATGGTGAATCAATAGACAAAACCGGAAGTCGATTCACTAGCATCATGAATGATCTAAATGCACTTGGAAAGAAATACCCACAGAGAGAAGTTGCATTGAAAATTCTTAGAGGTCTATCTAAGAAATGGGATATTCATGCAGTGGTGATTGAAAACACCAAGAATATTAATTCAATGTCTTACCAACAAGTCTTTCCGATCCGAAAAGCCTATGAATTTGTAATTGATAAGAAATCCAAAAAAGGCGACAAAGAAAGATGATTCTTCATCGAGTAAGAATGTGGCCTTTAAAAGCCAAAGATAAAACTCGTAAAACTAGAGAGTCGAGAACCCCATGCCAAAAATCGGGATGAGCTTGAGGAAAAGCTAAGACCGATGGCAAGAAGGTTTGATAGACTCGATAGTAGATTTGGAAAATACAAAAAACTATTACGGGAACCACAGTACGGAAGAAACCCGAGGACGGATCAACCGAGAAGAAGAAAGACACGAAAGTCAAGGATCTTCATCCAAAAGAAAGGACTCCAAGTCCAAAGAAGAAAATGATCGGGATGATGATGCCAACAGATGCTATAAGCGCGGGAAGAAAGATCACTTCAAAGATGATTGTCCGGATTTGAGTCTAAGGAGAGAAGAGAAAGGCAAGTTTATAAGAGACCGTGAAGTTCTCAAGCAAAAAAGGCCATGATTGCGGAAGAAGAACACTCTAAGGAGGATCTAGCTCTTCAGATGAGATATTCTCGACAGTGAAAGTGATGACATCTGTCTGATGGCAATTGAGGAGGTAAACTCTTCTTTCTATGTTCTTGCTCCTACACTAGCACAAGAGTTTTCAAGTTCCACTAAAAAAAATCATTTTGACTGATGGATTCTTTTCGAGAATCGATGAAGGACTATCTTTATTTTTGCAAGGATCGCTAAATCAAACTCAAGAGCGAATAAAGCGAATCGAAAATTCGAAAAATCTAAAATGGAAAGACTTTCAGCAATATCGAAGTCACTTCTCAATTAATGGGAGCTCTTGATGAACTGGATGTTACGAAAGTACAACTCTCAGAGAAAGAGAAGTTGATAGTGTCCCTGGCGAAAAAGCTAGAGAAATCCATTGAAGAGATTCAATTTAATCGAATCGAAGTTCAATGACCTCTCCGAGAAGCATAAAACTCTACAGAATCGTGAGGATAGTAAGATGAAGAAGTTAACTCTATTGAATAATGCATCTAATGTAATAGATGAAATTGAGTTACCAGAGATCTGTGACTATAAAATCTGGATGGGATATATTCGGGGAACCTCACAAGGTCATCTAAATGTTTGCGTCAAGTAGCAAGAAGACTATCTTTGTAAAACCAATTGGCACCTACACTTCAAACGAAGAAATGCCCAAGGTTGTAGACAAGGAAAAATGACCTATGTCCTCAAAAAAAACCGAATGATCGGGTTAGAAAGCCCAAACCTCGGTGAAGGCAAGAAAACCCGAAAGGTCCATTTGGAAAGTTTCGAGGCAAAGTACTTCAAAGCCTCGGGCTAAGAATGCAAACCCGAAGGCTCCACATTGAACCATCGGAGGAATCCTCGGATGAGAAACACTCAAAGCAGAGACATTCTCAATCAAGAGACCAAGTCCTCAATTATCTTTGAAAGACCCAGATTTCAAGATGCATAACCCTTTGAACCTCACTTGGGCTTAAGGGTAAAGGTTATCCCAACCCGTGTCATCAAAGATTTAGGCCGGCCGCACAAAAAGCCTAAGCATCATCTGAACGTAAGGCTGAACCAAAGAAGAACTCTAAGGCACATGTTCATGCTAAAGCTAGCACATATATACAGGAAACTGCTAAGGCACCCAGAGTAGTGGATGTATATGTTGATATTTATGGAAGACAAATTAGTCACTCTAAAGTGATTAGAGTTGTCAGGCTGATTTGGATTCCGAAAGGTACAACTTAACCTCGTGAGGACCCTACACAAAATGGGTACCTAAGAATTGATTTGTTTTTCGGGAGGAAAACCAGGCACTAAGTCGATGAAAGATCACATGGCATCGATGAGAGAGATGAAAAAAGCTCCTCGATGTATGGTATCTTGACAAATGGATGCTCAAGACATATGATAGATTCAAGAAGATGCTCAGTGACTATGTTGAACAAAGAGGCCCACAGATCACTTTTGGAGATAACTCCAAGGGACAGACTGAAGGATATGGAACTTTGGAAGTCGACTCAGTTCATATCCATGGTGTTTCATATGTATCGGATTGAAAGCATAACTTGTGTCAATTAACCAATTCTTGTGATAAGGGTTTCAATGTTGAGTTCTCCAAGAACTTATGCTTTGTGAAAGATGATACATCACAGAAAGTATTACTGACTGGTACAAGAAAAGGGAATGTGTATCTTGTCGATTGGAGTTCAACTCCTAAAGATACATGTTTAATTCTAAAAGTTCCACAGATACCGGTTGGTTATGGCATAAAAGAATGAATCACCTAAACTTCAAAAAACCACGAACAAGCTTGCAAGATTAGCTCTTGTGAGAGGGTTGCCTAATGAAGTGTTCAAGAAGGAAACACATTTGTGATGCGTGAGAAAGGAAAACAAGTCAAAGCATCATTTAAAAAGCAAAGTAGAAGTTTTCTCTTGAGAGAATACTTGACTTTTGCATATGGATCTGTTTGGTCATATAACACTGTGAGCACTAATGGCGGGAAATATACATTGGTAGTAGTTGATGACTACTCAAGATATACTTGGGTCATATTCTTACTCAAGAAGAAAGAGACTCGAGATAAAGTCGCCTTAATTCATTGAAAAATGATCAAGAATGAGAAAAAATGAGTGTGGTCAAAATCGGATCCGACAAAGGAACCGAGTTTATAAATCATATCATTTCGATTATTGTGCAAAGAAATGGAATTCTACATGAAACATCACCGCAAGGACCCCTCAACAAAATGGTGTTCTTTGAAAGAAGGAACAGAACTCGAAAAGAAGTTCGCAGAAGGACAATGATATTGGTCGATATTCCTAAAAGATTTTTTGGTTTGTCAACATCACGCATGCTACTCTCGAGAATAGATCCATGCCGACAAAAAGTCAAGGCAAAAACGCCTTATGAGCTTTGGAATGAAAGGAAGCCTCTTGTTTCTTTTTTTTTTGTGTTTGGTTGCAAGTGTTTCATACACAATAATGGTAAAGATCAGTTGAAAACATTTGATAGTAAAGTTCGATGAAGGAATATTCTTAGGATATTCTGAAGTCAGAAAAGCTTTCAGAGTTTACAACTGTAGGACTCTTATTGTGGAGGAAACACCTCATGTTGTCTTCGATGAATCTGTTTGTGTTCAGAATAAACAGGAACATGATGCAAATGAACTGACAAAGAGGAACACTAGATTAAGCCTGAAACAGAAAGATAAATCATCCACTGAATCTGAAAAGAAGAAGTCAGTCACTATCTATGATTGGAGTGACTCAGACTCAGATAAAGAAGTTCGGGATGGAAATCGGGATGGTGAGACCCGGAAAACCAACACTCCAAAAAGGTGACCAATCGAGCAGACACCGATTCGGACTTCAGCACGTGATGCCAATGAAGATGTGGTCACAGTTGAGGCAATTTCTGAATCTATCAACCAAAGGGGAACAAATGTCTCTGACAATGTTCTGAGTAGAATTTCCCCTGAGGAAGATGATTCCCTTTCTCTTGTTTTGTTGTTCCCTGAGTTTGCTGATTTAACTGAACCTAACATTTCAAATGTTGAGGATACCATTGAAGGGGAACATCAAGAAGGAAATGGTTAGATAGCCATCCTCACAAGCCGATTGTGGGTGATCTAACCTGAAGGTGTTAAGACTAGAAGGTTCCATGGAGAGAGTGCACTATTCTCGCCGCTTCCTATCGGAGAAAGAACTCATTGAGATTGGTGAAGCTCTACAAGATTCTCTTTGGATTCTTGCCATGCAAGATGAAATTTGAATCAATTCTCGAGGAATGAAGTATGGGAGCTAGTAGATAGACCCAGAAAAGGCACAATGTCATTGGAACCAAGAGGGTTTTCAAGAACAAAAGAGATGAAAACAACAACATTGTGAGAAACAAAGGCAAGGCTAGTCAGACAAGGTTATTCCCAAGAAGAAGGCTTGGATTATGATGAAACCTTTGCACATGTTGCAAGACTAGAAGCCATCGATTTTTTCATATATCTTTGCCCACATGAAGTTCATGATCATCGATGGATGTGAAAAGTGCATTTCGAACGAGCGGCGTGCTTAAAAGAAGAGGTTTATGTGGAACAACCTCCGGTTTCAAAGCAGAATGACCAAGTTTACAGCTAAGAAAAGCTTTGTATGGTCTTAAACAAGCACCCAGAGCATGGTATGATACTCTTTTCTCGGTTTCTTCTTGACCATGGTTTTGTCAAAGGAACTGTTGATAGAACTCGTTCGGGATAGAGGATGGGGAAGATATCTTACTAGTTCGGATATATGTTGATGACATCATTTTTGGATCTCAAACCATCGGTTTGTGAAAAATTTTCAACACTGATGAAAGGCAAGTTTGAGATGTCAATGATGGGAGAGATGAATTTCTTTCTAGGACTTCAAGTGAAACAATCAAAGGAAGGAATATTCATCAACCAGGTGTATAGAATAAAATCTGAAAAATTGAAGGTTTTCAGATGCATGAAGTTTTCTCAGAATCCTTCTGAGAAGCTCAGGATAAAATGGAAATCTCGAATCAATCTCGAAAAAACTCAAAAAAGATCTTGAACCAATTCAAGATTTCAAGATTATAATCGACATTTTATCAAGATCAGTACTCAGTAAAACTGATAGAGGGAAATTGGTCTGAAGAAGTAATGACTCATGCGATCCATTTATTGCTCAAGTAAATTCAGTAATCATTCGCAATAAATATAAAACACCTGAGGAATGTTTTTTTTTTGGGGCGGGATCGTTTTAAATTTCGAAGAAGGTCAACAGTCATTTAATGCTCGCTACATTAATGACCAATGAGGATGTTTTGGCGGCTTACTTTTTCTGGAGATCGTGGGGTTTCAGATACCCGATTAATCGGAGATTAATCTCAACCGTTGTTACTCACCTAACCAACACGATTCCCCACGATCTCAAGGCTATATAAACCCCAATCAGCCATTCAAGCCAAAATTTTTATCAAACCCTTCATTTTCAAATCCTCCGCAATTAAAAATCCCTTTCATTTTTAAATTCTCCAAACCCTAAAGCTTTCCCTTTTTCAATCAAACTCTAAAATGGCTCCAACCCCGTTTTCGAGAGATTATTTGAAACCAACAAGCCGTGGTACGAAGTTCGTTGTCTCACTTGAAAAAGCACAACCAACTCAAAGCCGGAAGAGGAGGCTCTGATATGATTCGATCGGGCTAAACTCACTGAACTAACTAGTCAAAACCCACTGCACAGAGTTTGCGAAAAGAGGTAATCAAATTCATCGTAGAATTTGAAGATAGATGAAGAGGGTTGTATGCATTCTAAGTTAATCAGATCACACTTAGAGAGTCATCCAAATACGCCGATTTTGAGAGGATCAGATATTGTTCAAAAAATGAATGATGTTTTTGAGCTCGTGATAGAGGAGAGGATCCTACGACGTATATGTCGGGAAGAGAGCAGAGTACTTAGATAGGATTGCCGAGAATCTGTTAAGTTTGAGGCGACATCGTGAAAAAGCACTCGAAGCCACAATATCGTGTGTTGATGGATATTGTGAGCAAGTGCATCATGAGTCTTATGGGGAGTTTTGAGCGAATAAGTACCCCAAGCTCAGATTGATGGCGGCGATAAGCTTCACCCACCATGCATTTTCAATGGCGTAAATTCGATCCAGACGGTGAGTGAAGCAAACCAAAGTTTTGAGGAAGATTGACGGGGCGATCTCAATCAAAGGCAAGATCCACCATGCCACCAAAATTGCTTAGATTTTGGAGATGTGCAGAGAGGAGGAGGATATCTTCGCCAATTCAACCCCATTTCCTAAATCCAAAATTCTCCTTAAACCCATTCGCAAGGAAGGAAGGGTCATCGGGGAAGAGAGAAAAGAAGGTAGAATCACCTTCTGAAATTGGGGCCGCTGAAAAAGAGACCCAACAAAACTAGGGGGAAGATGTTATTGGAGACAAAGATGGAGCAGGGAGCAAAAATGATGAAACATAAGAATCTTGCTCCAAAACGCAGAAGATTGGTGGTTCTCACCGATGAAGATGGAAGTGATTCTGAAGAGATTCAACCTGAGGGCCAAACTGCTCAGAGTTCACCATTACAAGTGTTGGCTCAGGTTATCTCCAGGACACAGGATCGTGACCGAGGAGCCAGTCTTTTTTCGAGGTGCTCGAGACATCGCCAAGACAGATAAAATTTCTCAGGAAATTTTCAAAGGAGCTCAGACCTCAGAGATGCCTACCTCAGGTATGCAGGCTCAGACAGAAGAGCCAGCTCAGAGTAGATCTAAAAATGTGCAAGCTCAGACTGACGAGCCAACTCAGACTCAAACTGAGGATATACCAGTTTAGGCCTCAGGACCCACACAGATACAAACTGAGGACCTAACCGCACAAACTTCAGATGCTGCTGAGACTCAAGAGCAGAATAGTCTTGATGAGCTCTCGAAAGTGATCTACTTTTGATCCCTTAGCGTAAACTTCAAATGAACCGTAGAGCCCGAGATGGAAGAAGGCGAGGTCGAAGAGGGCGGGAATGAAAGGAGGAGCAAGGGGAACGGTTCATACTTGACCGATACCCGAGCTCACTCATATCCTCGATCAGAAGATATTTTCTTCAGATTAAGGACAATCAGATTTATCCTCAATCGACTCTTCTTCCCGAGATGCTTGATATTGCCGCTTTTAGAGGGAAGACGGTGGAATGAGGAGAGCGACCTTTTGACCGACTTCTCAGGGTTCGAAGGACAAAGCTCAGGATGAAAAACTCCGATTTTGATGAGTTGGTTCAGAGGAAGTTGGATGAGAGGAGAGCAACTGAAGTTGGTGCCCCAAGCAGCGGAGACAAATCTCAAGATGGAGATGGGGACCAACAAGGAGATGTTGAGAAGCGGCCTCAGATTGAAAAGGAGACTTACATTGGTCGATCAACTGGATCTAGTCAACATCGTAATGTTGATAGTACTCTTCGAGACCGGAGAGCTTAATGAAGTTGGAGCTCAAGATGATCGACAACACAGCGAGGTACTGTGAAGATTCCCGAGATTGATCTCTCCTCCGACGAGAGAAACTTGAGAAGGTTGAGCCAATGATGATCAAGATTGCTCGGATGGAAGAAATGTTGGCCAATCAAGCTCAAAAGATGGGACGGTCTTAGTCACTCTTCTTGAATCGGTGCAAATTCAAAACACTCTAACCACCCGGATGACCTCCATGGAAGGAAAGCTAAATGAGAGTTCGGAGGAGTCAAGGCCGAAAGTTAAGTGATGAATCGAAGCGTAAACACCAGAAAGTTCGATTTCTAGAGGTGAAACCGGCATAAAAAGAATGAGGTGCTAATCAAGTCTGTCTTTGAGGAAATGAGCTCAATGCTCATGACCAAGATGACGAGATGTTCAAAGAAGCACTCTTCGGCGGTTTGACCACTTATGAAGAAGATTTTTTTCGTGGGCCAAGAACCATCTAAGGAAATTTGGAAGGCTAACAAGATCGAGATAGCGAGGAGAAGTTATTTGTGTAAAGCAAAGAACAATATCACATGGACACAAAGACTCTCCGTGCTTCTTCCAAATTACGGCAAGAAGGGGGAAAAGGAAAGTCAAGATCTCATAAAGTTCATGGCACGACTTTGGAGAAGAATGCTCGAAAGATCTTTGAAATGTATAATCTAGCAAAAGCCTTTAAAGAAGTCTGAGCTCTTGAGAAGTTGAAGTTATTTCGGTAGAAAAGTTCTATCTACACTCGAGTTTCTAAGCAAGCTATGCTTGATGTTGCAAGAGAGAAACCGTCTTTAGAGCAAAGGTTGGAACAAGCCAGTCGCCTGCCGAACCGCTATGAAGAGGAAAGCCTTGGGCGTTGTTCAACCTGAAAGCAAAAGTGCAAAGGCTTCTAAGCCAATCCAGAGAAAACTGATTCTGGATGATGAAGAAATAGAACAACCAGTGGAATCTGAGTCTCAACCTCAAAAGAAAGTCTTCAACACGAGAAATGCTCTGAAGACACTCCAAGAAGAACAAGCTAAGAAAGCTGCTGCTTCGGTCTCAGGAACGTCTGTGATCAGAAGAAAGATAGACGAAGAGCAGAAGCGGAGGATTGATTTCAGGAAGTTTGCGAGCAAGAGGAAAGGAACATCAAAAGCACTAAAGTGGCCCCACGTTGATAAATGGATGCCTATCAAACTCAACGATATGTGGGAAGAAGTTAAGAGGACCTTCTGGTTCAATTATGATGTTCTCAGGGAATGGAGAGGGGAAAGCTCAGATCAGAATGAAGTTTTTATTGAATACCTTCTTATCTTCTATCCAAAGTATCTACAGAGCTGGATTAACTTTGCGGATGAAGGAGAGGTACAGATAGTAGCCCCTGGTCCATATTCCTATCCACCTCCAAAACTTGATAATGACTTGGTGAATGAGAAGGCCATTACTCAAGAGATTGCTCAGTATGCTGGTCAGTTGGGTTTAACAGGAAACAATCCAGACATCATCAAGGAAAGAAATGAGCTGAATAAGAGATTTTTCGGAATGTTTGACCTGGAGGTGCCCGCTGATGAAGTTGAGAATGAAGCAAAATCAAGAAGAAGATCAAGAGCCAAAATCGTAAGATCAAGACTCAGAAGATTTTGTAATCTTTATATTTTGTCTTTTTGATTTTGTTGATAAACTCATTGTAATATGTAACGGGATACCAATCATCAATGAAGATTTATCATTATGCTCAAAAGATAATATCTCATTATCTTATTTACATGTATTTTATTTTGGTATGCCTGAATGAATGTCTCTAAACTAATTGTATGATTGATAAGGGAGAAATTGTTTAAGTATTTGGTAATGAACTAGTTAAAGAGATTCATTACTGAAGAAATTGCTGAATAATTAAACATTTGAGAAACTCTGAAATTGTTGAGAGATTCTCTAATTTAAGGAATTGTTAGGAGACAACCAATCTTGAAATAGGATAAACTGAAACCTGAGTATAGGTTATTTGTTTGTAACAAGATAGGTTTTGGCATCATAAAAAATGGGGAAATTGTTGGGAGATGAATTTTAATAAAGATTTATGATTTTGATTAGATCCCAAAACCCTTGAGTATGACATGTTCAGAATGATCTTGATAAGTTGAGTCAGGATTCAGTTTTTAGAATATTCAGGATGTTATCTGCAGAATGTATAGTCGTGAGATATAGTTCGAGATAATTCTTGAAGACTCGATGGGATCTTGAGTGGCGAAGACTCAATGAGAAGACTCAAAGACATCGGTCAATTATAAACTACAAAGATTCAGAAGACCCTGAAGACTCAGAAGACTCTGAAGACACAAAGACTGAAGACTGAGAAATTAAAGATCAAGAATACTGAAGGCACAGTAATTACTGAAGAATCAGTGAGGTATCAATGCTCAAGATGAACTCCGAATGTTCCGAGGCAATTGAATATATCTATCGAAGGATGCAATCTTTGAGAAGATCGCGATTCCTTAGAAAGTTAGATATCCGCCAAGACATTCAAATGCAGACAAAAAGGAACTAAGTCGAAGTGTTGTTAAGGTTATATCAAACTCGAGTTTGTAAATCAAAAAAGAGCCGTTGAAGGTGTCTACCTTTAATCGAGACAAAAGTCAAAAAGAGAAAGACAACATGCACCATACTAACACCGACAAAGATGATGTGTCTCTGAAAAAAATGTCGATGTACAAAAGTTCAGATAATTCGAAAAAAGTGAAGATTTTTACATGGAAGGTTATTGCCTAGAAAGTGTTAGGGAGTTTCAAACCCTAAATATAGCCGTTTCACACACCACAAGAGGGAACTCACGAAAGGACGTCTCTCCAACGGATAGTTTTCAAGAGTGACCTTGGTGTATGCCTATAAATCTTGGTGACCCTATACATTGTAAGGTTTCTTATTATAAGGGAAATTTTTATTTAGAACTTAAGAGCTCAAGCTTATTCTTGTAAAAGTTAAAAGCACTCAGGTATAAAAAACTTAGAATTTCCCAAGTGTTTCAATATTGAAGAGAGCTCACTATACTAAGCCTAGCTTGATAAGAATTATCCAAAGCTTAGTCGAGATATCCTAACCCTTTGCATTGTGCTTCATTGTAAAGGATGTCTCATCCTAGTTGAAACCAACAAAGAAACCCCAAACCCTTGTGAAGGTAGTTGGAGTGTGTTTGTTGGTGAGAAGTGTTCTAAAGAGTTAGTAAACCACGCGGAGTATTTGAAGCTAATGATGTTACTTAAGGATCCCTTTTATTTTTTAGACTTAGTTTTTTTTTTTTTTATATATTAAAAATTTCAAATTAGGTCATAATTCACTCTATTGGATTCTTATTATAAGAAATGGATTGTCCCCTTGTATTTTTTGTTAGCCTACTTTATGTGATTTGTTTTGTAAATAATTTTGTAAATAAGTAAACTTTTTTCTACATAGTTAGGGACGTTGCTTTTTATTTACTTAGTAAATATTTCGAGTTGATTCAATTTCTTATGACCTTCTTTTTTTTTTTGTGTATAAGGTTAATCATTAATCTATTTTACGTTTATTTAGTTTTGATAATATATTATCGTGACTTACAATTATGTCTATGAAATAAATTTATATATTTAATGAAAATTTTATTATCTTCTCTTCGTCCATGCTTTTTATTCTTTTTGTCATTGTATGTCTTTTTTACTTTTCATATATTTAAGTTAATGATGTTACAACATAAATAGAATTTCTTTTATTTTTTAGACTTGAGTCGGATTTTTTTTATATATTAACTTATAATTTCAAATTTAAACCATTCTTATTATAAGAAATTGATTGTGTTAATTTTTGTTAACTTTATTGATTTGTATGGTCAATTTTGTAAATAATATTTATCTTTTCTAAATAGTTAGGGACGTTGCTTTTATTTACTTAGTTTGACTTTTTTTTTTTTTGTAATAAAAGTTAATCATTAATTATTTTAAGTTTATTTAGTTTTGGAATCAATCCATTGAAGTTGAAATAAGTGAAATTTATTCCTAATCTTTTTATTTTAAGAAAGGATTTTCGTAAATAGTTATAAGAAATAATTGTCCCTTTTATTTTTTAAAATTTTTTTTTGTTTAATTTTAATTTTAATTTTATTTTTGTTATGGTGCAATTTTTATTATAAATATAATTTTACCTACTTTATAGTGAAATTTTTAGACGATTTTGATTTTACCAATATTAGGGACGTTTTTTATTTACTTAGTTAATATTAGGGTTAATTATTTCTTTTATTTTTTGATCCAAGCAACTCGGGATCTATTTTAAGTTTTTTTTGAGATATATGAAGGATTATGTTACATGAAATAAATTTATTTTTTATTTTCGGGATTTTGTTTTGATAATATTTTTTATTTTTTATTTTTTCTGTATAAGGTTAATCTAATCTATTTTTTAAATTTATATTTAATTATAACGTGATTTCAAAAAAGAAAAAGTTTTATAGCCTATTATAATTTTATGGTGCAATTTTGTATATAGGAAAGTTTCTTTTTACATAGTTCATCTTTTTGTAAGATCAATTCTTATGTTTTTTACTTTCCGGGACCATTAACATTTTAAGTTTATTTTAGTTTGTTATTACATAAATAGTAACTTAATGCTACCCTTTTATTTTTTAGACTTGAAGTTGATTCTTTTTTTTTATATATTAACTTATAATTTCAAATTAGGTCCTAATTCACTCTATTGGATTCTTATTATTAGAAATGGATTGTCCCTTATATTTTTTGTTAGTCTACTTTATATTGATTTGTATGGTGCAATTTTGTAAATAATATTTCGAGGAAAGTTCAATTTCTTTTTCTACATAGTTAGGAACGTTATTTAGTTTTTTATTTACTTAGTTAATATTTGAGTTGATTCAATTTCTTATGATCTTCTTTTTATTTTTGTGTATAATGAAGGTTAATCATTAATTTATTTTAAGTTTATTTAGTTTTGATAATATATTATAACGTGACTTACAGTTATGTCTATGAAATAAATTTATATATTTAATGAAAAATTTATTATCTTCTCTTCGTCCATGCTTTTTATTCTTTTGCCATTTTATGTCTTTTTACTTTCCAATTTACAACACAACACACACATATTTGAAGCAATGATGTTACACATAAATAGTAACTTAATGCTACCCCTTTTATTTTTTAGACTTGAAGTTCAGATTTTTTTTTATATATTAACTTATAATTTCAAATTAGGTCCTAATTCACTCTAATGGATTCTTATTATTAGAAATGGATTGTCCCTTGTATTTTTTGTTAGCCTACTTTATAGTGATTTGTATGTTGCAATTTTGCAAATAATATTTCGAGGAAAGTTGCTCTTTTTCTACATAGTTAGGGACGTTGCTTTTATTTACTTAGTTAATATTTGAGTTGATTCAATTTCTTATGATCTTCTTTTATTTTTGTTTATAATGAAGGTTAATCAATAATCTATTTTAAGTTTACTTAGTTTTGATAATATATTATAACGTGACTTACAATTATGTCTATGAAATAAATTTATATATTTAATGAAAATTTTATTATCTTCCCTTCGTCCATGCATTTTATTCTTTTGTCATTTTATGTCTTTTTACTTTCCAATTTACAAGACAACACACAAATATTTGAAGCAATGATGTTACACATAAATAGTAACTTAATGCTACCCCTTTTATTTTTTAGACTTGAAGTTCAGATTTTTTTTTATATATTAACTTATAATTTCAAATTAGGTCCTAATTCACTCTATTGGATTCTTATTATTAGAAATGGATTGTCCCTTGTATTTTTTGTTAGCCTACTTTATATTGATTTGTATGGTGCAATTTTGCAAATAATATTTCGAGGAAAGTTGCTCTTTTTCTACAAAGTTAGGGACGTTGCTTTTATTTAATTAGTTAATATTTGAGTTGATTCAATTTCTTATGATCTTCTTTTATTTTTGTGTATAATGAAGGTTAATCATTAATTTATTTTAAGTTTATTTAGTTTTGATAATATATTATAACGTGAATTACAGTTATGTCTATGAAATAAATTTATATATTTAATGAAAATTTTATTATCTTCTTCTTTTCGTCCATAATTTTTTTATTCTTTTGCCATTTTATGTCTTTTTACTTTCCAATTTACAACACAACACACACATATTTGAAGCAATGATGTTACACATAAATAGTAACTTAATGCTACCCCTTTTATTTTTTAGACTTGAAGTTCAGATTTTTTTTTATATATTAACTTATAATTTCAAATTAGGTCCTAATTCACTCTATTGGATTCTTATTATTAGAAATGGATTGTCCCTTGTATTTTTTGTTAGCCTACTTTATAGTGATTTGTATGTTGCAATTTTGCAAATAATATTTCGAGGAAAGTTGCTCTTTTTCTACATAGTTAAGGACGTTGCTTTTATTTTCTTAGTTAATATTTGAGTTGATTCAATTTCTTATGATCTTCTTTTATTTTTGTGTATAATGAAGGTTAATCAATAATCTATTTTAAGTTTATTTAGTTTTGACAATATATTATAACGTGACTTACAATTATGTCTATAAAATAAATTTATATATTTAATAAATATTTTATTATCTTCTCTTCGTACATGCTTTTTATTCTTTTGCCATTTTATGTCTTTTTACTTTCCAATTTACAACACAACACACACATATTTGAAGCAATGATGTTACACATAAATAGTAACTTAATGCTACCCCTTTTAATTTTTAGACTTGAAGTTCAGATTTTTTTTTATATATTAACTTATAATTTCAAATTAGGTCCTAATTCACTCTATTGTATTCTTATTATTAGAAATGGATTGTCCCTTGTATTTTTTGTTAGCCTACTTTATAGTGATTTGTATGGTGCAATTTTGTAAATAATATTTCGAGGAAAGTTGCTCTTTTTCTGCATAGTTAGGGACGTTGCTTTTGTTTACTTAGTTAATATTTGAGTTGATTCAATTTCTTATGACCTTCTTTTATTTTTGTGTATAATGAAGGTTAATCATTAATCTATTTTAAGTTTATTTAGTTTTGATAATATATTATAACGTGACTTACAGTTATGTCTATGAAATAAATTTATATATTTAATGAATATTTTATTATCTTCTCTTCGTCCATGCTTTTTATTCTTTTGTCATTGTATGTCTTTTTACTTTCCATTTTACAAAACAACACATACGTATTTGAAGCAATGATGTTACACATAAATAGTAACTTAATGCTACCCCTTTTATTTTTTAGACTTGATGTTCAGATTTTTTTTATATATTAACTTATAATTTCAAATTAGGTCATAATTCACTCTATTGGATTCTTATTATAAGAAATGGATTGTCCCTTATATTTTTTGTTAGCCTACTTTATAGTGATTTGTATGGTGCAATTTTGTAAATAATATTTCGAGGAATGTTGCTCTTCTTCTACATAGTTAGGGACGTTGCTTTTATTTACTTAGTTAATATTCGAGTTGATTCAATTCCTTATGATCTTCTTTTATTTTTGTGTATAATGAAGGTTAATCATTAATCTATTTTACGTTTATTTAGTTTTGATAATATATTATAACGTGACTTACAATTATGTCTATGAAATAAATTTATATATTTAATGAAAATTTTATTATCTTCTCTTCGTCCATGCTTTTTATTCTTTTGTCATTGTATGTCTTTTTACTTTCCAATTTACAATACAATACATACGTATTTGAAGCAATGATGTTACACATAAATAGTTATTTAATGCTACCCCTTTTATTTTTTAGACTTGAAGTTCAGATTTTTTTTATATATTAACTTATAATTTCAAATTAGGTCCTAATTCACTCTATTGGATTCTTATTATAAGAAATGGATTGTCCCTTATATTTTTTGTTAGCCTACTTTATAGTGATTTGTATGGTGCAATTTTGTAAATAATATTTCGAGGAATGTTGCTCTTCTTCTACATAGTTAGGGACGTTGCTTTTATTTACTTAGTTAATATTTGAGTTGATTCAATTCCTTATGATCTTCTTTTATTTTTGTGTATAATGAAGGTTAATCATTAATCTATTTTAAGTTTATTAAGTTTTGATAATATATTATAACGTGACTTACAGTTATGTCTATGAAATAAATTTATATATTTAATAAAAATTTTATTATCTTCTCTTCGTCCATGCTTTTTATTCTTTTGTCATTTTATGTCTTTTGACTTTCCAATTTACAACACAACACACACATATTTGAAGCAATGATGTTACACATAAATAGTAACTTAATGATCCCTCTTTTATTTTTTAGACTTGAAGTTCAGATTTTTTTTTTACATATTAACTTATAATTTCAAATTAGGTCATAATTCACTCTATTGGATTCTTATTATTAGAAATGGATTGTCCCTTGTATTTTTTGTTAGCCTACTTTATAGTGATTTGTATGGTGCAATTTTGTAAATAATATTTCGAGGAAAGTTGCTCTTTTTCTACATAGTTAGGGACGTTGCTTTTATTTACTTAGTTAATATTTGAGTTGATTCAATTTCTTATGACCTTCTTTTATTTTTGTGTATAATGAAGGTTAATCATTAATCTATTTTAAGTTTATTTAGTTTTGATAATATATTATAACGTGACTTACAGTTATGTCTATGAAATAAATTTATATATTTAATGAAAATTTTATTATCTTCTCTTCGTCCATGCTTTTTATTCTTTTGTCATTGTATGTCTTTTTACTTTCCAATTTACAATACAACACATACGTATTTGAAGCAATGATGTTACACATAAATAGTAACTTAATGCTACCCCTTTTATTTTTTAGACTTGAAGTTCAGATTTTTTTTATATATTAACTTATAATTTCAAATTAGGTCCTAATTCACTCTATTGGATTCTTATTATAAGAAATGGATTGTCCCTTATATTTTTTGTTAGCCTACTTTATAGTGATTTGTATGGTGCAATTTTGCAAATAATATTTCGAGGAAAGTTGCTCTTTTTCTACATAGTTAGGGACGTTGCTTTTATTTACTTAGTTAATATTTGAGTTGATTCAATTTCTTATGACCTTCTTTTATTTTTGTGTATAATGAAGGTTAATCATTAATCTATTTTAAGTTTATTTAGTTTTGATAATATATTATAACGTGACTTACAGTTATGTCTATGAAATAAATTTATATATTTAATGAAAATTTTATTATCTTCTCTTCATCCATGCTTTTTATTCTTTTGTCATTGTATGTCTTTTTACTTTCCAATTTACAATACAACACATACGTATTTGAAGCAATGATGTTACACATAAATAGTAACTTAATGCTACCCCTTTTATTTTTTAGACTTGATGTTCAGATTTTTTTTATATATTAACTTATAATTTCAAATTAGGTCCTAATTCACTCTATTGGATTCTTATTATAAGAAATGGATTGTCCCTTATATTTTTTGTTAGCCTACTTTATAGTGATTTGTATGGTGCAATTTTGTAAATAATATTTCGAGGAAAGTTGCTCTTCTTCTACATAGTTAGGGACGTTGCTTTTATTTACTTAGTTAATATTTGAGTTGATTCAATTTCTTATGACCTTCTTTTATTTTTGTGTATAATGAAGGTTAATCATTAATCTATTTTAAGTTTATTTAGTTTTGATAATATATTATAACGTGACTTACAGTTATGTATATGAAATAAATTTATATATTTAATGAAAATTTTATTATCTTCTCTTCGTCCATGCTTTTTATTCTTTTGTCATTGTATGTCTTTTTACTTTCCAATTTACAATACAACACATACGTATTTGAAGCAATGATGTTACACATAAATAGTAACTTAATGCTACCCCTTTTATTTTTTAGACTTGAAGTTCAGATTTTTTTTATATATTAACTTATAATTTCAAATTAGGTCCTAATTCACTCTATTGGATTCTTATTATAAGAAATGGATTGTCCCTTATATTTTTTGTTAGCCTACTTTATAGTGATTTGTATGGTGCAATTTTGTAAATAATATTTTGAGGAAAGTTGCTCTTCTTCTACATAGTTAGGGACGTTGCTTTTATTTACTTAGTTAATATTTGAGTTGATTCAATTTCTTATGACCTTCTTTTATTTTTGTGTATAATGAAGGTTAATCATTAATCTATTTTAAGTTTATTTAGTTTTGATAATATATTATAACGTGACTTACAGTTATGTCTATGAAATAAATTTATATATTTAATGAAAAATTTTATTATCTTCTCTTCGTCTATGCTTTTTATTCTTTTTCCATTTCATGTCTTTTTACTTTAAAATTAACAACACAACACAAACATATTTGAAGCAATGATGTTACACATAAATAGTAACTTAATGCTACCCCTTTTATTTTTTAGACTTGAAGTTCAGATTTTTTTTTATATATTAACTTATAATTTCAAATTAGGTCCTAGTTCACTCTATTGGATTCTTATTATAAGAAATGGATTATCCCTTATATTTTTTGTTAGCCTACTTTATAGTGATTTGTATGGTGCAATTTTGCAAATAATATTTCGAGGAAAGTTGCTCTTTTTCTACATAGTTAGAGACGTTGCTTTTATTTACTTAGTTAATATTTGAGTTGATTCAATTTTTATGATTTTTTTTTATTTTTGTGTATAATGAAGGTTAATCATTAATCTATTTTAAGTTTATTTAGTTTTGATAATATATTATAACGTGACTTACAGTTATGTATATGAAATAAATTTATATATTTAATGAAAATTTTATTATCTTATCTTCGTCCATGCTTTTTATTCTTTTGCCATTTTATGTCTTTTTACTTTCCAATTTACAACACAACACACACATATTTGAAGCAATGATGTTACACATAAATAGTAACTTAATGCTACCCCTTTTATTTTTTAGACTTGAAGTTCAGATTTTTTTTTATATATTAACTTATAATTTCAAATTAGGTCCTAATTCACTCTATTGGATTCTTATTATTAGAAATGGATTGTCCCTTGTATTTTTTGTTAGCCTACTTTATAGTGATTTGTATGGTGCAATTTTGCAAATAATATTTCGAGGAAAGTTGCTCTTTTTCTACATAGTTAGGGACATTGCTTTTATTTACTTAGTTAATATTTGAGTTGATTCAATTTCTTATGATCTTCTTTTATTTTTGTGTATAATGAAGGTTAATCATTAATCTATTTTAAGTTTATTTAGTTTTGATAATATATTATAACATGACTTACAGTTATGTCTATGAAATAAATTTATATATTTAATGAAAATTTTATTATCTTCTCTTCGTCCATGTTTTTTGATCTTTTTCCATTTTATGTCTTTTTACTTTCCAATTTACAACACAACACACACATATTTGAAGATATGTTGTTAAACATAAATAGAAACTTAATGCTACCCCTTTTATTTTTTAGACTTGAAATTCAGATTTTTTTTTATATATTAACTTATAATTTCAAATTAGGTCCTAATCCACTCTATTGGATTCTTATTATTAGAATTGGATTGTCCCTTGTATTTTTTGTTAGCCTACTTTATAGTGATTTGTATGGTGCAATTTTGCAAATAATATTTCGAGGAAAGTTGCTCTTTTTCTACATAGTTAGGGACGTTGCTTTTATTTACTTAGTTAATATTTGAGTTGATTCAATTTCTTATGAGCTTATTTTATTTTTGTGTATAATGAAGGTTAATCAATAATCTATTTTAAGTTTATTTAGTTTTGATAATATATTATAACGTGACTTACAGTTATGTCTATGAAATAAATTTATATATTTAATAAAAATTTTATTATCTTCTCTTCGTCCATGCTTTTTATTCTTTTTCCATTTTATGTCTTTTTACTTTCCAATTTACAACACAACACACACATATTTGAAGCAATGATGTTACACATAAATAGTAACTTAACATTACCCCTTTTATTTTTTAGACCTGAAGTTCAGATTTTTTTTATATATTAACTTATAATTTTAAATTAGGTCCTAATTCACTCTATTGGATTCTTATTATTAGAAATGGATTGTCCCTTGTATTTTTTGTTAGCCTACTTTATAGTGATTTTATGGTGCAATTTTGTAAATAATATTTCGAGGAAAGTTGCTATTTTTCTACATAGTTAGGGACGTTGCTTTTATTTACTTAGTTAATATTTGAGTTGATTCAATTTTTTATGATCTTCTTTTATTTCTGTGTATAATGAAGGTTAATCATTAATCTATTTTAAGTTTATTTAGTTTTGCTAATATATTATAACGTGACTTACCGTTATGTCTATGAAATAAATTTATATATTTAATAAAATTTTTATTATCTTCTCTTCGTCCATGCTTTTTATTCTTTTGCCATTTTATGTCTTTTTACTTTCCAATTTACAACACAACACACACATATTTGAAGCAATGATGTTACCCATAAATAGTAACTTAATGCTACCCCTTTTATTTTTAAGACTTGAAGTTCAGATTTTTTTTATATATTAACTTATAATTTTAAATTAGGTCATAATTCACTCTATTGGATTCTTATTATTAGAAATGGATTGTCCCTTGTATTTTTTGTTAGCCTACTTTATAGTGATTTGTATGGTGCAATTTTGCAAATAATATTTCGAGGAAAGTTGCTCTTTTTCTACATAGTTAGGGGCGTTGCTTTTATTTACTTAGTTAATATTTGAGTTGATTCAATTTCTTATGATCTTCTTTTATTTTTGTGTATAATGAAGGTTAATCATTAATCTATTTTAAGTTTATTTAGTTTTGATAATATATTATAACGTGACTTACAGTTATGTCTAAAAAATATATTATACACAAAATAGATTACACTTGGCACCATGCTAGCATTGACGCTTGGCAATAATATAGGGCGACACTTGACAATAATATAGAGCGACACTTGACAGCTTCTGGTGAAGGACATCCTCCTTTTATATAATATAAGATAAGACTGGTGAAAATTCTTAATTTAAAACTTGTGTCAAATTTTGATGATATGAGGGATTTGACCTCACTCCTTACACGACAATATTTCTTCCAAGATAACTTATTTTATTTTTTTCCTCAGCTTTCGAGTGTTGGTGGATTTGGATGGAAAATAACTCCTCCTTTAGCTTGATCAGATCATGCGTCACTATTTGAAAAGTTATTTATAGGGAAGTATATTTACATGGAAAATTCACATATTCTCAGTCCGATCTTAAATAACCTATGCTTTATGATTTACCGGTGAAATTAAGAATTGATGTACAATAATAAATTTATCCCTATTAATTAGATTGATTTTAAAATTGCAAGTTTTTCTTTTTAAGAATTGAAATAAGGACGAAAAATATCCAAAACATTAATTAATTAGAAACAAAATCACTAATTTAAAGAAATCAATTGCTTAAAATTGGATGGAGTGCCGCAAATACTTCAGAATGATCTTTTTGCACCATGACATTGATAAAGGTCAGAATTTTACTCCAAATTCGACTTGGTTATTTGTCGCAATAATTTCGCCTCCTTTGTCAGGGCGAATTGATTTTTAAGTTTGATTTGGAGTGTTATTTTGGTTTATTACCATTATTTCTAATTTATTTTATTCCTTTTCCCATTAATATTTTTCCCTTTTGGCTTTTACATTACTTAATTTAGCAAAATCATTTTTGTCCGGTTTTCGTCCATAATTTCGACAATTATCCTTAACATTTGTTTCAAATAAATTTAAAAAAAGGACAAAGTCACACTAAATTCAGTTCATATGTGTGTAAAGCAATGATTGTTCGTGCGTAGGAGCATAAGACCTCAATAATTGCGTTTGACAGCCAGCCTTTTTTTGTGTCAGAATTCAGATAAAATCTATTTGTGAATGAAAGTTAGTTAAAATAAAAATATGAAAAAATAATAATCCGAGTCAGGGCTATTTACGTCTTTTGACCTCCTGGAATCTTATTCTCCTTTCTAATCTCGCTCTTTTCCCTGTACAAAACAAGGGCAACCAAATTTCGTCAAAGGAAAAAAGAAAAATAAAAAACATTCTTACAGCTTGCAAAAAAATTGGGGGCGCCTGATACAACAGAAGCAACAGAGTAAATCCCTAAATTAATTTAAGGTATCCTCTAATGTCGCAGCATCTTATGTTAATTCCTCACTTCTTGCGTCTGTGTTTCGTTTTTGTTTTGTTATTTTGAATGTTGGTGATTAGATCGATGGGCGGATCTTGATTTTTGGATACCAATTGAGCTTTTTTCTTTAATAATTAGAAGGGGCTGCTTGAATTGATGATTTGTTGTTTGATTTCTTTCCTTTTGGTGTCTGCATTCTTCTTTTCTTCTTCAATTTTTCGAGATGTTTGGTAATGGAATTTTTCAAGATAAATTGTGAAGAAGTTGCTGATCTTTCAGCTCAATAACTTCAAAAGAAACGTGTTTTCCTGTCATAATTCTGGTCTCGCGCTCTTGAGTTTCGATCCGAATATATTTTTGCCGTGTGAATGTTCATGTTTCTACTAAATTCGCGAGAAAGAGATTCTTGTTATGTGGAATTATTAGTGATTTCAAGGGCTAGATATTTCTTCTAAATAATTGGGCTTCTTTTTAAGTATGTCATTGCTTTACTCTATTAGTTAGAATGTCAAGTGTCTGAACATGTACAAGCACATAATCATGAACATATCTCTTCTCTAGGAATAGGACCAGAAAATTGGGTTAGATTTGAATTTTTAATGCAGAGGAATTTTAACATGTTCAAACAATTTCACTTCAAATTCTCGTATATAATTAATTATATAACTTGATATAGAATCGAGAGATGGATGCATGGTTGCAGGGCTGGTCCTTCTATGAGGCCAATGAATCCTTCGATTCAAGCCATAAAATTTACAAATTTTTAGGGGCTTATTACTTAATACATTATATATATATATATATATATATAATAAATGGAATATAAACAAAGATTGTGTTCTAGTCTATTGACCCATTCTTACGTAATGTATGACACTAGCCCAGATTCAAACTCTATTAGTTGCGAAACCTAGAACAAAAGCAGGCGCTGAAAACAATAAACAAAAAAGGGGAAGGAGAAAATAAAATAGAAGGGGGGAAAATTATGAGAGAGTGATTGAGTAAAGTATTTTTTCTTCTTGCTTTCAAGGAGTGTTTTTCAATTTGATTTCTTCTTTCAAGTCTCAACTTGCAAGGATGGTCAATTTTTAATTCTACTTGATCTGCCTTGTTTGAAATGTATCAACTTCATAGCTGCCTAGCTAGTTTTGGTTCAGGGATTCTGTGCTTCATTGTGTTTATCGTTTTCTCGTTGAAGATTTTCAGAAGCCTGTAAGGTGATAAATGGAGGAAATGTATACCTCTGCTACGAGAAGATGGGAGGATATGGATATCGATATCTTGGTCAGGATTTTCCAGAATCTTGATATCTTTGAACTAACCTCCGGTGTTGGTCATGTTTGTCGAACATGGAGAATGGCAGCCTGTGACCCTTTGCTCTGGAAGACCCTTGACATAACATTGCTGAAATCAAACTTTATCAAGATCCCGTTAGAGCCATATGTGTATGTGGATGGTCGATCTGATAAAACATTTACGCGGGTTCTCAAGATTGCTTTGAATCTCAGCCGTGGAAGCATAACAACCCTGATTTTTCATTACAATATGTACGTTAGTGACGACCAATTGACATATACAGCTGAAAGGTACATCTTAAAAGAACTCTATCTCTCTCTCTCGTGCTAAGATTTCTAGTTAAGCGTTCACCTCTGTTTTGTTCTCATGTTTCTAGATATTAAATGTTATCAAAAAAAATTATTAGGGCAAAAAAAGTTAACTAGCTGTATTACATTGCATCATTTGCCTGCTTTAGTGCTTTTACATATAACATTACTCATTTCTGATGACCATGGCTCGTTCCATTCAATCAAAGGTTTCTTCGAGTATTTCTATTTTCATATGATAGTAATATAGTTGCTTTTGCTTATACTCACTTTTATTACACGATTCTAAATAACTAACAGAAAATTCTTAGGGGGCACTTGGTTCAAATTCTTTAATGGGAATGGTAATGAGAATCATTGAATAGTGGATTACAATGAAAATGATGGTTACATTGTTAGTGTCTGCTCTAATCTTGGTATAATTAGGAACAAAAAATGATTGCTGGTTGAGGAATGGTGATATGATTGTAGAAAAGTGATTGTAGGAGAGGAGGTAGTTAACCAAAATGAGGTAATGATTAACTTATTTTGAGTCTCATTACCTCGTACGAAGTATGATGAATGTGAATTGATCATCTTTAATTCTCATTAACCACCAAAACTACTCATTCTCATTCTCATTACCATCCTATTGAATCACCCCATTATTTGCGCTTGCTTGTTTAAACAAGAAGATTGATATACTTGAAACCAACATCTTAGATAGCTATCTGGCGCTCGTACTTTAATTTATAGCCAAGCAGTTGTATACACAGGTGCACCGTGCAACTAGTGTGTATTTTTAATAAGTATTAGTTGTTTCACTAGAAAGTATTAGTTGTTTTACTAAAAGTGAGTTATGCAGCACAGGTGTGTTACTCTAATTTAAACATGTTATGTGCTAATATTCTATGTACCTTTCCGTAATGCAGGTGCCCTCGTCTGAAGCGCCTGATCATGCCAGTATGGAACCGAATAAAAAAGACGGGCATATGCCGAGCCATCCGTATATGGAAAGATCTCGAGTCACTGACAATGCCCAGCATCGCGAGCCCCCCATATCTAATGGAGGAAATCGGTCGAAGTTGCAAGAATTTCGCCGAATTGAAGATCATGGGACCTTGTGACGCCAACTTCGCAGCCACCCTCGCCACATTCTTACCAAACCTAAAAGTTCTAAGCATTCGTTGCTCCGTTCTTGTCAGGGAGGCTCTGATCACAATTTTGGAGGACCTACATGGCCTAGAGGTGCTCAACATATCTCATTGCCTACTCGTTGATGCCCCTCCACACCCCGCTCCTAGAAAAGTGCTCAAAGGGTTCGACAAATCGATTCTTGAAAAAGCTAGCAGGTTGAAGAAATTCGTTACGTGCATGACAGATTCGTGCACCATGTGTGAACGGACGAAGAACGATGAAGGGCTGATAAGGTGGTACAAGTACGAGGAAGATCTTTGGAGAGTGGACGAAGTGAGTTCCCTTGCTATATGATAGGTAGAAAGCCTCGAGTATTGCCACCCCTTAAATCTGGTACGTATAAATTATTAATAAGATAATAAGGCATGCGTTGAGAGATGGTAAATATAGGTGTTCTTCGACTGGATGCTACAAACGCAGCATCTTTTAGATGCCGTTTGATGAGGGGACACTCAAGGCATGTTGATGTAGATATACTCTTTGATACTTCAAATGTAGAATGGAGAATTTGACTCTCATCTTCATTCTATCTCTATTTGTTTATTTTTGGTCCAAGAAACTACATAATTTTTATTTTTTTATTTTTGTATTCAATATGAGCTCTATTTCTGGTCCAAAAAAGAAACCCTCATGCTTCATTTGGATGGATGAATTTGAAATTCGTGAATTTCACACACAAATCATCACTCTCTCCATTTGAATTAAATGAATTTACAATCTGAGCGTGCATAATATGACTAGTGTGGTTGTTCGTGTTTTGATTGTGTGTTTTTTTATCTACTACACTCCTATTTATTGCTTTTAATATCTGTTTTCATCTTGTTTGATATCAAGTATGAGTTCGAAGCATGGTTTGATATCTGTTTTCATCTTGTGTTTCATAGGGTGTAAACTTAACACATATGAAATGTTTATTAATAATGCTAGTATTTAGTACACGTAAAAATGTTTGATTATTTTGGAATAAATTGAACCTGAAACTGGAAAAAGTGTCGCCACATGTTTCATATTTATTGATTTTGTTGGGTTCTCGCGGGGCACATGCTTTTCCCAGATTTATTATAAAATAGAAAAAATATCAATTCAGGTTCTGAAATATGATAAATTTATCAATTTAAGGTCTGAAATATTTTTTCTATCGATTCAAGACCTGAAATATAAACTATCAATCCGGGTGAAAAAATAAACTATCAATTTGAAATTTATAAATTTTAAGACCATGTTTGACACATATATTTTCGTGCCCTTATATCACGTTCTTTTTTTTTTTTTATTTTTAGGGTTTACGGTTCAGGCCGGTTCGAGGGTTTAGGGTTCATGGTTGAGTTTAGGATTCAACGTTTAGGGTTTAGGGTTTAGTGTTCGGGATTTGGGGTTTAGTGCCAAACACGACCTTAAAATTTATAAGCGCCTAATTGATAATTTTATTTTTTTTAGGCTTGGATTGATAGTTTTCTATCTTTCAGGCCTTGAATAGATAGAAAAAATCTTTCAGACCTTAAATTGATAGATTTATCATCTTTCAGACCCTGAATTGATAAAACTCTTATAAAATATTAATAGTAATAAGTTCAAGTTAAAAAAGGGAGCTGAAAGTGCAGTTTTTGGCTTTTAGGATGTGCAGACAAAAAGGTTGAAGCTCAATTGTGAGAATTCGTTTTTTTTTTTTTTTTCTGGAGACACAATTGTGAGAATTCTTGTTGCTCATGTTTTTGGAATGATGAAAATGAGAATCGTAAGATGTGCCTTAAATATATATATATATATATATATATATGTGGGTTTTTTAAAATTAAATTGAAAGTTTGTTGGGTGAACACGGTTGCGCTATTGAGATGAACCTAGTGAGAAGAATTGGGTTTGGGGTACAGAGGGGAGTATACCTTAAAAAAAAAATAAAAAAAATAAGGAGTATGAATCTAATTAACATAACTCATCGCCAGTATTGACAATTATGGGATTCGATAATAATTGTTGACTCACCAAAAATGTGTACAATATTGTCAGATTCCTCTCTCAAACCAAATTTCTGCTTGTTTGTTAATTTCTTCGTTCACGTTTTTAAAACCTCATATGGCCATTAATTATTATGATCAATTTAAATCACATATGAGCACAAACTTGGGTGGTTGATGTTGCATCGTACAAAAAAGGAGTATCTATCCATAGTACTTTATCATATAAAATATATATATATTTGAATAATCTGATAAAATTAGTTGTTAGTACATCAAGCACTCAAACACTACACAAATTCACCAAGCCATCTTATAATTCCATACTCCAATTCGTTTTCAAAGGGAATCGAATCTAAGTCTCTCACTCAATTAAGGAGCTCAGTGGCCAGGTGGGCTAAGTCACCTGGTTATCCTATAAAATATTAATAAATAATTCTTTTTACGCGCCACACTATTTTATCACATAAAATATTACTCATTCCGTCTCAAATATATAGTCTTGTTTGACTTTTCCACCTATTAAAAAATTGTATTAAAAAAGTAAATTAAACAAGTTATATTTCTATTATACCCCTATTTAATAATTATTATAGTTTTCAATCTAATTAATGTATAAGATTATATTAATAAATTAATTAGAAAAAATTACTCTATATAGGAACAGTCTATATATTTGAGACAATAAAAGGAAAATAAACATATATTATTGGTATAGAGTGAGTAATAAATAACTTTTTCTACTCCCAATATTTTATCACTTTATTACATTAAATACTAATAAATACTCCATTCTATTCAAAATATAAATGTTTTAACTTATTGTATAATTTACTTTTAATTTGATGTTATGACTTTTATTTTCCTACACTATTCTTATTTAATATTTTTTCTTTACTTTCTTATTTTACTCCCTATTATGTCATTAAAGATAATTTATCATTAAATAAGATTAAATTTAGTATAATTTTTTTTTATTAATAAACGTGCAAAATATCAAAATATTTTATATTTTGAATAGGAGTGAGTAATTTTTTCTTAAACTCTAAATACACAGTAATTGGATAGTTAAGATTGGGACTGAGAAAGTATTATAAAATAATAAAGCAGTCCAAAAGGCCGTCTCCGTGGTCAATTATATCGCAATTTCGTTGTCAAGATATTATATATCAACACAAACACTCCATTTTCGTATTCCCCTCTTATTTTCTTCTTCTCACTTCCTCCTATCTCTCTATCTTCTCTCTCTCTAGCACTTCAATGGCGCTCGAGTTGTGGGAGACATTGAAAGAATCGATCACCGTATACACAGGCCTCACCCCCTCCACTTTCTTCACAGTTGTCGCTGTAGGCCTCACCCTTTACTATGTAGTCTCCAATCTCTTCGGTTCCGATGACCGACATGTCCCCCAGACTTCCAGAGCTTTTGAGGAACAGGCCGACCCTCTGCCTCCTCCAGTTCAGCTCGGCGAGATCACTGCTGATGAGCTTAAACAGTACGACGGCTCTGATCCCAAGAAGCCCTTGCTCATGGCTATCAAGAGTCAGATCTATGATGTCTCCCAGAGCAGGTTCAATTCAATTTCTCCTTATTCCTATGTTTTTTCAGCTACGTTTCTTCTGTTTCCTTGATTAATTGATTGATTGATTGGCTGTTTGGTGATTTGGAGCTGGGGGCTTGATGGTTAATTTGTGTTTTTTGCTTCGAGAAAGGGTTTTAGATGGTGCTGTTTGTTTTTTAAAATTAACTTAAATTTTGATAGGGTTTCGGTGATTATTGATGTTTTGTTTAGTTTTTGGCTCGCTTTGTGTATGAGAATTTGTGATAAATAGAAGGTTTGGGGAATTTACTCCTTTCCCTTTTTTGGCGGAGCTATCGATTCTCTTGGTCTATTTCTCATGTTCCATGTTTGATTTAAGGTTGCTTATTCTTTGACGGGTTCTTTCTCATGTATAAAGTGATTAACTTTCCTCAGAATCAGGGTACTTTTGCTTCTTTAGACTTTTGATTTGTATAAAGATAGTATAATCTGTTTTCCTTTTTCAAAACAAGAAAGAACTTGTGTCCTATTTAATTTTTTGAGCAAATCTTTTTTCTTGTTTGATGGAGTAAGATCATCAACATTGTGTTATCATCTATTTGTTTGATTTTGCTTTCTTATGCACTCTCTATACAGTTTTATATTTATTTGTTGGTATGTTGAAAGTGAAATGGAGTTCTTGCAATGGTTGTCACAAGGGATCTGAAGTTCGCACCTTCAATATCAATCATACGAGTTTTTCCCTGTTTGTTCCAACTAATTGGAGCATGATTATTGCAACTTATACCCTTCCAACTACTCTTGTTTTCAACTATTCTGGCTCAATTTGCACATTTCATATTGTGAGCACACGCAATGGATTTGTTATTGTTAGTTGAACAAACTATTGCAATCATCATTGTGTTTGTTTGCTATATGCTGCATCTGTAACATAAATACACCAAACATTCAACTTCCATCTTCATGCTAGGGTCAAATAGGGAAACATTCTTGATTGTTTTGGTATAGTTTTTCTCGACCCCAATTCTTTTTGTCTGTCATTGCTCAAACTGAAAGTATCAGGAGGATCTTTTCTTACCGCCTTCATCTTTTCCAAAGGGCTTCTTTCAATACAAATGCAATTTTTAACCATCTCTTTTGTTACTATCATAGACGTGCATCATCATCTACAAGTTGTCCAACTAGTTTTGATTTCATTTTACAAATTTCAGATTCCCTAAATGTTTCGATATACCATTTCTCATTTTTTAAATTACAGGGTGTTTTACGGTCCGGGTGGACCGTATGCATTGTTTGCAGGAAAAGATGCAAGTAGAGCTCTTGCAAAGATGTCGTTCGAGGATAAAGATCTGACCGGTGATCTTACTGGGTTGGGCATGTTTGAGCTTGAAGCCTTGCAAGATTGGGAATACAAATTCATGAGCAAATATGTGAAGGTGGGAACTGTTAAAGCAACCATACCGGTAACTGACGGTGCTGCTGAAGGTCAGGCTAGCGGTGCTTCTGAAAGTGACGGTGCTGCTGCTAAGCCTGCAGAAGCTGAAGTTCCGAAACCTGCTGAAGAAGGTTCGTCTGAGAGCGCTCCTAAGAAAAGCGAGGAAACCGAAGCTGCTGATGCTCCTAAGAAAACTGAGGAAACCGTTTCTGCCGATTATGATGCGGAGAAAAATTAGTGAATTTTCATGAATGAGTTATGCATATCTGGTGGATCAGCTAATTCCACCTACTTATCTTGTTTACATAGAGTTTATTTTCATCTTATGAATGTACATCAAAACTTGATTGAACGTAATTCTTGAATAATGACTTTGAAGAAGCTTATGAAGGTGGGTTTTATACTTCGGTTTTTTTTTTTTTTGCAGCTAATTAATCGTTACTTTCCAGTGAATTATAACGGGGTAGCTACATGATTATGAATATCATAAACATCATCAGAATAATATTGTAGAGAAAAAGCCGAAAAGAGTAGCATGCAAGATTCCCCAGCGCCCTGCTCCCTTAAACCTCGAGTTCCTCAACTTTTGCAATTTATTTATCTTCATTTTATTGGTGTCTTCTTTTACAAATAAAGTGTACTTTTTTTTAGAGTTCTTTTCCATTTTCGTATAAAGTTGCAGAAAACCGTGTGCTTAGCTATAAAAAAATCATAATCATCATCTTCTGTTGGGACATTTTGTATGATGCATGAATGTGTATAGAAAGTTTCTCTTTATGTACTTCAGTCTAAAAAAATTTAGCATTATCTTTTTAAGAAAAAATTGAAATTATTCTCTTTCACTTTCTTGACAACTTGTTTTTTGCACCAAATAAGAAAACTAAACATTTCAATTAGGTGGGCCCCATTAAAATTTGATTTAAATCACTCATTAACTAATCAAATTAAAATCTTTTTTAACGTTTTCTAGTCAAATAAATATACATTGTGTGCGTACATTTAATTTTGAACTTGTGTCATTAACAATGACAATACAAATCATGAAAATTTAGTTCTTTAGACCGGCGCCCACCCAACCTATAGGCGTGAAGTACCAAGATTTGTAGGCGGTTTTCTTATAAAATTTATTATTTTAAGAGTAGATCTAATTCGAATTAACTTTATTGTGCATTAAATTTGGCTGTGTAACTTAACCCATATTAATTAGAGGCGGTTTATTTTAATAGTCTAAATGTGGATTTGGTGCCAACGCCTGAATTTTGTTTATGGAGTAACTGATATTAAAAAACCAAATGCATGTTGAACTCGAGTTCAAATAAATTTTTATCTGAGGGTAGGGGTGTGCAAAATTCGGTGAAAACCGAATTAACCGACCGAACCAAACCGAATTTTCAAGTTCGGTTATTCGGTTTTCGGTTCGGTTTCGATTTCAAATTTTAAGAATTTCGGTTTTCGGTTCGTTCGGTTAATTTTCGGTCAAAAACCGAAAACCAAAAATATTAAATATATAAAATATTAATTATTATATATTTTTTTAATTACTTATTTACTTAGGGGAGGGCACTCAGGGCAACAAGCAGCCAAGCAGTTGAGTCTCTCTGAGTCTGAGTCTCAGAGTCTCTGTGTCGTCTAGGGTTTCCACGGTTCTTCAGAAGAACTTCTTCTCTCTGAGTCCGAGTCTCAAATTTTAAGAAGAACTTCTTCTCTGAGTCTGAGTCTTCAGAAGAACTTCTTCTCTCTGAGTCTGAGTCTCAAGTTGAGTCTCAGAGTCTCTGTGTCGTCTAGGGTTTCTCTCTGAGTCTAAGTCTCAAATTTTAAGAACTTCTTCTTCATTTTTCAATTTTTAATTTTTCATTCACCACTTCTCATCTCCACGGTTCTCCTTCTCCACTTCTCCTCTCCCACTCCCAACCGGAAAAATCTCATCACCGCTCATAATAGCGCCTCTCTCAGCGTGGCCATGGCCTCCCAAGCTTTGAGACCAAGATCGCCTCACGCAGACGGCCTTGACCAAGACGACGGCCAACACGAGTCGCCTCTGCAATTCTTCAAGGTCCAGTTCCCATTATTATTCCCAATTTTCAAGGACCAATTCATATTCAGTTGCTGAATGTTGTTTTGGTTGTTTTGGTATAGCAATTAGCTAGTTACGTAGAAGAATTCACTCAATTTTGTTTACTATGTTTGATAAAATATAGGTACCAAAGCTTTATATCTTTCGGAGCATTATTTAAAGCATATTGTTTGATATTATGATTTTCATTCAAGTATTTCAATACAAGCTTCTGCCATTTATACAGATGATGAGCTGAGATAACCGATATTCCTATCTTGCATCTAGAATCTTCCACCTAATAGACTCTAATTAACTCTATCTGACACATAGCAGACTTAGTTAAATTACAATCTGATTTCTGCTGACTTAGTTAAATTACAATTTATTGGCAATTACCAATTCAGGCTTTCTTAATTTTTATAACTAAAACTAAAAGATATATGGTTTATTGTAGATGTCAAGCTCACTAGGAGAATCTGGAGGCATTGATGGAAATGGAAGCAATGACATCTCACAATCACATCTGTCTGAGGATGCAACTCAAGCTTCTCAACCTTCAAATGCCACTCTACCACCAAGACCTGCAACTGCAAAGAAAAATAACAAAGCACAAAGAAGATCTAAAGTGTGGGATCACTTCACGACCATCGTAAATGATGATGGCACTGAAACAGCTAAGTGCAATTATTGTGATAAAATCTATTGCTCTGATACTAAAAAAAAATGGAACTTCGTCACTTACTTTTCATATGAATGCTTGCTTGAAAAATACTCATAATCAAGAAACACGACAAGCATTGTTAAATTTGCAAAAAATTGAGGAGGGTAATGATGGGGTGGGTACACTTGGTACATGGAAGTTTGATCAAACTGAAGTTAGGGCTGCACTCGTAGAAATGATTATTGAAGATGAGTTGCCATTTAAGTTTGTGGAGGGGAGAGGATTTAAGAACTGGGTAGCTAAAGCATGCCCTAGGTTTCATATTCCTTCTCGATGGACTGTGTCAAGGGACTGTTTTGATTTGTATGAAAATGAAAGGAAAAAACTAAAGTCTTTTATGAAGTCAAATTGTGATAAATTTTGCATTACCACTGATACTTGGACTTCATTGCAAAAAATTAATTACATGTGCGTTATTGGTCATTTTATTGATGAGGATTGGCGTTTGCATAAGAAGATTCTGAATTTTGTGCCCGTTTCTAGTCATAAAGGTGACTACATTGGTAAGGCACTAGAAACTTGTCTTCTAGATTGGGGATTGAGAAAGGTGTTCACCATAACCGTAGATAATGCAAGTTCAAACGATACAGCTATAGTGTTCTTCTCAAAGAGGATGGTGAATTGGGGTAATGCTATTTCTAGTTGTAAATATCTTCATATGCGATGTATTGCACATGTGATTAATTTAGTTGTTAATGATGGCTTGAGAGACATTAACCCTTCGGTGAAGCGTGTGAGAGATGCGATTAGATACATCAGAAATTCACCTGCAAGATGGAAAAAATTTCAGGAGTGTGTAGAGTGGGAAGCGATAGAAAGTAAGAGTTCTTTGTGTTTAGATGTGCCTACTAGGTGGAACTCAACCTACTTAATGCTTAAAACTGCTGAAAAATTTCAAAGTGCCTTTGAAAGGTATGATGAACAAGATACAAGCTTCAGGACTGATTTTTCCATGTTGGGGAACGAATTACCTAGATCTATTCGGGATGGATATTTAAATACAAATTTAATTCTAACAATTATTATTAGCATGAATTAATCCTATATTAATTCAAATAATAATTCAACAATAAATCATGCATATAAACAGTTCACGTAAATCCTACGCATGCGGAATTACTACGAGTTTACGTAAACTTACCTCTTGGAATGGCAATGGACTTGTCGATGAAAACACACCAAAAAGCCTTCCCAGAGTATTCCCTTAATCCTTGCTCGGCAATCCGGTGGTAGGATTCCCGCGAACAACTAACTAAAAGGAAAAAATAAAATTTGTTGCACCACTTTTGTGGATTTACTAATTTTTCCAGCACATGGAATTGCACTTGAGAATGAAAGAATCATCCCCTATTTATAGATAGGGTGGTGGTCGAATTTTTAGGGAAAAACAATGTGGGAAAATCTTTTCTTGATCTCCAAGAAATCTTGAATATATCTCATATATTCTTTTTCCCATAATTAAA
This sequence comes from Stenogyne calaminthoides, assembly GCA_037126765.1. NCBI lineage: Eukaryota > Viridiplantae > Streptophyta > Magnoliopsida > Lamiales > Lamiaceae > Stenogyne > Stenogyne calaminthoides. Next base: position 4,373,785 of record JBBCBC010000016.1, on the reverse strand, counting down.
ATATTCCACAAAAATCCCACCTTATCTTGCTATGGTGAATTTTCGAAAATAAGAGGGACCAAGAATCCAAGATTTGGATATTCTTGAATTTATGAGATATTCTTGTATTTCAAGAAATACATATCTTCCATAATATCTTTTCAAGAAAATCAAGAAAATCTTTCTTGCCCTTTATATTTTAAAATTTTCGAAACAAACTATATGAATAACCAAGTGGGAGATTTCTTGAATTTAATGAGATAATCTTGTATTCCAAGAATACATATCTTCATTCCATAACAAAATTCAAAGAAAATCTTTCTCCCCTTTTATCCATATTTTTCGAAAAAAAGCAAGGAAAAATAGGCAACAAATTTATTTTATTTTTAAACATCTTTTCCAGTTATTGGACTTTATGTTGGGCTACTTGGGGGGCCTTTAGGAGAATTAAGATTGGACCTTCCAATGAATCTTGAATTATCGACATTGAGCCACAATATTATTCAAGCCCATAAATATTAATTAATCCCACTACATAATTAATATTGCACTATCCATCTTAACCCATATTATAGTCAATATGGCTCCCGGTTATTATTTCCCGTGTTTAAGATTATCTAGCCCATTAATTAATTCAAGCCACTGAAATAGCTTTCCATTAATTAATATCTTTTTCCTTGGTAAAGGAACAGTTCAACATTATTACTCATACCGGAAACTAGTTCCACTTGCAAGATTTGGTATGATAAAATTTATGAACCTCCCAAGGGAGCAAATCGAACAAGCGTACTTGTACACGATTCTTCGTATTAAATCTTAGCTACACATGTGACCAATAATATTGCCCAAGATATAAAGTATTGAATCTCGTTGATTCTCTACCCGTAATAAGTCAAAGCAATACTTACTAATCACACGTGATCCTATTTAAGGGACGAAGATTAAGAAATAACGAACCACTGAGGTCTAATTCTTCCTAGTTCAGTTCTGAAGAATTTGTCCTCCTGTAGGTCCTCTTCAGTGCAATAGACATGCACTAGTGTAATCTCTTTGGTCAAGACAAGTCAATCTGAGCGTTACACTTCAACCTTTCACGATGGATTGTTCATTTCCATCTAGGTCTTGAATGGTGTACTTTTGGTTACAAGGGACTGTTAATTTAATCTTCTGTGATCGGGTATCACTAAATTAACTACAATGTAACACGTACTATTTATTGAACAGTTATGCAGTAAATATATGTAACATTCGATAATATTTAACGCATCAGTGATAAACAATTTATTTCAGTAAATAAGTCCGAAATTCAGTTTGATTATACACAGTAAAAGCATACTTTCCAGTATAATCCCAACAGTCCAAGGGTGTGGTTGATGGGGACCATGGGGTTCCAACTTTAGAGGATTGGAGTGTTGTTCGTAAGTATGCGGATTTGTTGAAGCATTTTTATGAGTCAACTTTGCGTATTTCTGGCTCTTTATATGTCACTTCTAGCTCATTTTTTAGTGAGATTAGTGATTTATGTGCTATCTTGAATGAGTGGGTTGGAAGTCCAGATTCGGAGATCAAGACAATGGGTGAGGCCATGAAGAAAAAATTTGATAAATATTGGGGAGATCTGGAAAAAATGAATAAAATTATTTTTTTTGCTGTTGTGTTTGATCCACATGATAAACTTGAGTACATTGAGTACACATTGGGTGCGATGTATGGGGTTGAAAAGGGCGGCAACATCTTTCGTAGTGTGAAGAGTGAACTTTATGAGTTGTTCGATGAATATAAGAAGCTTTATCAACCGGAGGGTGATGCAAGTGATAGTGGCAACAACAACTCTAGTTTTAGTGAGGTGATCAATTGTGAAAAGATTGGTAAAAGGCCCGCCTCGATTTATAAATCAAGGCTTAAGAAGCAAAGACTTGAGAGTGGGATGTCCGGAAACAAAAAAAGTGAACTAGATACTTACTTGGGTGAAGCTGTCGTAGAGGACGAGGATAGTTTTGATTTGTTGAGGTGGTGGAAGTCAAACTCTTCAAGATTTCCGATTCTTTCAAGAATGGCCCGTGATATCTTAGTCGTTCCAATTTTCACTGTTGCATCGGAGTCGGCATTTAGTACCGGTGGTAGGGTACTAGATGTATTTAGGAGTTCTTTAACTCCTAGAATTGTTGAAGCTTTGCTATGTGCACAAGATTGGATTCGAGGTTCAAGACATCCCATATGTGTTGAAGAGCAATTGGAGGAGCTTGAAAATTTTGAGAAAGGTAACAAACTTATTAATTTAGTTTCACATAATTTTCATATTTTATCACATGATTTTGTATTTTAATTTCAGATTTGCCAAATGTTGGAATTGGTGGAGGAGGATTAGCATGCACCAACATTTAGAAGATTTGGAGAAGGTGTCAAGAATTTGGACGTACATGGAGGAATATGGATTGTTATGAATTGAAGGAGTTTTATCACTTTTTTTGTCTTTGTTGAACTATCTTATTTCAATTATTTGTTATGGATTGGATTAATGGTATGTATTTGATGAACAATTGAACTTGATTTTATGTTATTACTATGAAGTATGAACTTGATTTTATGTTATCACTATGAAGTATGATTTATGAACTTGATGAACTTATTCATATTTGATAGATTGCATAAAGTACATATTTAGTGTTTGATTTTTCCCATGTTTTAGGTGTCAATTAATCTTAAGAGTTTATTTTGAACATGATGTATTATATTAGATTAGAAATTTTACTTTTTGGTCAGTAGAAAGAGGCAAATGTTTGAATTCCATGTAAAAAAAAAAAGGAAAAACTTCGGTCGGTTCGGTTAAAAACCGAAACCGAACCGAAAATTTCGGTTCGGTTAAAGTTCGGTTATCATGTTCATTTGGTCGGTTCGGTTACCAAATATGAAACTTCGGTTTGGTTCGATTACGATTTTTCGGTTCGGTTTGGTCACCAAACCGACCGATGCTCACCCCTATCTGAGGGTTGTATTCCAGTCGATGTAGTATTTTTTCGCTGCCTTAGCTTTCTATAATTATTTTTCTGCGTTTCTTTAATTGAATCAAAAGTATTACCTAGTGGTATGAAAAGTGTATTAAATTTATATTTAAATATAAAATCATGTAATTACGTGAAAGTTAACGGTTTGGCATATAAAATAATATTTTTTGGCATATAAAATGATTTTTTTCATTATAAAGAGCTAAAGAATTAAACTTTTATGAGACACATACGTGGGTGAGATGATCTTACGATGAGAAGGAACACAATTTAAGCATTAGCGCTTCAACATTTTAGGAGGGATAAATATTGATTTGTCATTTTATGAGGGATGAATGTTGATTTGCGTTAGGTTGTACCGTTTTACGTACGCGAGTTTTTATCAAACTTTTTATCGGTGCCAATTTGCATCAATGTGTTCAAAAACAAATTCCTCCCAGTTGATTCGAGTAATCCATATGCATCTTTCTGAACCATTGCCAAGCTTAATTACATCCTCTCTTCCATAACAATTTCTACCCAATAAAGGGCCAATTTTCTCAAAATAACTAGAAATGGTAGAGTGAGTAGTTGAGATGTGATTGGAGAGAAAAAAGTAAAAGGAGATAACAAGATAAAAGGTAAAAAAAAATAGACATGATGGGTTCATTACTTTTCAATTTTGAGGAAACTTAATTTGGGAGGCCCGTTTTGGCAAAATGAGAAGCTTACCAAAGATAAAAGGACGGAGCCCGGAGAGAGTAACACTCTTGAACACAATATTGAAATTCAGACTTGTATGAATTTGTGCCAAAACTTTAGAAGAGGTAGATGTTGATTTCATGATTTGTGTCTATCTGTACCATGTCCGTCCCATAAGAATTTGTATCGTTTTTTTTTGTTGCAACAAGCTTTAAAAATCAATTTCTCATTCAACCGAACTCCAAACTATTTCCCCAGGCCTATAATTTCATGTTTCTGTACGACCTCGAAAATTCTAAATCAATTATAAATGGCATGCAAGTCAATGCATAAATATCTAGTTCATTTGTTTAATTAGAGTAACGAACCAAAACCCACTCTACCACTTTTCTTGAATTTCTCACTTCAATTAGGAATCTAAATGCACAAAATCCGTTTTCCCATACCCCTCTGTGACAGTTGGAAATTCCGTTTTCCTAATCAGAAACACAAATTTAAAGTTAAAATCAGGTCAATCTCAATTGATGGCAATGGCGGATTCTCAAGATTCTCCATATACTTCATCAATGGCGAATTCATCGTGTTCACACTGGTGGCACGCCCCCTTCTACATAGCCCTCTCTCTAACCCTAGCCTCCATCGCCCTCACGCCACTCAACCACGCCCGGCCCGAAACCCCCCTCCCTCCGGGCCACGTGCTCGCACTCAACGCCTCACGTGCACTCAGCCTCCGCGGCGGCTTCCACATCACCGCCGCGCTCCTCCAGATCTCGCCGGATCTCTTCTTCTCCGGCCCCCAATCCACCCTTTTCGCCATCCAAGATTCCGTCTTCTCCAACCTCTCCGTCCACCCGTCGGAAATGCGGCGCCTCCCCCGCCACCACGCCACCCCTCCGCCCTCCCCATGGCGGCGCTCCTCAACAAAATGCCCTGATTTTGCCTCAAAACGCTCGAAAACAACAACCTGATGATCACCAAAAACAGAGCAGGCTCTGTTTCGATCAACGGCGCCTTGATTTCTCACCCGGATATATTTCTCCACGGCCCGATTGCAGTCCACGGGATTCTTGGATCATTCAACATGATCACTTTTCCTTCTTGTCGATTTTCGAATATTAGTACTAGTTTTGTTGGAAGAAATGATACTACTTTTCAAGCGGTTGAATGGGGTAGGATGATTAGATTGCTTAGTTCCAATGGATTTGTTTCTTTTGCGATTGGATTGAATGCGATTCTTGATGGGATTCTTCGAGATTACCAGAATTTGGGCTCTGTTACAATCTTGGCGCCCCCAAATTCTGGGTTCGTGTCTTCATCTTCGCCGTTATTGGACAGAATCGTGAGGCTTCATATTCTGCCTCAGAGGTTTAGTTATATTGAGTTGGTTTCGATGGATAGTTCGTCTCTGAGGACTCTGCTTCCTGGCTCTGTTCTCAAGATTGATAAGCTTTTGGGAAATGTGAGTATTAATGGAGTGGAGATTACTAGGCCGGATATGTTTTCGTCCAAGAATTTTGTGGTTCATGGCATTTCCAGGGGTTTTGATTTGGGGGAGAGAACACTTCCTTCAAGTAGACTCTTTTTACTTTTTCATGTTACAGTATATGTTGTTAAAAACAGAGGTTTTAGGTGATCTTTTGACTTGTAATTCATGAAATTTTTAGGGAAATAGAAGAAAGCCCCTTGTAAAGTTTTTCAGGAAAGCCTCTTGTACAGTTTTTCAAGAAAGCGAGCAATATTCATCACCCGTAAATAAATGACTTCTATTAGTTGAATTTTTTTTAAAAGAATAGTAATGGGCCTTCCCAAATACTCCCCCTATCCCAATCTTGTTTTCCTGTATTCCGTTTTGGGCGTCCTATACTTGTTTTTCCTATTTCCTTAAATGAAAATTTCTACTTTATCACTTTATCACATAAAATACTAATAAATAACTCTTTTTAACCTCAACTACTCTTTATTTTATCACTTTATCATATAAAATATTAATAAACAACTATATATATCCAACACTTTATCACTTTTTTCTTAAAACCCGAGCACACAGTAAACATGAAAACAATTATGGGATGGAGTATCACTTTTTTCTTAAAACTCAAGCACACAGTAAATAAGAAAACAATTATGGGACGGAGGGAGTAACTGTTATTTCGGCCAAGTTCAAAAGAATCTTAATTTTTTTTAATAGAATATTAATGGGTCAGTGTTAACAATTGTTTGGGCCAAGTTTAAAAGTACGAAATAAGCTTAATAATAAAGCCCAAATAACAATTGTTTGGGCCAAGTTTAAAAATTGGACTAGAATTGGTGGGGTGCAACTCAATTTCTACACTTTTCTTACATCAAAGCCACCAAGCTTAAAATAATTCATTACTAACTGTTGGTCCCGGTGCTAACGAGTCTCACACGTGTATGGGAGGGGGGGAATACATGTGTTCAGTGATTTTTAAAACTTTTCTTTCACTGAGGTCAGATGGGTCAGGTTATCCTGATGATTTGGCCCTGAGAAGCACAGATTGCCCTGAGTCAAAGTCTACTGAGACAATGATCCTGAGCTGCTTTCAGAAGCTTCAGATTAGCCCAACTGAGCCTGAGTTTATCAGAGATACTGAGGCACTTGGATCAGATAATTATCTTACTGAGCCCTCAGTAGAGTTAGTTCAGTTTGGTAACTATCTGCTCTAGCTACTCAAGTGTGCGGAATGGTTGGCCCTATGTTTATACTCGTTTTAACTTTGCTGAAAATCTTCCTTTTAATAAAACAGTGATTAAGGCTGTGATCAATTTGATGCAAGTTCAGTGGATTGGTTTCAACTGAATATCAGTGAACTATGCTTTCAGTGAAAAACATGCAACAAAAAATAATGCAGTACAGAAAGCAAAACAACACAACAATTATAGTGGTTCAGAGACTCAAGCTCCTACGTCCACTCTCTCTGACCTTCAGAGAAATTCCTTAACCACTTCCTAAAGCTTTCTGACTAACTCACTGTAGCTTACTCACTTTTCTACCTTGAGTTTTCTGGCTGACTCACTGCAGCTTACTAACTCAAACACACACAAGTGTTCAGACTACCACAAGTAGCTTACTAACTTCTTCTCTTAGAGTTTTCTGGCTAACTCACTGTAGCTTACTAACTCTTTACAACTCCAACTCACCAACAAAACACACACAAACTACCTTACAAAGGGTTTGAGTTTTGGGTTGGTTTCCAACTAGGATGAGATATCCTTTACAATAAGAACAATGCAAAGGCTAGAATATCTCTACTAAGCTTTGGATATTTCTTATCAATCTAGGTTTAGTGAATGAGTTCTCTCCAATGTGAAACACTTGGAAAATTCTAGGTTTTTCGAGTGCTTCAATTTGCAATAATACGAATGAGCTCTTGAGTTGCTTTGAAATTTCCCGTAACCTCTCAATGTAAAGGGTCACTAGTATTTATAGGCAACTTCACCAAGGTCACTCTTGAAAAACTATCCGTTGGAGGAGATAGCTTCATGAGTTTCCTCTAATGGTGTTTGATGAGCAATTTATATTTAGGGTTTGAATACTCCCTTGCATGTTTTAGGAAATATGCGATCATGTAGCCAATCACCAATTTTTGCGATGCCGGAACATAGTATACTCGACATGATTCGGTGTCTGTCGCTTTCGATGTCGAAGAAAATCTGTGTTGTCTTTCTCGATTGGTTCTTGTCTTGATAAATGTAGACAAACATAACGGCTCTTTTTGGTCAATCTCTACGAATGAGATAACCTTAAACAACACTTAGACTTAGTTCCTTTTTATGCATATGGATGTCTTGGGCAATATCTATTTTTACGAATATTGGCGTTTTCTCGGTTTTGTAGTCTTGGATAGACATTATTCGATTGCCTCGGAACATTCGGGTTATCTTGGTATTGGTATCTTCTTGAGTCTTGATAACTCTTTGGGTCTTGATATCTTTGAGTCTTGATATCTTACGAGTCTTGATGTCTTGAGTCTTGATGTCTTGATGACATCTTGAGTCTTGATGTCTTGAGTCTTGATGTCTCTTGAGTCTTGATGTCTTACGAGTCTTGATGTTTTGGTGACATCTTGAGTCTTGATGTCTTCTGAGTCTTGATGTCTTCTGAGTCTTGATGACTTATTGAGTCTTGATGACATCTTGAGTCTTGATGTCTTTAGTGACATCTTGAGTCTTGATGTCTTGATGACTTATCTTGAGTTTTTAGTGTCTTGATGACATCTTGAGTCTTGGCGTCGTCGATGTCATCTTGAGTCTTGATTTCTGATTATTTATCGAGTCTTGATTTCTTCAAAGAACTTCATCGAGTCTTGAGAACCTTCGCCATTTACTTCTTGAATCTTCAATTTTTCAAAGAACTTCTTGAATCTTGATTTCTTGATTCATTTATGAATCTTTAGTTTCTTCAATTACTTACTGAGTCTTCAGTTTCTTCAGAATCTAACCTGATCTATATCTGTTGGCTATACATGGTGCAGATAACTTCCTGAACACTCTATACTGAATCCTGACTCAGTCTATCAAGATTATCCTGAACATGTCATACTCAGGGGTTTTGGGATCTAATCAAAACTTCTTTATTAAATTCATCTTCCAACACTAACCCCTAAAAAAAATACATTACTAGCCAAATGGAAAACAATAAATTTTAATTGAAGACTCATTACAGAAACGAATCATGAATATTAAAAATCTTCAAGATGTAAACATTAGATGATACTACAAGATATCATATGCGCACTATTAATATTAATATTAAGTTTCGTTTTTGAAACACTTAAAATAATTGAAAGCACTTTTCGTTGAATTTTGAAAAAATAAATGTGTATATAAAGTTTATAGAAGTAAATTTAAAAATTGGAGGTGGAAATCCCAAATTAATACGTAACGTGAATTGTAATGTATTAAGTCAATTCAGGTAAATTTCAAAACAAGCATGCCCACATGTTTTTGTTTCATTTCGTGGTATTCACTCAATTGTTAGATATCCAACCTTTGCTATGCCTAACATGATGGTCAATCGAGTGGTCATTTTTGTCCATTCAAAAGTATTAATCAAAATTTTGTTTCCCATATCTAGATATGAGAATTCTAAGGGCTTCCAAATTGTCCATTCAGTGTTGGAAGATTTTGCTACGAACGGACAATTTTTTTCATTTTATAACAGTGTTATAAATTAAGTGGTGTGAACTCTTAAAAAATAAATATTTAAATAAAAAAATCTCTTATATGTAAAAAATATGATGTAGCCTGCAAGAGAGTTGTATCATATTACGTGTTGGAAATTTGGTTTTGAAAGTGTTCTAGCACTCATATTTGACCAAATTAATTGAGGAAGTAAAACGTTGATTTTTGAAAATTCAACGTGACGAGATCGATCTACTCGCGGAGTAGATGATTGTGGTATTTTTAATATCTCAAAACCGAATTTTGGTGAGTGAGAAATTAATTAAAGAAGATGAGACATTAATGCTCTAGTGAGAGAGTAATTAATGGGTGAGTGTTGACCATGTGTAGTCTTCCCACTCATCCCACATTGAAAACTTAAAAGAAAGTTTTCTAGTATAAATACAAGCTTGTAGTCATGTTCTCCAAAATGGTGCATGAGGACCCTAACCATGAACCACACACGCGCGCGCCTCGCCCGGGCCCGGGGTTCCTGGTTCTTGGCAATTGGGCTTTGGGGCCCATCTATCTTTTTAGATACCCAAAATCTTAAATTGGACCATTTATTTTTTGACTAAATGAATTGGGTGACCCATCCGGAATTGGGTGGGTCCAGGAGTCAAGACTTATCCGTGCGCGGATTCAACCTTATCCAGGATTTGAATTTTGAATTCGAATTAGAGGTTCGTCGAACCTGGACGTCTCATGCGGTCAAAACCACCCCACTAGAATCGTGGGTCATAACTGACCACGAAGTTCATGGGCTTCCCACTTTTTCCTCAACCTCCCGGAGTTGGTTCCGTCTATATATAGTGACCCCTCAGAATTTCTCTCAGTCACTTTCCAAACCTACGAAAATCGACTCCCCCGCAATTCTGCGTACATACTTTCTTCCCTCTTTCTGCTCATACTCTGAAATACGTTCGACGAGAGTATTATTTCAGTGGTGCTACTGATTTAATACTGTGAATCGTTTTACCTTTTGGGGCAATTACGAACGATCCTGTGAGCACTATCCAGGGCGTATTTTGTCTTGCGGGGAAAAGGGTGCGCCCTTGACTCGGTTCATTTCGTTTTCTGTGTTTATATTTTGTTTGTTTCGTGAAACAGTGCAGTATCAGATTAATTATAGTTAACAATCGCAAGACAAAACCATATACCTTAATCGAAATACTGCAATGGCGAACGAACAGCAAGATATTGTTAATGAGTTGCTTAACACCGATGTCATTGATGATGTCACTGATGGTGCTAACGACTCGAACAGTGGTTTAGCTGTGGCTACTCCTACTCCGATAGTTTCAGGTGTGCCTGTTACTCCCGTTACTGGACTAGGTGCGCCTACTCCAGCTAACACGAACACTCAGTATCAATCTGATGGTCAAATGACTGATGGTCCGTTTGCCTTCACTGGACTCGGAATGCATCAAACTGGTAACCAACTTACTGGAGGGTCAGCCAATGCTTCTGGGAGCCAGGCCTTCATTGGAATCGGAATGCCTCCGATTGGTAACCAGTGTACTGGATTGTCAGCAGGAGCTTCTGGTAGCCAGTATGTTGGACATACTGGTGGTCCGTTTGCTTCGATATACACTAGAAATCCTTTTCTGAAGGGACCTCAGAATAATCCTTTTATGGATAACTTCGGTGGAAATTCGTTCATTGGAGGAAACCAGTTCTTTGGCAATACTGGTGGTAACCCGTACGTGGGTCCAATGATTCAAGCCTCCCAACCAGGGACTATTAGGCCGTTGCTGGCGCAGGCAGAAAAACCCGAGAAGTTCTCGGGAGCAGACTTTAAGAGGTGGCAGAATAAGATGGAATTCTACCTGACCACCTTGTCTGTGGTAAGGTACCTCAAGGAGAACTGTCCGAAAATCCCTGATGACAATGCTGATCAGATCACGAGAATGAACTATGACATCTGGATCAGTGGGGATTACTTGTGCCGGAATTACATTCTGGGTGGACTGAGTGATGCTCTGTATAACGTCTACGCTCAGCACAAGACTGCCAAAGAAATGTGGGTTTCTTTGGAGAAGAAGTACAAGACAGAAGATGCAGGAACAAAGAAGTTCGTCGTTGCTGCATTGTACGACTTCAAGATGGTAGACAACAAGCCTGTTGTCGACCAGGTTCAAAAGCTACAGCTAATTTTCCATAACATTACTGCAAAAGGAATGGAGCTGCCAGAACAGTTTCTGGTGGCAACTGTGATTGAAAAGTTGCCTTCATCCTGGAAGGGCTTTAAATCTTACCTCAAGCACAAGCGAAAGGAGATTAACTTGGAGGACTTGATTGTCCGGCTTTGAATTGAGGAAGATGGCCTCAAAAGAGAGAAGAAGGTTTCGGCTTCTGCTATCGAGGCCAAAGCAAATCTGATGGATAAAAAAGATCCACCAGTGAAGAGAAAACGCCCCAACGAGAAAGAAGTCAAGGGGAAGTCTGCTGCTCCTGCCACCAAGCATAAATTCGTTTTCTCTGGAAAATGCCACAATTGTGGCAAGCCTGGTCATCGGGCAAGTGATTGCAAAAATCACAAGAATGACTCTGTGAACGTGGCTGAACGGGAGTTCACGGATGCTGATTTGTCGGCTGTGGTGACTGAAGCCAACATGGTGGACAACAAGAATGAATGGTTTGTGGACACTGGGGCCACTTGCCATGTTTGCTCGGAGAAGTCTGCATTCTCCACCTATTCTCCTGCTAAAGGGAGAAAGTTGTTTATGGGCAACCAGGCCTCGTTTGAAGCGGCTGGTGTTGGAACAGTTGTGCTGAAGCTGACCTCGGGGATGGAGCTGAAGCTGAATGATGTGCTGCATGTCCCAAACATCCGAAAGAACTTGATCTCTGGCTCGTTGTTAGTTAGTCACAAGTTTAAGTTAGTGTTTGAGTCTGACAAAGTTGTATTGAGTAAGTTTGGTACTTTTCTCGGGAAAGGTTATCTCGAGAATGGCTTATTCAAAATGTCAGTCATGGTTGTAAGCCGTAAAGGCAAAAACACTATTATTAATGAGAATGCTTCTACTTCTGTTTATATCGTTGAGTGTTCCTCTTTATGGCATTTTAGATTAGGACATGTTAATTTAAAAGCTATAAAACGTTTAGTAAATTTGAATTTACTTAACATTGCAAACATTGATACATCCAAAAGATGTGAGATATGTGTAGAAGCTAAAATGGGTAAATTACCATTTAAATCTGTTGAAAGGAACACAATCCCTCTAGAATTAATTCACACGGATGTATGTGATTTAAAGTTTGTGCAAACTAGAGGTGGAAAAAAGTACTTTATTACTTTTATTGATGATTGCACTAGATTCTGCTACGTTTATCTTTTACGAAGTAAAGATGAAGCGATTGAAGCGTTTAAACGTTACAAAACTGAAGTAGAGAATCAATTGAACACTGGAATTAAAACAATTCGTAGCGATAGAGGTGGAGAGTATGTGGCTCCGTTTGAACAGTTATGTATTGAGTCTGGTATCATACATCAAACGATAGCCCCTTACTCACCTCAATCTAATGGTGTTGCGGAAAGAAAGAACCGAACACTAAAAGAGATGATGAACGCTATGTTAATCAGCTCGGGTTTGCCTCAGAACTTGTGGGGGGAAGCTATTCTGTCAGCTAACCACATTTTGAATAAGATTCCACTAAAAGGTAATGATGAAACTCCTTATGAAATGTGGAAAAAGCGCAAACCATCCTACAAACACCTCAAAGTGTGGGGGTGTTTGGCTAAAGTTGAAGTGTCATTTCCTAAACAAGTGAGAATCGGACCTAAAACGGTCGACTGCATCTCAATGATGATACGGTCGACTGATTCTTGATTCACAAATCAGAGATACCCGATATGACAGTAGGCACTACAATAGAATCAAGGAATGCTATATTCTTTGAAAATGTATTCCCTTGTAGGGATAAAGAAGAAGTGAGTTCAAACAAACGAACACACGAAGAATCAAATAACACTGCAGGTCCTTCCACTCAAGAGAGTGAAGAACCAAGACACAGTAAACGAGCTAGAATTGATAAGACTTATGGTCCAGACTTCATCACTTACGTGTTGGAAGACGAACCTCAGTCTATCAAAGAGGCTATGTCCAGACCGGATGCTCCGCTCTGGAAAGAAGCTATTAATAGCGAATATGATTCAATTCTGCAAAATCACACATGGGAGTTGGTTGACCTCCCAAAAGGTTGCAAGACCTTAGGATGTAAGTGGATCCTTAAAAGAAAGTATAAAGCAGATGGGTCTGTTGAAAAGTATAAAGCTCGTTTGGTTGCAAAGGGTTTTAAACAAAAGGAAGGGTATGATTTCTTTGACACCTATTCACCTGTTACGAGGATTACACCCATTCGTGTACTTATTGCGATTGCTGCTTTGTACAATCTCGAAATACATCAAATGGATGTAAAGACTGCGTTTCTTAATGGTGAGATAGATGCTGAAATATACATGGATCAACCCGAGGGTTACATTATACCTGGAAATGAGAAAAACGTGTGTAAACTCGTTCGATCACTGTATGGACTTAAACAAGCTCCTAAGAAGTGGCACTTGAAGTTTGATAACATCATGTTGTCAAATGGATTTCGAATTAACGAATGTGATAAATGTGTTTATGTGAAAGAAACACCAAATGGCTTTGTTATCGTATGCTTATATGTCGATGACATGTTAATCATGGGTAACAATCACAATGCCATAGTTAATACGAAAAACATGTTAAATTGAAACTTTGACATGAAAGACATGGGATTAGCAGATGTGATTCTAGGAATCAAAATTGAGAGAACATCAAATGGAATCTCCCTAACACAATCTCATTACGTTGAGAGAGTGTTGAAGAAATTCAATGCATTTGATGATCCACCTGCTAAAACACCTCTGGAACACAATGTTCATCTGAAGAAGAACAGAGGAGAACCTGTGGCTCAGTTGGAATATGCAAGGATCATTGGGAGCGTGATGTATATTACAAATTGCACACGACCAGATCTTTGCGTGCGCAATAAACAAGCTGAGCAGGTACACGAGCAATCCAAGTCATGAACATTGGAAAGCTCTTAAAAGGGTTCTAAGGTACTTAAAGTACACCCTTGACCTTGGGCTACATTACACGAAGTATCCAGTTGTACTTGAAGGGTACAGCGATGCTAATTGGATATCAGATACAAAAGACTCGTTTTCCACCAGTGGATATGTTTTCACTATTGGAGAAGCTGCAGTATCGTGGAAATTCACAAAACAGACGTGTATTGCCCGTTCCACAATGGAATCAGAATTCATCGCTTTAGATCAAGCTGGTGAAGAAGCAGAATGGCTTCGTAATTTTCTGGAAGACATTCCTTGTTGGAACAAACCTGTACCGTCGGTAATGGTACAATGTGACTGTCAAGCTGCTATAGGTAGAGCTTCGAACAGTATGTATAACAGAAAGTCGAGACATATCCATCTTCGACATAACTCTGTTAGACATTTGATCTCAACTGGGGTTATAACCATTGACTATGTAAGGTCAAAGGATAACATAGCGGATCCGCTCACCAAGAGCATATGCCGAGATCAAATGAATAAGCTGATAGAGGGAATGGATCCACAAAGAAAAGCTGAAACAGTGGAAACCCAACCATGTTGACTGGAGATCACAAGAACTTGGTTCAAAAGGGAAAACTAAGCTGTGAATGTGAGATGCACAACACTTGAAAATCATGACCATTCCTGACAGCACTGAGTCAAGTGTTGAGAACCCGTAAATATGGTAAAGGTTAAGTCTTTGACTTTTAATGATTCCTAAAGGTCCAAATGGGACTGAGTATGACGGGATACTCAAGAGGAAATCACCTATGTAAATGAGAAGTGAGGGCCTCTTCGACCAAACATTTATGAAGCACAAAAGGGCGTCCATGGCCAAAACGGACAAAACTATGATAACGAATCGGAGTCGAGACTGACTTGTGTCTGCACTGCCTGTAAGGTATACACTAAGGAAGATTAGTTCAAGGCATTATGTCCACTAAACCACAGTGTACCTGACAATGCTGGGCTAAGGAAAGTTCAAAGCCGCAAACTACTTTTCCTGAAGCAACAAAGTTTCAATTGAGCTGGAAGATGCTCCTAAATCCGTATAGATGCAATTTTCACTCATGTGGGGGATTGTTGGAAATTTGGTTTTGAAAGTGTTCTAGCACTCATGTTTGACCAAATTAATTGAGGAAGTAAAACGTTGATTTTTGAAAATTCAACGTGACGAGATCGATCTACTCACGGAGTAGATGATTGTGGTATTTTTAATATCTCAAAACCGAATTTTGGTGAGTGAGAAATTAATTAAAGAAGATGAGACATTAATGCTCTAGTGAGAGAGTAATTAATGGGTGAGTGTTGACCATGTGTAGTCTTCCCACTCATCCCACATTGGAAACTTAAAGGAAAGTTTCCTAGTATAAATACAAGCTTGTAGTCATGTTCTCCAAAATGGTGCATGGGGACCTAACCATGAACCACACACACAGCCTCCGCCGCCCTTGCATACGGTTCTTGGTTCTTGGTTCTTGGCAATTGGGCTTTGGGGCCCATCTATCTTTTTAGATACCCAAAATCTTAAATTGGGCCATTTATTTTTTGACTAAATGAATTGGGTGACCCATCTTATCCGTGCGCAGATTCAGGCTTATCCAGGATTTGAATTTTGAATTCGAATTAGAGGTTCGTCGAACCTGGACGTCTCATGCGGTCAAAACCACCCCACTAGAATCGTGGGTCATAACTGACCACGAAGTTCGTGGGCTTCCCACTTTTTCCTCAACCTCCGGGAGTTGGTTCCGTCTATATATAGTGACCCCTCAGAATTTCTTTCAGTCAACTTTCCAAACCTACGAAAATCGACTCCGCAATTCTCACATACATACTTTTTCCCTCTTTCGCTCATACTCAAAATCGTTCGACTAGTAGTATTATTATTTGGGTGCTCTTGATTTATCTTGGAATTGTTTTACCTTTTTGGGGCAATTACGACGATCTTGGTGAAAGACTATCCAGGCGTATTTTGTCTTCTTTGGGAAAAAGGGTGCCCCCTTGATTTCGGTTCATTTCGTTTTCTGTGTTTATATTTTGTTTGTTTCGTGAAACAGTGCAGTATCAGATTAATTATACTTAACATTACGACCAGGGGCGGAGGTCATGCCCCCCCACCCCCCCCCAACTTTTTTTTACTCTATATTTCATATATATTATATTATTAGTTTAGTAAATAATAATAATTGGGTTGATTGGTGTTGAAGTCTCGGCTTACATCTATATGTAATAATTAGGGAATTGGTTCAACATATTATTTTACTCTACAAGCCCAACTTTCCCAAGCCCAACTTTCCCAAGCCCATTTAATTCTTAATTCAAAATTTTAATTTTTTTTGGTAAATTAAATGAAACATTCAAACTCAAACAACAGTACTCGTTGTCTTCTTCTTGACTCCAAATTTCAATAGGCCGCTGCCCTCGGAGTCACGACTCGCCACGACCACAAATTAGATTAGACGTAATCTTTTTTTATTTTTACACAAAAATTTAATTTCTTTGTTCATTTTAAATTTTATTATTATTAATTTTAGATTGTTATAAAATCTAGGGTTTGAGACTTGAGAGAGATTTGTGCATAGTTCAATTAAATAATGATAAAATTCATGTATTAGTGATATTTATATATATTAAATGACATTTGTTGCTCTGTTTTTTTTAGATGAAAAAACCACAAGCAATTAATTCGTTTTTTCAAAAAAAGAATGTCTGGAGTTCGACATCTCAATCAAATTCGATAATTGAAAACAACAATCAAAATCCTGAAGCTCGGCCTACAAAATCACCTAGAGTCGAAATGAGTGAAAATTTTGATGCTCAATCATTAGTACGTGATCCAGGACTACTACCACCAATATGGAAATATCCTATTGCAACTTTTTTTTTGTATAAACTCCATTATTGATGATTTTCGTGATATGCAAGAGAGACGTTCTAAATTTTAATAAAATGACATTTTTATGTATTTTTAAATTACCTGAATTTTATTATTATCGAACTTTTATTAATTTTAAATTATACCATTGCTCCCCCCCCACCTCCTAAATTCTGGCTCCGCCCCTGGGAAGCTATAACAATTTTTAGTCCACCTCACTATTAAATCCTAGATCCGACCCTGAGAATGATCATGATGCAGAAGCTTTCAGTTCGATTAAAATTTTATTCCTTGTATTAGCATAACATTCTTGAGTTTAAATTATGGTCATGTAATTACTTTGGCCTCAAATAGATTCAACTCATAATTTTTTCTTTTGTCGATTTAGTCTGATCAATAACTTTAAAAATATCCAATTTACATCACAAGTAGTCAAATTCGCCGGAAAATTCAAAATTACATCGTTGGCTTTCCGGTCTAAATTCAAAATTACGTGTGTGATTGCCACACATAATTTTTAATTTTCTTTTACAGATCGGGATTTCAGTTTTGATTTTAAGTGCTTATTTATTTCGATTTTTTTAAAATTTTATGACTTGTAATTTCACGTATAAATAAATAAATATTACACGTGGCAGTCTAGTCACACCCACGACCGAAAAGCCCCAAAATTTGATCAACGAAACGGCGTAGTTTTGAATTTTTTGACGAATTTGGAACGTAAATTGAACATTGTCAAAGTGATTGGGACTAAATCGACAATAAAAAATATTATGCGACTAAATCTATTTGAGTTCAGAGTTAATGAGAAAAGTGGATATATTTTGAATACTCTATATATATTTTTTTCTAAAGAAACAAAGTATATAATATGTGCAGAATAGTGAATACTGAAAACTCAGTAACTCCACCATCGCCGCCACTAATGTCGTTGTCGTTGTTGCACCGTCGTTTTTAAAAATCCGGTGTAGACTTTGTGCTAATATGTCTTGAACACTGAATAATCATTAACAACCTCCACTTCCACAAGCGTCGCCGCCACTTCCACCGCCATCGTCACGAGTGTCGCCGCCACTTCCACCGTGTAAATCACCTCATAGATCATTCCTCTTCTTCTGTACCTATGTGTACATATTTCATATTTAGTTTGTTTGGAAAATAGTATATGCTGGTGGTTGCAAAAATTGATTTAAAATGAATTAGGATGGACCCCTTCCTACACGTGTCAGGCAGAGGGGGTGCTAGGCATTATGGATGAAATCCTCATTGGCCCTCTAGGTTAAAAAGAAAAATAATTCGGACTAAAAATAGGAAAAAAAAAACGATAATCAATCGATCAACCACTTTAAGTCGTACAGATGTAATATTTTTTTTAAAAAGAAAAGTCTAAAAATAAACTAGCAATAAACTTCCTCTAAAATAACACCACACAAATCATCATAAATTTATTGTCTCGTTGACTGATCAATAAATTCTTTAAAAATCCATGCATAATTATCTATGCTCTATCGTAAATTTCTTTTGAAATATCTTTAACCTCTCTGTCTACCTATATCATCGAGAAACAAATTTAGGCTTCTTCCAATTTTAAATGCTGTCAAGATTTTTTTTTTTAAAGGTAAAGATGAAATATATTAACTAAGTACAAGGGGTACTCAACCTGTACACTTTACAAAGAATGCAGATTGTCCATTATAATTTCTGGGGTAGACAAATTAATGTTTAATTATCCCAATCGTCGAACGAAACACAAAAAGATAACAGATAATGAGTATGAACCCACTTTCAAGAGCTAAACTTGATGCCGTCGATTAGCATGTCCATCATGCACTAACTGTCTTTGAAAACGATGACATTTCTAAGCTTCCATAAATTCCACACTGTACTCTGCCAAAATTACAGAATTCCAAAAAGTAATCTTTGATATTTGAAGAGTAGAGGGGACAATTACCTAACCAACATGAGATAGCACTCCACACAAGTAATGTTAAGGGCAATATAACAAAAGGTGAGCCGACAATTTAGTAGCCGCCAAGCACACCGATCAAGTACTCAAGTTGGGGCCTTTGCCAATTTCTCGTTTCAACAGATTATCTCTAGTCGGTATTCTTTCACGAACCGTTTTTCACGAGAACGCCGATACTTTAAATGAAATCACTTTCCATCATAGCTTCCTCCATGGAAAATTGCAACCTCCTCTTCCTCCGCATCCGATATCACAATGATGCCGTACATGTCACAGGTTTTGAACTTGCCGTCCGAGGAACCCTTCCATTTCCACGAATCCGGATAGTCCAAAGTAATTTCAAAATTCAAAAAAATCAAGCATTTCAGATATGTTAAAAAATCTTTTCCACTTAAGAACCCACAACACCTCCATCCCCGAAAAACAACCCCTTACACTGTCGAGATTGTTCACGCGGAACCCTAATTTTCCTCGCAAGGAGCCATCAACTTCTTGATAACTATCTTAGTAATTGTCCAAACCATGTAAAACTAAACGTAAACCTACAAGGAACAAAAATGAAAAATAAACCTAAATTCAAACCAACTGCGAGCAACGTGTAACTATTGATAAATTAACCAGCTAGAAAGAGGAAGTGAAAGTGACATCCCAACGAGTAACTATTGATAAAAAAAATGGAGTAAATAAATATAAAGATCGAATTTAATCCGAATAACCATGCTATCTGCATTCCAGGACACACTGAATAAAGAAGTGAGGGTGGGTCACATGCGGATCGTGGTACTCAAACTTTATGCAAATTAAAAGAGGAAATAGAAAATAAAGTACAATGAATTCTTGAAAGACAGCCTTCGGTATTTCTAGATTTTATTCAACCCCACTTTCTCACTCACAGATCCCATTTTAGGTTTCTCTTGGAATGCGTTTTGCCCGATCATCCTTACCGTTTTACACCACCCATTAAAGCTTTAAGTTTTTTTTCTTGAAACAAGGGTGGAAGATTCCTGAATAATTTTATAGAGTGTTGAAATTTAGGGTAAAATGATGTGATTAGGGGGGTGCCCATTTCTTCGTCTTTTTTCTCCTATTTATCTTTTTCTGGGATTTTCTAATCGGTGCAAATTGGAATACTTTCTGCAATGGATGATGAACACCCGGAGTGGCTACCGGCGGAGTGGAAGGTCTGTGTGAGAGTTCGGAGTTCTGGGAGGAAAGATAAGGTAAATTTGTTCAGCTTCTTTGGATTTGTAACTGTTGTTTATCGGTGCTATTTTCTTAGCTGTTTACTTCAGATTAGGAAAATGTTTGCCTTCTTTATATTGATAAATTTGTGATTAATATGTGTTTGATCCAGTGGATTGAGTAAGGAGGGGAAGTAATCTGCGGGCACGCTTGTTTGGGGATTTCGTTCTATAAGTAGAAAGTAGTTCCGATAAAATGCTATGGTAAATTAAGATTTAGAGTTAATGATTCTGATTTGGTTTTACTTGATATTTCAGAGAGAACTAGTTGAGGTAAGGTTAAAATGGAGCAAATGTTTGAGCTTATGGATAATAATTGTCTAAAATGTGTTTTTAATTTTGGAATTCTGGAGAAAATGTTATGCAGAAACAGCTTACCTTTACAGCCAATAGCATGGACATTATATCATTGAATAGCATTGTATCAATGTATATTGTATTATTGTGCCAGATTTCCATAATGAATTTCTGAACACATAAATTGGTTTTCTGAAGTCTGAAGCCAATCTTCGAATGTGTCCATTTCATCCTTGACTTAGTTTTGCACTAGCTTAATTGTTGATGATATAAAATGAGGTTAGGGGATGTTTTTCCGTTATTCAAAGTGTTTCTTATGAAGTTTTCTTCTACTCCTTTGATTTCATAAGGCAATAGTAAAATGTACATCTGCAATAAGCTTGGTTGGGTTGGGTGGTTGGTCTTGTGAAGTTTTGAAATAAAGTATCTTTTGGATTTCTTTTGTGAAATTATCTTTCTGGAGTAATGCTACATTCTAAGGAAAGAGGCATTGAAGAGCACCAATAAGATGATTTTATCAGATAAGAGAATTATGTACCGTCCTCCTAGATACTAGGGATCTTTCACAACTCACACGCAAATAATGTCATTTAGCGCTGATTTTTTTTTCTTTTCGATTTTCTATAGTATTACATCAACCCACTAAACGACATCAAATTCAACTCCAAGCCTGAAGTGCTTCGGTATCTCAAGGAAGCTGAGAACGATCTGAGACTCAAGGGGCCAAATAAGGTAGAAACGAGAAGAACTCTGGGTGCGAAAGCTGAGAATGATCTGAAACTCAAGGAGCCAATTCCAAATAAGGTAGAGACCAGAAGAAATCTGAAAGCTCACTGGCATTACATGCCTTATACTCATTTCTGCTTTTCATTTCTTTTTTTGTAAAACCACATTTTTCAAATTTCAGTTGCAACCCATCCAATATGAAAAAGATTAGAATCATAAAGCTGTTATCCTACACTAAGATGACCTTTCTATTGCAACAAAATTGCAGACCACCTCTCAAAGGACAGCTGCAGAGGAATTACCTTCGGGATGGATAAAGGAAATCAAGATCACAAAGAAAGGTGGCAAGACCAGGAGAGACCCGGTACTAAAGCCCTAATAAACCCATTTTAGTTATTTCATCATCAATTGATTTTTACTGCATCCAACCATATCCTGCTTTGTTGCAGATAACACCAATCTGCTGAAACTGCTGTCTGGTTTTCTTGCATGATGCTTTCGGTCGAAGTTTGTATTTTTCTTTCTTTTTGTCCTTTGACTTTTTATCACTAAAAAGGTTTCGATTTTTCCTGTGGTTACTGCAGTACTACGTTGATCCTGTTAGTGGAAACCATTTCCGCTCTTTGCAAGAAGTTAACCGCTACCTCGAGACAAATGGTTCAGGAAAAGCAGAGTCCAATGGAGAAGACACCAATCACTCTTCTGAGGAGTTGAAAGATCACTCTAAATCTGTTAGTTGACCTTGTTTGACTTCTTCCTTTTCCTTTTTGTGAAGCTTCATCAGTTTATAAAACTACTATTTTGGAATTGTCCACTAAAAGGAATATACTGGAGAAAAACATTCCACTACAAAGTCACCCAAAAACTTACAACCAGATACAAAGTGCAGAAAATTTCTGCACTTTAGTTCAAATTTGAACTAAAATGCCACGTACTTTAGTTCAAATTTCTGCACTTTGTATCTGGTTGTAATGGTTTACTCAATCTTGTATCTAGTTGTAATTTTCTCTATTATTTTCAGATTGAGTCATTATGTATATGTTACTCCCATATCTCTCAATTCTTTTTGACCTTGAAAACACAAAATCTGTAGATTCTAATTTTATATTTTTTCATGGATCATTAAACCTTACCCCTCGCTTTTGCTTCGTCCAGTCAACTGTTGTAGCTGAAGAACAAAGGATGATTGACAGTAAAGAAGATAAAATACTTGCTGGGAATGAAAGCATAAATTCAGGTGCGACATGTTCTCACACGTATTTCAATGCTGCCTTTACTTAGAAACTGTACTGGGCTGTGATTCACATTTAATGCTGCCTCTACTTAGAAACTGTACTGGGTTGTGCTTCGCATTTACATAGATTGATTGATGTTCAGAACATAGATTTTGTTTGGATTATCGCAGAAAGTGGTGCAGTTGATAACAGTAATTTGCTGGAGACAAACGCTACTGCACAAAGAGACGAAAAGGATTCTCTTGTACAAGATCGAAAGCAGGAAAACGTAACGCCCCAAAATAAACGAAAGAAATCAAGCCAAAAATGGATGAACGGATTACCTCGTAGAACCTCAAAAAGGCTTGCTTGGATGGAAGCTGGTTCACCGTTAGAATTAGAAACCAGCAACGTAGCTACAGAAGCAGTGGAACCCAAGGCCCAAGTTAATACCATAAAAAATACTTCTGGAGGTTTTGGCAAGCAGAAAGAACCCATTAGTGAACCACTTAAAGATATTTCTTCCTCTGTGGAAGAGCATGAAGCCAGCACCGGAGCTAGAGAAGAAGTTACACCCTCAGATGAGGCAGAAATTACTACTACCATAACAAACACCACTGGTAAATCAGAGATTCATTTATCTGGAGATTTTGGTAAGCAGAAAGATATTGACTTGAAGGAAGATGATAAGAATGGAATGGATCTAGAAGCCTCTTTGAATGATCTATTGAGGGACCCGTGCATAGAGTTTGCAATCAAAATGCTCACCGGTGCAATTCCCATCGAAGATGCGAACAAAGTCCACAATAGTTCTGTGAGTTCAATTAATCGAACATCAGGTTCCTCATCCTCTCTGCCTTTTGGCGATATTTGGGCCGACCCTTGTTTTGAATTCGCAGTGAAGACGCTCACCAGTGAAATCCCGACAGAGAATGGTTCAACTACAACCCTTAAATGTAGGGCTAAAAAATAAATCTCTCTAGTGAGTTTTTGTGATTTTAAGATAGACTTTCTTTCTTGATGTAAAATAAGTTCTTAGGCTGTACTGTACTGTACACTTGAATTTTCAGTCTTGTGACTTTCTATGGCAGCACCTAAATTAAATGTCGAAACTTGCTAATCCTAAATCTAGTTGGGTAGTGAATAGTTAAGTTTCATGTTCTATATAGGTCGAATCTAATCATCTCCGTCGTGATATGGGCAAATTGCCTAATGAGCTCTGAGATTTTTGAAAATTATAATCAAGTCGTTTTGGTTGTGTTTACTTTGAGTTTTGTAAACAAATCGATTTTAAAAAACTACACCTATTAATTTATAAATTTTAATCATTTCACAATCATCTCATCACTGTTTATCTGACTCAATAATAATAGTATATAATACATCATCATTCGCTCTTACACGTTGATTTGACATAAAATCCACTCAACAATGATATAATAATACAACATTATGTAGTCTTATAATTTTATTTGACACAAAGTTTAACCTCTCCCTATTCAAAAACTCAAAAGAAACACATTATTATTTATCAAGATTTCAAAAATCTAAAAATTTTAAAAATCAATTAATAGTCACCTAAAACTCAAAGATTGAAATCTCAAAATTTAAAAAATCAATTTTTAATAGTCACATGAAACCCAAAGTAAACATAGTCTATCTAAACAAAATTGCAACATTCAACCCCCCTCCAGAGTCCATGCTAGAGAAATGATACGAGTTATGACGTACAAGAAATGAATGCTTTCATATTTTCCCTAAAATTGGGACAAATATGGTCCTCAAGTATTTTGATTGTCCAAGCGCCTAAAATTTTACCCCTTCAGGTGCTAATTCATGAAAATTTTCAAATTTTTTATTTTTGACTAGACAATCTAGTTTTGCAATCCTCAGGTTTGTTTGGTAATTTGATGGAAAACTCAGAGTGTAGATGCAATTCACCATATAAAAAATCCGACTTAGGTATAAAAAACCAGGTTAAAAATCAGAAAGGAAACTTTTCTTTTCCATAAGAAAATCCATAATTCCTTAAATTGATGCCAAAATTGAACCCTGATTTGAATACAAAAAACATCATCTGAAATATAACTTGTACACAGCAGACCTAGCTTGTATCATCACATTCTACACAACTGTGGATCCTGCACGAACTCTCAGCATATCCGTTCTCTTGCTTCTCTCCATAGCATCTACTAGCCAGTTTACACTTTCTTTAATCCCAAGCCTGCATTAAGAACCCATAACTCATCATCTCCATTTGAACTAATTTAGCCACTTATGGGGGCGACAAAACCGTTCTGATCCATTCCAGATGGCTATCTGATTGTCAATAACAAACTGTAAAAAGCCATGCTTACCCATCAAATGCTGAAACAGCTTGAAATGTATAAACTCTTTCGTCCAATTTCTTGAGGTCCAAATATTGAGCAAGTTCATCAGTTGATACAGCATCTTGCAGATCCTGCGCACCACAATTTAGTATAGGTATGTATAAAGAATCTCAACATCATTCTTATTACTATATACGGAATGGAATACACTAATATCATTTTAAGGAATCAAGAACAGGAATTGGTCTTATAAGCTAATCAGTAGCCATAGCTGAAAGATACAATATGGCACTTTATATATTTAGATAGTAATAGACTAGAAGCCTCCTTTCAAGTTAGATAATAAACTCAATCAACACATTTCACTCTCTCAACTGGAATATTCTCGAGCAATGTTATGGGACGAAAAATAGTAGTGAACCTGCTTGTTTGCTAATATCAGAAGTGGAGCCCCTTGCAAATCCTCATGCCGAAGAACCTTTTCTGCAAACCAGAGTTGGGATGGATTTAGAAGATGAAGTCACAGGACATACTAAGAAAAGCCCATAGCAGCAACAATAATTATTTTAATGTCGTTTACAAGCTTCCTCCCAAAAAATATTACCAAGAGCAGATTTTGAATCTTCGAACCGGGAAGGACAAGCAGCATCAATTAAGTAAATCACAGCATGTGCCTCTTCATAATATTTTTCCCAAATGGACCGAAGACCAAGCTGATTCAAACATATATCTCAAGTCAGTGGAATTTTTTCTCGAGAAGAATTATATGAGAGAAATATAAAAGATATGGATCACTAAAGTCAATACAAACACAATCTGGGGAGTTGCATATGAAACAACATGAATCTAGAAGCCTAAAATCAGATACCATAAAGAAATGGCTAACAGTGTCTCACTTGTACAGTGATAAATATCTGAAAGTCATACAGTTGGCTGATACAAATGGAACTAGCAATTGTGTAATATTAATTAGTATAGAAAAGCTAGTGTATGTTTCAACCTGACCTCCCAGGTCCCAGAATACAAGTTTCGTATTTGACACTTCAGCACGACCAATATTGAGCCCCACAGTAGGAACAATTCGGTCGGGTGGAAGGCCTTCCAAGTTTGAGTAGTGTGACTTCACTTTCTCCAGTAATGTCTAAAAATCACAAAGTTGAATTATGTCAAACAAAGATTGCGTGTGAATAGCAATTTGTTTGGTTATGAATACACATAGTATCTGTATGAATAAAAGGAAAAGTGTAAAAAAGTGTAAAAAGGAAAATAAGTAAAAGTCCACAACGATATACTGAATAAAGAATGCTACCAATAAATTTCAATAGCTGTCAAAGAGAAGCTAGAAAACAGTTTTAGCTGAAAGCATGTGACATCTCCTGGTAGATAAAAGAAACTGTTTCCCAATGAGGTTTCCACAAAACACGACTGTTCATTGAAATATTTTCTGATGAAGCATCCAATTTGATTGATCAATTATTAAATGGTGAAGCATATATTTTTGTCCAAAGGAAAGCATTTTCTCTGCTTTTCATCAACTTGTACAAGAAAATTATTTTGTAGTCTAAAATCAGCTAAATTTACTGAAGTGTCGACCTGATTATCATATCAAATTATAAAGTAGTGACTTCTCAGTTGCAAATAGCTGGCACATACTTTGAGTCAATAAGTAGTAAAAGGTGCAATTTTAGGTAGTCATCAGTCTTTAGTGGTTTCAAACAATATATATTTGCATATATCTGTCTGTTTATTTTGAGTCAAGAAGTGCTCTTGCTTACGTTCATCAATAGAAAATAGTACTCAATAACTGAATCAAGAGCCACCCCAAAATAGTGTCTAAATTCAAGTATCTATATAATCATATTGATACATTGAGTTGAGCATTAGAGATCGAAAGGAACAAATGACATTGCAAAGCCAAAACGGAGGAAACTAGGAAAGCAGTTTAAAAAATTACCGTTTTCCCAGCTTTGTCAATTCCAAGAATAAGAACGTGGAACTCCAACTTGCTGAACATGTACTTCCAGAGTCCATAAAACAATGAAAACATCTATAGACTGTTCTGGTTTTCCTATTATGCCTTCTATGAATTCTTTGGTGAGCAACTAGGAAGTCAATATCTTGATTGTACAGACTGCCATAAAAAGAATCAATCAGTGGCTGTAAGAGAAAACAAATGAAGATGTTATAATGTTTGAGTGCATCACTGTGAAGACATCATTTGTACAATATATTTGTCATGATATGCTGACATATTCAGGAAAGATGGTGAACCATTGTGCTTCGTATTACACTCAATGTGTACCATGCTCGCATTAAGCTTAGTATTACTTTATATTATACAATCGACAAATTAAATTAGTAGGTACCATCCAAAAAAGAAGAGCATTATTACAAATAACTTAGTTCTTAATCACATTCATATTAGATAATTTGAACTTTATATATTGCTAAAATTGAAATTTATAAGATAAATCTTAGGTGAAAAGAATATATAGCACAGGCATGTGTAATTTCTTGTGTCTCTATTCTCCATCTGTAACCGTCGGCATATCATCTCTTTCATCATAAATAATCATTTGTTGAATCTAAGGAAACACAGAGTAACAAATCGCCACCACAAGAGCTTATTCACATTTTTAGCACCGTCATATTCATTTGATTTTTACTTCAAACCCATTAGTTTAGAACTGGGTAAACATTAACTGGGAATTGAAAAAAAGACCCACAAATCCAAATCTTCTCTTAAAACTTGAATGAAGAAAAATAAAACAAAACAAAAGGGAGTGACAGCACATCACTATACGATCATGAAGATCTTAGCTTAAATAAACCTTAACAAACTAATCTTTCCAGATCTAAAATCAACAAAGAAGGAATCGAAACAACCGAATCAAGAGAAATTTGCAAATATGGCATAATGCATCACAAATCAAATCACGCAATTCCGCAGAGTGCAGAAAAAATAAGCAGCAGGCAAGGAATTTGTAACGAAATGAAATTCGTACCTTTGTTGAAGAGCTCCCAGAAGGTGTTTGTGTTTATGCCTTAGTGTGATTTGGTTTCGCCAATTGGGATTTATTTGTTAGCCCCCAAATTTCTCAATTTCGGCTGGATATCGACACTTTCAATACCCAAATTGGGTTGACAACGTAACGTAAACGGCCCAAAATACAATAGTTTATTCTTCCCTCGAATTTGAAAAAAAAAAAAAAAAAGGACCGTACCTCCAATATTTTTTGTATTAAAATATTTTTATATTATGTCATTAAAGTAGTGTTTGGTAGACCTTATTATGGGCTGAACAGTGGTCCATATTAATTTAATAATAGATACTAAACTAGTATCGACCCGGGTTTTATGCGGCCGACCCGGTATGTATTACTGTCATTTCCTGCGATTTCACTGTTCACCTTCACACTAATTAATACCTCCACCTCCATGGTCTTTCTCAAGTATGACTTCTACAGTATATTTTCTTGTCCAAATTACCCCCTCCCAAATCATACGCAATAATAAATATGTTGTGGCCTTGAGAATGGCTCATTTCTTCACTTCCATCAAACCCACCGCCGCCAAGACGCCGAAATCATTTCTTCACTTCCATCAAAGACGTGAAATCAAGTTTTTAGGGCTGACCCGAAATTGTAATCGAACTTTTAATTTGGGATTGAATTTAGGTAGCATTCACAAATTTGTTAGTACTGAAATGATTTACTTGTTTGCAGAGCTAATTGGCAGCATCTGATCAATTTAGTATGCTGAAATTTTTAATCATATGCATGCAGATATTGAGAGTTCTACTTTCTGTGATTTGATTATTTATTCTTTTGTTGATTTTGATTTGTGTTACAGGGATGTCTCCTGATAAGCCATTCTATTAATTTGTGAAGTAGTTGACTTTGTTCTTTAATTTTTGGGTGAATATATGTAGGATGAGTATCTATCGAATTATGGATAGGATCACTACTTATACCACATGTGCCCACAATTAAAAAGATAAAGTTTTTATGTTTTGGTATAAGGAGTAAATTGGACATTTCAGAAAAATCTCAATTTTATGCATGTTTATTACCTCCTACCAAGTGAGCACTCTAATTTTATACATGTTTATTACCCCTTATCAAGTGAAATACAATTTTTATCATGTCATTCGTATTATATCGCATCAAACGACATAATACGACCAACCCGTATTATATAATACGAATCTTCTTTATCTCATACTAATTTCATACCCGCTATCAAATGGAGCCTAAAGACAAAAATTTATATGAGATGTTTCATACATAATACTACAAAACTAGCATACATTAACACCCTTTCCTCTCGGACATTGTTTGAGGAGATTCGAAATCCTATAAGAAGGATTTGAAAATATTTGGAATAAAATAAAAAGTGTATTTTTATTTTGTATATATTTAAGAGTATGGATCTTATATAATTTGATAAAATAAGATTAAAAAAAAACAGATGATAGAAATAATATTTTAAATTTTAAAAAATAATATAAGAATGATTGAATAATAATGATTGATGTGTTTGTTGGGATTATATTGGAAAGTATGTTTTTACTTTGTATAATCAGACTAACTGAATTTCAGACTTATTTACTGAAATAAATTGTTTATCACTGTTGCTTTAAATATGATTGAATGTTACATATATTTACTGCATAACTGTTCATTAAATAAGTACGTGTTACATTGTAGTTAATTTAGTGATACCAAGATCACAGAAGATTAAATTAACAGTTCCTTGTAACTAAAAGTAGACCATTCACGACCTAGATGGAAATGAACAATCCATCGTGAAAGGTTGTAGTGTAAGGCTCAGATTGGTTTGTCTTGACCAAGAGATTACACTAGTGCATGACTGATGCATTGAAGAGGACCTACAGGAGGATAAATTCTTCAGAACTGAACTAGGAAGAATTAGACCTCAGTGGTTAGTTATTTCTTAATCTTCGTCCCTTAAATAGGATTGTGTGTGGTTAGTAATTATTGCTTTGACTTATTATGAGAAGAGAATAAGTGAGATTCAATACCCTATATCTTGGGCAATATTATTGGTCACATGTGATTGCTAAGATTTAATACGGAGAATCGTGTGCAAGTACGCTTGTTCGATTTGCCCCCTTGGGAGGTTCATAAGATTTATCATATCAAATCTTGCAAGTGGAACTAGTTTCCGGTATGGATAATAATGTTGAACCGTTCCTTTACCAAGGATAAAATATATTAATTAATGGAAAGCTATTTCAGTGGCTTGAATTAATTAATGGGCTAGATAATCTTAAACACGGGAAATAATAACCGGGAGCCATATTAACTGTAATATGGGTTAAGATGAATAGTGCAATATTAATTATGTAGTGGGATTAATTAATATTTATGAGCTTGAATAATATTGTGGCTCAATATTGATAATTCAAGATCCATTGGAAGGTCCAATCTTAATTCTCCTAAAGGCCCCCCAAGTAGCTCAAGATAAAGTCCAATAACTTGAAAAAAAATGTTTAAAAATAAAATAAATTTGCTGCCTATTTTTCCTTGTATTTTTCGAAATTTATGGATAAAAAGGGGAGAAAGATTTTCTTTGAATTTTGTTATGGAATGAAGATATGTATTCTTGGAATACAAGATTATCTCATTAAATTCAAGAAATCTCCCACTTGGTTATTCATATAGGTGTTTCGAAAATTTTGAGAAAAAAGGGGAAAGAAATATTTTCTTGATTTTCTTGAAAAGATATTATGGAAGATATGTATTTTTTGAAATACAAGAATATCTCATAAATTCAAGAAGATCCAAATCTTGGATTCTTGTTCCCTCTATTTTTCGAAAATAATCCATAATATGATGTGGTGGGATTTTTGTGGAATATTTTAATTATGGGGAAAATAATATAGGAGATATATTCAAGATTTCTTGGAGATCAAGAAAAGATTTTCCCACATTGTTTTTCTTCCCAAATTTTCGCCCAACACCCATCTATAAATAGGGGATGATTCTTTCATTCCCAAGTACAATTCCATGTGCTGGAAAAATTAGCAAATCCGCGAAAGTAGTGCAACAAAGTTTATTTTTTCTTTTTGTTAATTGTTTGCGAGTATCCTTCCACCAGATTGTCAAGCAAGGACTAGGGAATACTTTGGGAAGGACTTTTGGTATGTTGTCATATACAAGACCATTGTCATTCCAAGAGGTAAGTTCACGTAAACTCGTAGTATTTCTGCATGCGTAGGATTTACGTGAATTGTTTATATGCATGATTTGTTGTTGAAATTATTATTTGAATTAATATGGGTTAATTCATGCTAGTAATAATTGTTAGAATTAAATTTGTATTTAAATATTCATCCCGAATAGATCCGTGTGAATAATTCCCCAACAAGCGTATCGAGCCTCGGTTTAGACTCACGAATTTTAAATTGTAATTTAATTCGTTGTCATTAAATTTTGAAATTGGATAGTAGAATTCTTTAGATCTTTTTTTGCGGTATCCAATTGTCATGGAATTTAATGTGTTTAATTTATGCATGCATATAAATTGTGTTTTTTTAATTGATTCGTTCGGATTCGTTTTGCCTCGTGAGAAAATCCACGAAGTAGATTAGTATTTGTTTGATTTGATCAATGTAATAGACTAGTCTAGATCTAGGTTTATTTATTTTGTAAATAAATTATGCTTAGGATCGGAAATGGAGGTGGAGATGAAGAATTAAAAAGCGGGATCCGAAAATCGGGCGTGGCGGCGTCGTCGCTTAAACGCGTGGGAGGCACGCACGCGACGCGACGCTTGGCTTGCCAAGACGTAAAGGTAGGGCGAGGCCGGAGGGGCCGAAGGCGACGCGTGATTCGACGGGCGTGACGCGGCGCGCAGTAAAGGTGAATCGCTTAAAGGCGAACGGCGACGACGGAAGCGACGCGGGCGCGGGTTTGACGCGGGTATGCGTGGGATAAGCGACGCGGGCAAGACGGGCGGCGGCGAGGCGGTGACATCGAGGCGCGCGAGGGCGACGGGCGACGCTAAGTTGCCGGATTCGGGGCGATGCTAACGCATACGGCGCTGAAATACAATATGGGCTTAATTCGACATGGTCGGGAAAGGTTAGCGGCACTTCACCCGCGAAATGGGTCAATGACATGGTTTCGACAAGAACGGGCGCGGGAGCTTTTTCGAGACGTAACGATGAAAGCTATGAAGACGATTTCTCAAAGATCAAGACATGACAAAATTAACCATGACACCGGATAAATGTTCCCAATATGTTTAATTTTTGTCTTGATGTTTATGCATTATTGATGCTTATTTAAATTGTGTTTAAATTTGCGATGCATGAGAAAATGTTTTGAAAAATCTCACTTTCAAAAATTACTAAGTATGTTTAAACAATTAATTGACAATTTTATTAGAATAATAAAATTGAATTAATTATTGACCTCCATGATTTATTTATTTGTGAATTCTTTTGGAGAAATTCCCCCTGACCAGCCAAAAAAAAGATAGCTTTCACATGAATAAATTCTAACGGATGATTGTGGATTATTACTAGTGGCGGCGATGGCCCTCCCACGAGGCTCGTTCAATGCAAAATTATAATTCTGTATTTAATCATGGTTATTACTTAGGTATAAAATTGATATGCATATACTTCCCCGAAGTCCCTGTCAATTTTATATTTGTCAAGTGGGAGCCAACTATTAATCTGGATATTAAAGGTTTTAATCGTTCTTGTTTGTAACTTTCTTGAATGTGTTTAAATAATGACCCACCCCACGTGGCTTATTTAAAACTATTTGAGATGTTGGTGATGATGTTCATATTTTTTGGAGATTTTAATATGAAACATGTGATCGAACCTTGTGATATATTTGTGTGTATGCATATTATTATTTATTTTAGTTCAGCATGTCGCAACCTTTTAATCCACTGTTAATATACTTAAAGTCAATACAATATGTATGGAAACTATATTGATTGGAAAGCGAAAAAATTATAATTGTCATAATAAGCGCACAAAAGCACAAGTGGATTCTTGACACACCAAAATCAAATGAGCAACCGACGGGTAAAAATGAGGGACTGTCGGATCACCTTCAGGAGAGATGTCGTCATTTGAAAATGGTGGAGGACAAACCCATAAGGGATTACGTCCTCAAAATTGATGGTCCATCTGAACAAACTTGAGGTTCTGAGTGCAGATTACAATCTGGAGACTCAGATGAATTTGGTATTTCCTCTCTCGCCCAAAAGTTTCGAGCATTTTGGCCTCGCTACCGATTTGTTGCAAGCTTTGGTCTCGGGAGAGATGTTGATGGGGCACCAAACTCAAGCTTTAAAAAGCAAGTGGTAAGTCTTCATTTTCTAGGCCAAGGGAAGGCAAGAAAAAAAAGAGGACCAAAAGTCATAAGCAATAAAACTCAACTGTTGCCAAGGGCAATGGTAAGATGAGGAATGCTTGTGGTGTCAAGGAAAATTCAAATAGGAAGTGCTTAAGCTGCGGTGAAAGAGGGCAATGGAGGTTTGCCTGTTCCAACCCCAAAAGGGACGGAAAGAAAGGTAATTCTCACGCACTAGTTGTTGAAACTTGTTTAGCATCGTATACTTCTCATTCGTGGGTGGTTGATACGAGATCCACTAATCATGTTTGCTTCACGGGTTCAAACTGATCCAGCAACTTAGTGGGAGTGAGATCCTCATCACACTGGGCGATGTTACGAAAGTAATGGTTATTGCAATGCTACATAAATGGCAGATATTGCAATGTTACGATAGTAATATTTATTGCAATGCTACACAAGTAGCAGATATTGCAGTGCTACATGAGTAGTGGTTAAAGCAGTGGGAGAAGTGCACCTGTCTTTTAAAGATGAAGTTTTTTTTGAGATTATCTTTATGTTCCCAGTTTTAGAAAGAATTCACTTTTAGTTTCTAAAATTCGATTAACGGATACTTAGTTTCTTCTAATA
Source organism: Stenogyne calaminthoides (assembly GCA_037126765.1). Lineage (NCBI taxonomy): Eukaryota > Viridiplantae > Streptophyta > Magnoliopsida > Lamiales > Lamiaceae > Stenogyne > Stenogyne calaminthoides. The sequence goes on along the minus strand of JBBCBC010000016.1, from coordinate 4,340,235 downwards.
AGAATGACATCATTTCTTCAAATGATGAGTGTATTTGTTATGGGACATTGGTCAAGTAATCTCTATACAATTAACTGTGCACACCACTCACGAAATGCATCCTATAACACATCAACTATTTCTGGTAAAAGAAAACATTCATCAGACGTGAACGAAACACTTCTATGGCATCTAAGATTGTGACATATTAATCCAAAGAGGATCCAAAGGTTGGTGAAAGACGGTTCACTGGATTCTCTCCAAGTTGAACCAATTCCAACCTGCGAATCATGTTTGGAGGGTAAAATGACCAAGAGGGCATTCGGAGCCAAGGGGAATAGAGCCAAAGAAGTGTTAGAAATCGTTCACACAGACGTACATAGTCCAATGTCAACCATGGCAAGAGGAGGTTACAAGTATTTCGTCACTTTTATTGATGACTACTCGAGGTACGGTTATATTTTCCTTATGAAGCATAAATCTGAGACATTTGAGAAATTCAAAGAATTTAAGGCTCAAGCAGAGAATCATAGGGAAAAACGTATCAAGTCTCTACGATCCGACCGTGGAGGCGAGTACCTCAGCGATGAGTTTTTGAACTACTTGTCGGATGAAGGATTGCATCGGTATTTGATCGCAGACCAAAACCCTCAACAAAAGCGGGGTTTGCAGAGAGCGAAGAAACATAACTCTTTTGGAAATGGTTAGATCAATGATGAGTTATGCGGATCTTCCCAAGTCGTTCAGGGGTCATGCCTTGGAAACAGCGGCTTACATTTTGAACTTAGGTGCCACCCAAGTCGGTTCCCAAAACTCCCAAAGAATTGTGGACCGGGCGCAAACTTAGTATGAGACACATGAGAATTTGGGGGTGTCCGGCCTACGTGTTGGACAAGAAAGCCGGAAAATTGGATCCTCGATCAGAATTAAGGTTGTTTATAGGATACCCCGAGGGAACAAAAGGGTGTATGTTTTATGGTCCCAAAGATCAAAAGGTGGTCATATGCACCCACTTTAGATTTTTGGAGGAAGACTCTTTGAACGAAAGAAGACCCAGAAGTGAGATTACCTTAAGTGAGCTAAGGGGGCTAACCTCATTGCCAAGTGTACAAGATGATATACCAAACGACACACTTTCACAACCGGAGCCTCGTCATAGTGGGAGGGTTATGAGATAGCCCGAGGGATTCATGGGGATAGGAGAGTCCTCAGACTTGATTCCTGGACAAGAGGAATCAGACCCATGGACATACGATGAGGCAATCCAAGATAAGGATGCTGTTTCTAGGCAAAAGGCAATGAAAGCAGAAATGAGGTCTATGGATCATAACAGAGTGTGGGAGCTAGTCGAACCACTTAATGGGGTCAAACCTATTGGTTGCAAGTGGGTATACAAGAGAAAGAGGGGACCGGACGGGAAGGTGGAAACCTTCAAGGCAAGGCTTGTGGCGAAAGGTTATACTCAGAAAGAAGGGATCGATTATGAGGAAACCTTCTCACCTGTAGCAATGCTCAAGTCCATCTGAATTCTCTTGTCGATAGCTGCGCATCTCGATTTTGAAATCTGGCAAATGGATGTCAAGACAGCTTTCCTTAACGGAAGTCTTGATGAGAAAATCTATATGCAACAACCCCAATGCTTCATTGAAAAGGGCAAAGAACACCTTGTTTGTAAGCTCATGAAGTCCATTTACGGACTCAAACAGGCATCCAGAGCTTGGAACCAATGTTTTGATCATGTTATAAAGTCTTACGGGTTTGATCAAAAACGAGTTTGAGAGTTGTGTGTATAAAAAGTGTGTCGAAGCTGCATTGGTATTCTTAGTCTTGCATGCGTAGATGACATTACGCTCATCGGAAACGATGTAAAGGTGTTATCGGGCGTAAGGGCATGGCAAAAAAGGTTTGATATGAAGGACTTAGGGGAAGCCGGGTACATCCTTGGGATCAAGATCACTCGAGATCGCAAGAAAAGGATGATAGACTTATCGCAAGCTTCATACATAGACACTGTCTTGAAACGATTCAACATCGCAGGATTCCAAGAAAGGCTTCAGACGTTTGGGGCATGGAATTCATCTATCAAGAAAATGTGCCCTAAGACAAAAAGGAGATAGATGACATGAGAGGCATTCCTTATGCTTCTATTTGTCGGAAGCCTTATGTATGCAATGTTGTTGTGTACGAGGCCAGGATATCTGCTTTGCTTGGTTGGCTTGGTGGCAAGATATCGAGTAACAGGGAAGGAACATTAGGCGGTATTAAAAACATTCTCAAGTATCCGAAAAAGAACTCGAGATAGAATGTTGGTTTATCGATCCGATAGTCTAATCCCCATCGGTTACACAAACTTCGGATTTCAATCGGGACATGGATTTCGGAAAATCTACCTCCGGTAATGTGTTTTGCATGGGGGAGGAGCCATGACATGGAGAAGCGTTAAGCAAAAATCGTCCGCAGATTCTACCATGGAAGCCGAATATGTAGGCTAAGGCGGCGTGAAAAAAGCGGTTTGGCTCAAGAACTTCCTAGTGGACTTGGATGTGGTTTGAATTTTCCCCAGAATCATTTGTTTATCGTGACAATCTTGGGAAGCGATTTGCAAATTCAAGGAACCAAGAGCCCACAAGGCCGATAAACACATTGAAAGGAAATACCATCTTATACGAGATATCGTTAAGAAAGGAGATATAAATTGGCAAAGATCGCGTCTAGGAAGACAACCCTAGGCGATCCATTCAAAGTGGCCTCCGAATACATTCGAGAGACATGTGAAAGGAATGGGTGTCAAGACCGTTTCCAATCTGCTTTGAGTATAAGTGGGAGACATTATTAGGCTCGTGTAGATGACATTAGTTGTCATGTACTACACGAGACATGCTGATGTATACTTAAAAGCAGACTTTGAGTATAAGTGGGAGATTGTTGGGATTATCTTTGGAAAGTATGCTTTTACTTTTTGTATAATCGACTAAGCGAATTTCGAACTTATTTTCTTGAAATAAATTGTTTATCACTGTTGCTTTAAATATGATTGAATGTTACATATATTTCCTTGCATAACTATTCATTAAATAAGAACGTGTTACATTGTAGTTAATTTAGTGATATCAAGATCACAGAAGATTAAATTAACAGTTCCTTGTAACTAAAAGTACACCATTCACGACCTAGATGGAAATGAATAATCCATCGTGAAAGGTTGTAGTGTAAGGCTCAGATTGGTTTGTCTTGACCAAGAGATTACACTTTAGTGCATGACCGATGCGTTGAAGAGGACCTCTGAGGAGGATAAATTCTTCTAACCGAACTAGGAAGAATTAGACCTCGGTGGTTAGTTATTTCTTAATCTTCGTCCCTTAAATAGGATTGTGTGTGGTTAGTAACTATTGCTTTGACTTATTATGGGAAGAGAATCGGTGAGATTCAATACCCTATATCTTTGGGCAATATTATTGGGTCACGCGATTGCTAAGATTTATCACGGAGAATCGTGTGCAAGTACGCTTGTTCGATTTGCCCCCTTGGGAGGTTCATAAGGTTTATCATACCAAATCTTGCAAGTGGAACTAGTTTCCGGTATGGATAATAATGTTGAAACGTTCATTTACCAAGGATAAAAAATATTAATTAATGGAAAGCTATTTCAGTGGCTTGAATTAATTAATGGGCAAGATAATCTTAAACACGGGAAATAATAATCGGGAGCCATATTAACTGTAATATGGGTTAAGATGGATAGTGCAATATTAATTATGTAGTGGGATTAATTAATATTTATGGGCTTGAATACTATTGTGGCTCAATATTGATAATTCAAGATCCATTGGAATGTTCAATCTTAATTCTCCTAAAGGCCCCCCAAGTAGCCCAAGATAAAATACAATAACTGAAAAAGGTGTTTAAAAATAAAATAAATTTGTTGCCTATTTTTTCTTGTATTTTTCGAAATTTATGGATAAAAAGGGGAGAAAGATTTTCTTTGAATTTTGTTATGGAATGAAGATATGTATTCTTGGAATACAAGATTATCTCATTAAATTCAAGAAATCTCCCACTTGGTTATTCATATAGGTGTTTCGAAAATTTTGAGAAAAAAGGGGAAAGAAAGATTTTCTTGATTTTCTTGAAAAGATATTATGGAAGATATGTATTTCTTGAAATACAAGAATATCTCATAAATTCAAGAAGATCCAAATCTTTGATTCTTGTTCCCCCTATTTTTCGAAAATAATCCATAATATGATGTGGTGGGATTTTTGTGGAATATTTTAATTATGGGGAAAAGAATATAGGAGATATATTCAAGATTTCTTGGAGATCAAGAAAAGATTTTTCCACATTGTTTTTCTTCCCAAATTTTCGCCCAACACCCATCTATAAATAGGGGATGATTCTTTCATTCCCAAGTACAATTTCATGTGCTGGAAAAATTAGCAAATCCGCTAAAGTGGTACAACAAAGTTTATTTTTTCCTTTTGTTAATTGTTTGCGAGTATCCTTCCACCGGATTGTCAAGCAAGGACTAGGAAATACTTTGGGAAGGACTTTTGGTGTGTTGTCATATACAAGACCATTGTCATTCCAAAAGGTAAGTTCACGTAAACTATTAGTATTTCAGCATGCGTAGGATTTACGTGAATTGTTTATATGCATGATTTGTTGTTGAAATTATTATTTGAATTAATATGGGTTAATTCATGCTAGTAATAATTGTTAGAATTAAATTTGTATTTAAATATTCATCCCGAATAGATCCGTGCGAATAATTCCCCAACAGTGTTTGTATTTAAAAAGAAAGAGAGAGAGTGTGTGTGTGTATATATGATTGGAAAGTGCGAGATAGGTGATTGGTAGTATATTGAAGATTGTGTTTGAAAAATATGAGGTTGGGGTATTAGTATTATAGAGTAGAAATTTGGAGGATTTAAAATCTTATAACGAAGTTTTGATAAACAAACGGATTTGAGGATTTGAAAATTTAAAAACGACTTCTTACATTATAAGCAAACATGGCCTCAAAGTGCTAAGCATCAATGTTCAAATTATGAGTTGGTCTCCCCTGAACTAGGTCTATGTTATGAACTTGAATTATTTGATTAAATTTACTAATTTTCAACACATTTTTCTAAACCACTAAACTTAATCCGTATTATACCCAAAATATGATCAAATGACATGAATTAAAAAGCAATTCATAGCATGAATTAAGTTTATACAATTTTTTGTCTCAAATTATAATTCGTGCCAAGCAAGTGTGCCTCAAAATAAAAGGGTGAAGCCTTACTCAACCCGCCCTAATGATAGTCAACGGTGTTATATTTGACATTTACTTTTATCACAGTCCCGGAATTACCCGGCACCAAATAAGATCCTAAGAAGGACGAAGAGAAGAAAAACTGCTCATAATTTTTTACCATTTGCAGAAAAGAGGAGCTCGCGAGAAGCAGTTAAGAACTGGAAACGAAATCCATCGTTTCATTCTTCGAATGTAAGATAAACTTCTTCTATATTCTGAATTAAAATTTCTTCACACGATCTACAAGTTTAGCCTAGATGGTTGGTTGGAATTGACCTCATTATTACGTTTGATTGTTCTGAATCTTCTGATATGGTTTTCTCCTTGGCCTGCGAAGAATGCAGTAGATCAGTATCTTCTTGCTGTGATTATAGAAGTGCGAAAGTAGGCATTTATTTTACGGTTCTTCAACATTTGGGGAAAATTTTGGTACTTGAATTCCCTGTTGTTTGATTGCTTGAAATTAAGTGTTTATATCTTAATCTAATATTCATCTTCAGGTGTGCATTATGTGGAACGTAGGAGTAGTTTATGCTCTCACTTTCTTCATTTTTTTTGTGTTACTTTTGAAATGTTAGGCTTGAAAATTTGGTATTAAGAATAGATGTGGTATCGGGTCACAGTGTTTTGAAAGATTGAATCATCTTTCTGCTGGTGGTTGTGGTTCTAGAATGACTTTGGGCTATCAAATGGTTTAAATCAAGAATTAAGCTCCTTTTTTTTTTTTTTTTTTTTGTGTGGTCATATATCATTGGAGAGTATGTGATTATATATCAATAATGAAACAAGAGACATAGTCTTTCTGATGGTGCCAAAAGGATTTGTTAGTGATAGAATTGAACTCTCAAACATGTGATAACCATATGATAGTAGCCTTTACATTTGCATTTTCTGAATGACCGATAACATTCTTGTATATGAATCTTAACTATCACGAATTTATGACCTTTTCGGTTCTTGTCCAATTTTATGCTGATGGTAGAAATTTGTTTCTGGTGCTAGGGCACGAGTGAAATGGGATGAAGAAAATCTAGCAGAAATAGAGGCAAATAAGCCTGAAAGGCAGAAAATTACTGAACCTAAGACACCATACCATCCCATGATTTCCGATGATGACGAAGACAACGGTATGTTAATACCAAAAATGAACTAATAAATGCTTGGTGCACTCATACAAATAATTCAGTATAGTTGATTTACATTGTGTGGCTAGTTTGGATACATCAGCATTTAATTGATATCTTAATTAATTGTAGATTCATCATCTTCAACCGGAAGAGGAAATTTCGGGCATCATTTTGAAGATGCAATGAATGCTGAAGAGTTATCTTCTTCAGTGAATGATGTAGGTTCTTCTAGCAAACCTTCCTTCCATCACACAGGGTGGACATCATCTGAAGATGAAGAAGATGAAATGGATCAAGGTGAAGAAGGTTTATCTCCTGACTTTGTATTGTTGTTCAATCACGCATATGTCTTGGCTTGATAGGATAATCTAGTCACTATTTTTTCCATAACCCAATAGTCTGATACACATTAGTTGTCAATTGTTCCCTTTTTGAATTGCTCAACTTTTTAAGTTTTAGTTCAATTAGTTGGTTGGAGGTTTGATTGCTTTACTTTAGTTGTTAGGTGGAATGAGTCATAAATTTTTAAGAATTACCCTTCTATTTATTTTTTACAAAAAAGTCTTTACCCTTTTAGGTTCGTAATACTGATGCTCATTAAATTTAACCAATCAGATCTGGATTCCGAGAGACGCAAGTGCTTTAGGGAGCATAGAAAAGTTCATTATGATGAGTTTCACATGATTAAAGAACTCCGTCGAAAGGGGTCCTGTCTTGAAGAAGAGTCTGATTAGGAATCCTCATTAACTGCTGGTGTCAAACACATGGACATTAAGGAAACCTCACTACCTGCAAATGGGTCTTAATATCTGTTATGGGTATGATTATACTTACTCCTTCATGGTCTTAATTGTGGTTTTGTAGCTTGCTTGTATTCTGAAACTCATGCATTCAGTTTTTGCAACTTGTAATATTGTCTTTTCTTACTTGGCTTTAGTTGTCACAGAAAACCTCTGTCGACGTGTTTGAAATTATATTGTATAATGATATTCCTAAACTTCCACTTTGTCTCCTTTTCTGTCTTGTTCATGTTACATATTACGTGTTCATCCAGCAATAGTGATAAAAGATTTTTACATGCTTCCTTCCTCATTCTTTGTTAATTGTAACTCCTTTATATGTTTGGTAGTTGATTTTGTTGATCTTGTGATCCTCATAAATGGGTCAACTTATTGATGTACCATATGCATACATTTTTCAATAGAAAAGTTCTAAATAAAGGTGCACATTTTACTTTATCTTGACGGAGGGCTTGATGTGGTTAAGTACGCTTCGCAGAATCATGATCTGATTTGTTTGAGATTTTGAATTGTGGAAATTACTTACTATCAATACTGGACATGTGCTGTAGAAACAGTTGTGAAAAATTGTGTTTGGAATAGCAGGAGCATGAGTGGTCTGTCTTGGATTTCGAAATCAAGTTTTAAATTCCAAATCAGAGTAATCCTAAATCCAGAATTTTCAGGTTTGGTTCAAACACTGTGTTGGAGTTCAATCAAAATAATGGCAGTAGAGACCATATCAAGATTTCAAGTTGGATTCATTTTCTAATTTTAAAAAGATAATGTTAAGTCCGCAGGAGAATTGATAATCAAAATTATAGTATTTATCAATATTATTAGCATGTATATGCGTGGTAGGTATATCCATATTTATGGAGTACTACTCCCTCCTCCGTCCCAAACTAAATAATAATTTGCCTATTCATAAGAATTTAGTGGAATAATGATAAAAATATGGAGAAAAAAAATTATTTATTGGTATTTTATATGATAAAGTGATGGATAATTAAGGTAGAAAGAGTTGTTTATTAATATTTGAGATTAAGTTTTTTAGGGCCAATAACTTTCACCCAATTTAAATTTGGTCCCCTACGTTTGAGAATCTTATATAATGACGGTATGTTTCACCTTTTTTTTTTTTTGATCCCGAAAATCAGTCAACCCGATTGATCAACCGATCACTGTACAGTGTACACGTGAAATATATTTTAATTTCTCATTTATTTTGGCATCGACACTTGTTTATTACATTAATTGTTGTAATATTTTAATCTTTAATCACTATTTAAAAGAGGTCAGTTGTGGGTCAGGTTTTTATGGGTCGAGTTTTTTATCGGGTCAGATTACATTTTCGGGTGATAATAATTTTTTAGAAACTTAAATATTAATTTTTCTTTATAATTAAAATTAACCAATAAAATAATTCATAAATATTAAAATATACTGTAACTAAATATTCCTATAATTGGTGGAATAGTTGTTTCTAGAGTTATTTAAGTGACAAATATACTGACGCGTAGTATACTGTGGGAGACGCATGAATAGTGATGATGGAGGTGTATTATTCCATTAAAGTTAAAGAAAAGAAAGTATTACTCAATCGAATAAAAATTAACATAAATAATATTCCGAAGAACAAGATTAACTCAAACCGAATTGTCGGACGACAGCCTAGCTAAATCCCCAATCATGGCCGGCGTCAATGAATTGAGTAACTTTGGACGGTTGATAATGACGAATGCGACGCCGTTTCGCTCGCGGTGAATGAAACCATTCCATCAGCGTTGAAAGTGGTGGAGAACCTCTTCTTCCGAACAAGGGATACGGGTGTATAAACACTTGGGAGACGGTGGTTTTGGCCGCCGAAATCTGCATCCACCTGGCCTCCGTCTTCGCCACCACCACCACTCACCACACTCGTCGACGAGATCTCCTCCGCAAACCGCCGCGGCTGCAAAATCTTCGTCTACGGAGTGGGCCGCGAAGGCCTAATGCATGAGGCTATTCCACTTGGGCCTCTCGGCCAACTGCGTATTCGACATGACAACTCCTCCCATCGCCTCGCCGGACCGGGGGGATTCTCCACCGTCGACGCCATCTGCGGAGTGGCCAGGAGCGGCGGCGCCCGGGTGCTGCTGCTGACGGCCCAGCCCGAAACGGGGGCTTCCGTGAAGCAAGCGAGCGTGGTGGCGCATATCCCGGCGCAGACCATGGCGGATGATCGGAGTGAGTCGGGCCGGGCCCTGCTGCCGATGGGGAGTGTGTACGAGGGGGCGCTGTTTGAGATGGTGGTTTACAAGTTGGGTCGGAGCCCCGATGAAATCCGGTCTCGCCATACCAATTTGGAGTAGAATTGTTTCATTTCGGAAAATATAATTACCACAACCTTGGATGGGTTACCGTAATTTTTCTGTTTTCCTTTTGCATTTTTTCTTTTATGGTTACACTTGGATGTATCTTATGTAATATCCACATCTACCCGAAGCATTGTATATTTATGGAAATTTTGTAAAATACCTTTTTTGATTCCCCTAAGAAATAATTTTTGTGCTCCCTTTCAACATTTCTTGTACAATTGCAGCCTTCTCCCTCTCTCTCGGAATCATATTTTTACCAATTGTTGCCCTTTTCTTTCTTTTCAATCTTGAATCTTAAATAATTTTAAATAAATAATAATGTAATATTAAATATCTAACCAACTAGAATCAAAATGAAATGCCAAAAAAATAAAAATAATGAAGAATGTATTGTGATGAGCATTAAGGTGGATTCGAGGAGTGAGGAAGATGAAATGATTTTCAAAATATTGAACTTGTTCAAGCTCAAGTTAATTTGACATAATTAATTGTCAAATAAGTGCAACCCAAATATGATTTTCAAATTCAATATTATAAACACAAGTTTGATTTTGTCTGTGGATTCGGTTCAACCATAATTACTCAAAAAAAGGGGTTAACTGATTACATATTAAAACTTCGGGGATAAAATATGAAGGCCTTCAAGTTTAGTGTGGTGAATTGCCATTACACAAAAAACATACCGGAATATTAAAATTAAAATTTAAACCAAGAAAAAGTGAGTTGCGACCTTTTGCAGATCAAATCTCAAACTATAACACCAAACAATGGCTTCCGTGAGATCTTCAAAGTGTCCCCCTTAATCTGGCTTCTTTATCTCATCACTCGAACAAACAAAGTGAGCTCTATGATAATGCCCTCTTTATTATCACTATTTCTCTCCGCAAACAATCTTATAATCCACACAGTATTCGCGATCTCCCTCACACTCCTCCTTTCCTTCCTCAAGATCCCAGCTCTGTTTCTCCATGGCCTCAACACTTACATTCATCCCGATGACGTCAGCCCTAATGGCGGTTCATCTTCCGGCGGAATCCGAGCAGCAATTAGAAGGCCGGGCGCCATGGATTCGGAGCAGCCCAAGCCCAGAAAGATATCTAAGGACAGATTCGAGTTTGATGAGAGTAAGGCACAGATCTTTCGACTGAAACTCAACGAAGGTCACCTCCAATCACGAATTTATTTCAGCGAATTTTATAGTGCTTTCAATTTTACTGTTATTGGGTTTTTGTCTTTGGTGCTTCATAGATTCTTGAGGGTTGATAAGGATTCTGGGGTGGTGAAGAATGGGACTATAATCCCTCTTTTATTAGGGTTAGTCGGCGTTGGTAGATTGTTCTTTTTGATTTTTAGGGTTGGATTTGAAAAGTCTGCATCAAAGAAGTCAGAGAGGCAATTGAGTTTTGTTTGTGGGATTTTGGCGTTTCTGTTAGGCCTGGCTGTTGTTTTTGAGGTTGTTCCTAAATGGGTTCTTGATTTTAAGTTTGGATCATTGGATGGTTTAGGTAAGTTTTCTCTTGCTGCTTTCATGGGCTGCATTGTGGGTTGTCTTTATATTCCAGCATTGCGGAATTCACGGGCTTTTTGGCTGGGAACCGATCAGATTCGTTCAAATTTGTCTATAGTTTCGTGTGGATGGTTCTCAAGAATGCTTCTATATGCTACCTACCTAATGGCTATCTTCACTTCATTGCTTTGGATTACCCCATTTGCTGAACTTCTCATTAACAATAACATTAGTGGTTCTAAAGCATCACATGTAACTGATAAGAAGAGAGAAGTTATGGTTGGCTATGTCGGTATGTCTAGATTGAGTTTCGACACTTTGAGGAATTGGTCTTTATTCATCATGGGACTCCTGCAGTTCTTCACAGTGCGCCCTAATGCACAAATGTTCCTAAACGAAGCTGTCCTGTGTTGGTACCAGAGATTGCATGCTAGTAAAGTTCCTGACTTGGATTATAGCAGGGCCAAAGTTTTTCTTCACAATCACTACCTATGTCTAGTAGTTGTGCAGTTCTTTGTGCCTGCAATGATGGTACTTCTTCTTCTTGGCTTATGGCAACTCGACGGTACTTCTCTTAACGGTATCCCATGGGTGTATACTTTGGTAAAAGAAGTCTCGTTGTTTATGGCTTGGTGGATTGTTTTTTTTTGGATGCTACTTAGTTCGGCCATCCTTGCCTTGTATCGCCATGGGACTTTATATGTTTCTTGACAATAGTATTCATCATTTTTGGAGGTACCTTATGCTTTGGATTTTGTTCATTGATCTGATTAGTCAGTGTGATTTTGTAAAACTGTCCTCTTTAAATTTCAGAGGAACCACAATTCACTACAATCTTGACATTCTTCTAGAGCTTTCCGTGTTCTTATATTTTCTGTTGGCAAATACTTCTATGCACCAGTTGGTATTAGTTGTTTTCATTGCATAGTATTAGTTGTTGTCATTAAACAATATTAGTTGTGCACCAGTTACATGGTGCACTAGGTGCACCCAAGTGTTATCTTAGTATGTACACATCTCCATATTTTACTTGAACACGAATTCTGCATTTTTTTTTTCATCTCAAAATCTCATTCAGAATTGAAATACTGCAATTATCAATTTATATGGTTTCACATGTGCATGCATCTATCGTGCAGGAATGTGGCTCTAAAAGAGTTAGTTTCAGTTAACTTGATAAACTTAACCTAAGCAGCCAAAGGCCCAAAGTGTAGTTATTTGTATCAAATGTCTTTATTTTGTACCACTTCTGTTAACGAATTGTGAAGTTATTTTTGTTGTCTTTGGTAATTTTGAAAATTTTACCAGAATAGTAGCTATTCCTGCGCTTCTGGACCACGGGGCCTTGTAATGTGGGCTTGTGACCCAAGTGGGGGCAATAAGGTGATTAGACATTGGCCTATGCATTTTTCCTTGATTCTGTTATGAACTGTGTAAAAAAGGTATGTCTATTGTTTCGGGTAAGTATTGATTTGAATTTGTAACACTTACCCATCCTATTGTAAGATCCATATGAGTTTTAACGTCCCTTATTTTGCTGATAAAGTTGCTGGTGTATCTGGGTTTTTATCTAGTATTGTTGCTCATATTTTTGGTGTAATACGGTTAAGATGAATACTGCTTGATGTATCAATCTTTATTTAGTAATCGTCTGAGCTACAAACTTCTTCTTCTTCTTCTTCTTCTTCATCATTTGTCTTGTTTCTTTTCCATGTGTATCTGCTTGCATTAGTTAATTTATCAGCATTATATCATTTGGTATTAAACTAGTTGCCTACATATGGCTTAAACTACATGAATTTAAGTTGGATTAGTTAATATGGAGTGAGATGGAACGCTTTTCTTGCTTACCATACTCTGATGTGCTTCTTCTCGACATAAAATATCCCGTTTTTGGAAATATCGTCGTGTCTATTTGATTTCTGACATTCACATATTCTTGCAAGATCAGGAGTCGCTTTCCTAATCAGGATATGCAATTGAAAATACAGCCAACATCTGTTGCTATGTGATTAAAGATCTAGGTTCCAATTATTGGGGGACCATAATTTGTGTTTGGATGATGAAATTCTGCCCTCATTTCGATCACAGATTGAAATTTTTGGTGGTCCTGTCCTTTTTGCATGCCAAGATTTTATCCAGTAATATGCACTACGTGTTTATTGCAGAATGTTACTTGTTGTACTAAAATTTTAGGCACAAAAAAGATGTAATCCGAATTTTCAGCATCATGCAATGCGACTGATAAAAGAGACTAGGGTGGGTCTCCATTTCAAAATAATGCATTTTAACCTATGAAGTATTGCACATTTTTTAAGATAGAAAGTATCGCGTTTTAAAAATAAATAAAATTTATTAATTATTCTCGTCGGAATTGCTGAATTTTTTTTTTATATGTTAAAAAGTGTTATCGAGTTTTCCGAAAAATTTCAGAGAAACTAATAAAGAATATTTTGTTCTCCCATCCATACAGGTGTGCCTAGAAAATTTTTGGGCCCAAAAATTTTGTAGTTTCTTTTACATTAAAGTGATGGATTGGGTTTGAAATCAGTGAGGATACATTAACTATAGTCATGCCATTGAGGGAAATTGCGACTAACTTCGACAACTATATACTATGATAAACATTATTGTTGTGTTCATTACTCTCTCTCGTCTCAATCTTGACTACTTGGTTACTGTGTGCTCAGAGTTTAAGAAAAAATTATTTATTAATATATTTATGTAATAAAGTGATAAAGTGATGGGGGTAGAAAGAATTGTTTATTACTCCCTCCGTCCCGGAACACTTTGCACCAACTTTTGGGCACAAAGATTAAGAAAAATTGCTTTATGGGAGTAGTAAGTGTGTATGGGGTAATAAATGTGTGTTGTAAGGTTATAAGTGGAGAAGAGTATGTCCAAAAATGGGTGTGCAAAGTCTTATGGGAAGACCAAAAAAGGAAAGTGTGCTAAGTCTTCTGGGACGGAGGGAATACTATTTTATGTGATAAAATGTTGTGAGTAAAAAGAGTTGTTTATTAATATTTTATGTAATAAAATGAGTATTTCTATTTAAAGAAATATGTAGTTAAGATTGGGATGTCCAAAACAGAAATAGTGTAGTTAAGATTGAGACATAAGAATGGGAGTATATTATAAGATGATGAGTAGATATTTGATGAAATAAGAAGATAAAGAATATTTGAAAAGATCCCTTTTACTGATATTATAAAGTTAACAAGTTGAAGACGGCGGTTGCTTTAATGCAAAATTACTGCATTTTAGCATAAAGGATTGGATTTGGAGGTGATTTGACTTTGAAATTTCCCTCTTCGACTTCCCTCATCATCTTTCCTTTAGATTTCCATTCTAATAAATGCCGTTTTAACAAATTTCATACATATTATTAGTATGAAATATCAAAGAATGACTAATTTGTTTGCCTGTATTCTTTTTTTTTGAAACGCAAAAACAGTTACACCCTGCAGGTGGAAATATCGAGAAGGTCATCCACAGGAAACGGAGGCTCGACCCAACGATACGGAGTCTCATAAGATCGAGAACTCCGTGCAAGATTATGTGCCACATAGTTGGCATTTCGATTCACCCAAATAACTTTGTACCGTCGTCTTCTCGCTAGAATACCAATACCCTCCTTCACGTAGTCCCCAAAAATGGTGTCGTCCGCCGTTTGGGATTGGAAAGCCGTCATCACATACTGAGCATCTGTCACAATTACGGCATCCTCCAGGTCCATGCGGTCGGCCCATTGCAAAGCTTCAATCACACCCCAAACCTCACCATCTCTTACCGCCATCAATTCGTTTAGGACCTGTGTTTGCATGGCGATGCATGTTCCCTCGAAATCGCGTAACACCAATCCTATTCCCGTCTGCAAAGTTTGTTCGAAAAAGGCGGCATCCACACTAATCTTCACATACGGTGGCTTCGGGGGATGCCACCTTTTTCGGCCGGAGGCGGGCCTGTTTCCACTCGTGAACAAAACTGGTGGCTGCGAACACTACCTGCGCTGGTGTAGATGACCTTCTGATTTCTGTGTCGCCAAATAGCCCAGCTGATAGCCATTATGCGCTCACCCTCCTCCTTGTCAGAATCTCGTAGCAGCCGCAGGAAGAGATCTCCATGGTGCTCGATAGTGTAGCAAAGCCCATCAATCCTTTGCCACAAGCTCCCCATCTCCCAACACCGTATAGAGAATTTACAATCAACAAACAAGTGTCACAATGATTCACCCATACCTGGCTCGTTGCAAACTGGACACAGGGTGCTTACTCCCGGATACCATCTTCAACTTCGCCCGGACAGCGAACCACCCTTTGCACAACCTCCAGTAGAACGCTTTGATTCTAGGGGGGACCTTGTTCTTCCAAATGGCCGTCTATTCCGACTCTCCCGTATTCCAATTGTTGGTGATAACCCGCATGGCTAAATGATAGGCCGACTTGACCGTATATCTTCCATTCTGTGAAAAGTGCCAAATATAATTATCTGGGGTACCACTCGGCGCTGGCGAAGTGCGCATGATCCTATCAACGTCTTCGGCAGCAAAGACCTCTTTTATAACCTCCGCATCCCACATCCTAGAACCCGGGACATAGAAATCCCGTACCACCATGTCTTCAAAACCCTGGACCGGTGGGGTATGAATCCGGAAATTATCGTCATCGTTGATCCAAGAGTCCCCCCACATGCGGACTCGGTCGCCCTCTCCCACCTTCCACCTCGAACCCCTTATGACTAAATCTTTCGCCGTATGAATCCCTCTCCAAGTAAAGCTGGGACAATGCCCAATCTGGGCTCCCGAGAAGTCGCGCCGAGGAAAATATTTCGCTTTGAGTATGCGGCTTATTAATGCCTGAGGGGATTTCATAATGCGCCATCCCAATTTGCCCAGCATGGCAATGTTGAAGATATGTAAATTCCGAAAGCCCATGCCACCCTCGTTCTTATGCTTGCACAGTGACTCCCATGTTTCCCATTTTACCCCCTTCTTTGGGTCGGTTCCGTGGCCCCATCAAAACGAATTTAGCATTTTATGTAGGTCATCGAGTAAAGAGTCGGTGAGGAGAAAAGTACTCATGCAATACCCGGGAATTGCTTGGGCGGCAGCCTTGATTAGAACCTCCTTTCCCGCTTTAGAAAGTTTTTTGTTTCTCCATCCTTGTAGCTTGTTCCATAGCCGATCTCTTATATATCGGAAAATATCGGACTTCGACCTACCAATGAGAGATGGGAGTCCAAGGTACCTCCCAGTGTTGAGGCCGGCTGCTACCCCCAGAATTTGTTTTATGTCTGTCCTCCGCTCCTGTGGCACATTGGTGCTAAAGAATACCCCCGATTTCAGATAGTTTATTGCTTGACCCGAAGCTCGTTCATAGAGGTCCAAAGACTCCTTCAACACCAAACACTCCTCCCGAGTCGCCCTGCAGAATAAGAGGCTGTCGTCCGCGAACAACAAGTGTGAAACCGAGGGTGCTCGACGACATACCAAACTCCCATGCAATCGGCCTATACGGTTTTGCCATCGAAGAAGGCTGGATATCTCCAGTCCACCCGGTCATAGGCTTTACTAATGTCTATCTTGATGGCCACATCACCTGTTTTCCCTTTCCTTTTGTTCTTCATTGAATGGATAGTTTCGAACGCTATAAGCACATTGTCCTGAATCAACCTCCCCGAGACGAAAGCTGATTGGGATTCGTCTATCAGGTCCGGAAGCACCTTCTTTAGTCTGTTACATAGCACTTTGGAAACGATCTTATACACTACATTGCATAGTGAAATCGGCCGAAGATTCTTCATGGACTGGGTTTGTCACATTTCGGGATCAACGCAACATTAGTATCGTTCAAACCAGACGGGAAGCTCCCCTCTTCAAGCCAACGGGTACATGCAGTCACCAAATCCGGACCAATCACATTCCAAAACTTCTTGTAGAATCCCGGGTTGAAACCATCCGGCCCGGGAGACTTGTCTTTATGCATCTGAAAGACAGCAGCACGGAATTCCCCAGGATCAAACGGCTCCGTGAGCATTGCATTATCATCGTCCGTGATGCTGCATTTGACATAGGACGTGACTTGCTCAATGTCCAAATCACTCTTAGATGCCGTGAACAGGTTTTTGAAATACGCACTAACAATGCTCTCGAGTTCCTTTTCGTCGGTTTTCCAGGATCCAACTTCATCCATTAAACCCGCGATTTTGTTCTTTTTCCTACGGGCGGTGGCCATTTGATGGTAGAATCTCGTATTTAGATCACCGCTCTTGAGCCAATGAGCTTTGGCTCGCTGCTTCCAATATTTCTCCTCCCGTATCAACAGTTTTGCTAAGTCCGCCTTTAGGTCCAATATCTTAGCAACCGATTGAGGGTTGCTACTTCCCTGTAGAGCTGCAATATCCCCCTCCAATTCCTTTTTATTCCTGATCCATGCAAGGGCAATGTGACGACCCCAATCCGCCAACACTTCACCCGTAGCTTTCAGCCGATGCAAAAGCCCAAAGTCACGAAACCCCTCCCAACTGTTAGCGATAACCCTGCCAACGTCGGGTTCATCCAACCATCTATTCTCAAATCTGAATTTTCGTAGTCGTCTTTCGTGGATTACTTGGAGGTATCAAGCAAGATGGGTGAGTGGTTAGAGACAAGGGCCACAAGACTGGTAAGAGTGGCCGATTTAAATCTACTATGCCATGGAGGGTTTCCCATTGCTCGATCCAGCCTCACCTTAACCCTATTGTTCGCCTCCCTTCCACGACTCCGAGTAAAAGGGTGCCCAATCAGCGGGACATCGGCTAAGTTACTGTCCAGGACAGCCTCACGGAAACCATTGAGCATCCAGTTAGGACGTGGTCTACCCCCTTTTTTCTCCTCTGACGTGGTCTGCCGCCTATCACCATCCAAGGTAAATTCGACTCCCGAGCCAGTAAATGTAGCAAGTCCCATGACTGCTTCCTACGCCCACCTTCCGGGAACCCATAGAATCCAGTAATACGCCAACTACCATCCGGATCATTCACACACACATCAATATGGTTTTGCGAATAACGAGTAATAGAACAAAGAGTCACAGATTTCCACAGAATACATAAGCCCCCACTATGCCCAATACAGTTAACAGAAAAAACACAATCATAATGTAAACGAGCTCTTATTTCATCAATCTTAGAAGAGTACAACAATGTTTTGAAAAGAAAAATAACATCTGGCCTACGAGCTCTAACAAGCTCGCAAAGAGCAAGAACTGTAGTGGGTTGGCCCAACCCCCTACAGTTCCAACTTAAGATAATCATTGGTCCCGGCTGGCCCGGGGACCAGGACCAGCCACTAAAAAATGCTTGTTTGTCATTGCTTCGTCTCCCTTGTCCTCCATATATGTCTTCCAAAAACGGTGTCTCGGGTAGTGTTTCGGGTAGCTTCTGTAGTTTTAACACGGCTCTCTTGCGCTTCTTCCCCTCTCCCGATTCGTCTTCACTTTCATCCTCATCACCAGTTGGGTCAAACATGGGGTTCATGGTCAGTTTGTTCGAACCCCAAGTATGTTCATCAAAAGTTTTTGCAGCATTCTTACGACCTCCTTTAGGGTTTATTACTAACAACTGGTTTGACTCGTCGTCGGATGTTCCCTTCCGCGCAAAGCGCCCCCCATCCTCTTGGGCCTCTCGAAGCCATTTGTCACCCCCAGTTTGTTTCCCATTGACGTTCTATCTCCTCTCCTGATGACTCGAAAACCAGATCACAGTAGGACTCCGTGTGGTCCAGCATTCCACACACAAAACAGAACAAATTCAATCTGACTTTTCACAGTAGCCGAGGTTCCATTGGCCAATTTCAGACTTTTCTTCCTTCTCAAAGGCTGAGTCACATCAATCTCAACCCGGATTCGCATGAAATTCATCCATACCGAGCCTTTGTTCGATCCATCATATTCCATAAAGCGACCGATGAAATTGCCCAACATCTTCCCAACTTTCTCAGTGAACAGCCCCGCCGGTACTTTCTCAACCCTCACCCAGAACGGGATCTTTGTCAATGGCACATCAAGCGGATCCACTCCCAACGAGAGACGTTGGACGATCAGTGGGAAGTTCCCAAAAGTCCACGGCCCTCCATCTACAACCCGTTTCAGATCGAGCAAGTGGTAGAATTGGAACAACATACGGCCCGATCCGATCTCCTTAATGGTGACGCCCTTTTTTGGTCTCCATACTGTTGCCATACGGATGTTGAAATTGACGGACGGATCACTAATGAATCGGCCGACCAGACATAGTTCTATATTAATTGAATTCTCCTCCACATCATCCAGTTCAACAATGAGGTCTTCCTCTTCCTCAGCATCCAAATTCAAGCGTCGCATCATAGATTCCATGATTCAGGGAAAAACGGCGTAATTGGGTAAACCCTTACCCTAGCCTCTCAACGTGGAAAGAAAACCAATTGTTTTCCTGTATTCTATCATTATAAATAATGGGTTTTCTTTTTCTTTTTTGGTAAGGG
Source organism: Stenogyne calaminthoides (assembly GCA_037126765.1). Taxonomy (NCBI): domain Eukaryota; kingdom Viridiplantae; phylum Streptophyta; class Magnoliopsida; order Lamiales; family Lamiaceae; genus Stenogyne; species Stenogyne calaminthoides. The sequence continues at coordinate 4,320,681 of JBBCBC010000016.1, read as the reverse complement.
CATCAATGAAAATTTATTTATAATTTCGAAAACAATAATTAACTTTGGATTAAAAAATCTCTACGATGGACTAACATTTATTTTGGAACGGAAAGAGCATCAAACTTGAGCTCATAATTGAATACGACATTGATGGTGACGAATTTAAATTTAAGTGAACTTTTATTTAAAAATTATTTTTTTCAAAAAATTAAGTGTAGTTTGTTCATTTCTTCATTAATATGTACTGTACACATTTTCTTTTTCGAGTAGGTCTTACATTTATAAACTGATATTGTAATATTGCATGCTATAGATACTATTTTTTTAAAATAGTGGTATCACTTTATAAGTGTGATAATATGAGTTTCATACTATGATGAAGTTTCACTGAGAGTTTGTGAAGAATAAATAAATAAATATACAGTCAATTTAAATTCGTGGCACCTGCCAATATTTGTATGTTTCTCCAAGTATATTACTGCGCCAACTATAATTATTTCTGTTCTACAATCAACATAATATCTATAATATAAAAATAAAATTTATTTGGCAAATTCTAGTATGAACTGTGAATCTTTGACAATTTTATTAAAAATTTAGAAAAATCCTATTCACGTGGAATTGCAAAGGTCCTCGGCCTCAAAATACATTCCGTTGTTCAATGTTGAAATTTTGAGATTACTTGAAATTTCTGGAACATTTAATTAAATGAATTCAGAAAATTGGTGCATTTTTTCAGAGATTCAAATAATAGAAACAAACACGCCTTTAAAAAACCGCACACCACACTAGCTTGTTCCTACGGAGAAGCTTCTCACATTCCGAATCTTCTTCTTCTCTCTATAAAATATTCATCATTTTGCTGCTGCTCTTGCTTTCGAAAGATGGATTAGTTCATCTTTCACGAGAATCGCTGCACGTCTTCATCGCGCTCTTATCTTCAATTGAATTGATACTGGTAAATATCTGATTAATTGTTTTCCTCGTATTAATTCTCCCAATTTTTGTAATCAATTTCAGTGAGATTTGCGTAATTGATTATTGGTAATGGTTTAGGTGGGAAACAGAGCTGTATGTCTCAGCCACCGGTGGATCGGAGAGGAGGAGAGTCGCCGGCCGGAGAAATGCCGAGGTTGCTTCCGACGCCGTTTTTGACCAAAACATTTCAGCTTGTGGATGACCGATCCACCGATGACGTCATCTCCTGGAATGTCGACGGATCTGCTTTTGTGGTGTGGAATCAGGCGGAATTCGCCAGGGATTTGCTTCCCAAGTATTTCAAGCACAACAATTTCTCCAGTTTTATTCGACAACTCAATACCTACGTAAGCTTCAATTAAATTCGAATTGTTCAGATTATTCGAGAGTTTTTGGCGATTGATTGAACATTTCTGGTCGAATTTTAGGGATTCAGGAAGGTTGTAGGCGACCGGTGGGAATTCTCGAACGAGTGTTTCCGCAGAGGCGAGAAGAGGCTTTTGAGCGAAATTCAGCGCCGGAAAATGACGGCGACGCAACCGACCGCGGCGGCGCCTGCGGCTTCACCGTCCGACTCCGGCGAAGGGCAGGTGGTTTCATCCTCAATCGGCAGTTTTAGCGGCAGCACGGAGGAGTTAATTGGCGAGAACGAGAGGCTGAGAAAAGAGAATCTGCAGCTCAACAGAGAGTTGAGCCACATGAAGAATTTATGCAACAACATTCACATTTTAATGTCGAATTACGCCGGTAATCAGAACACCGAAAATCATCCCCAAATTTGTAAATTAAACGCAACAGAAACCGCAGAACTGAAAAAGCCTTTGGATCTCCTACCGATGACGCGATTTTGCGAAATAGCGGCGGCGGCGGCGGCGGCGGAGAACGGCGGCGAAGGGTGTAGCATGAGATCGACGGTGGAGGAAATCGGGGCGCGGCTGTTCGGCGTACCAATCGGCGGAAAGCGGTGTAGGGGGGAAAGTGATGAGATGGATTTGCAGCTTCAGCTGCCGGTAAGGGAGATTAAATATGAGCCGTTGGATGATGACAACGTAAGCGGTATGGATGAGAGTATGGGATAGGGTTTGATAGTGAAGAAGAATAAGAAATGTCGGAAAAGGGTGGCGTGTCTTGAATGATTTGTGGAAAAACACAAAGAGGACCGTACAACTTTCCTGCGCTTTCCTTTAATTTTTTATTTATGTTGACGTCTCCCTGTTTTTAATGGAAAATGTATAACGTGCTCCGTTTTTTGGTTTTCTAGCACGTACACAGTGTTTTCTAGAATGTAAAGTACAGTAAGAACTAATTCTACGATTAAATAAAAAGAAAGTGGCAAGTGAATTTAGAATCTATATCACACGCAGTATATTTTAATACAATACTTTCTCGAATGTGACAGATTTGCATGAGATCGTCTCACGGTGAGATAGTATATAAAATAGGCATTGACGGTTTAATATTTGGGAGGAATTTGAGTGTGATTTGTACTAGATTATACCTGCGTCTTATACATAAGACCATCTCATAAATGATTTTGGTTATTTATGAAAATGTCCATAGTCATGAGGCACATTTGAATGAGACGGTCTTCGGTAACACATGGTATAAATTGGATATTGACGCTTCAATACTTTGAGAAAAATTAGTGTAATTTGTGTTAAATTGTACCTCATTTCATGCATGAGATCGTCGTAAATGAGTTTTTATCTTAATTTATATATCATGGATTACAAAAACTTGTATACCAAGAATTAAGATCGTGCAAATTAAATATATTTTAAATAATAAAGATTTACTATGGATGTGTTTTGAAACATTTAAAACAGCTTCTAGAAGCACTTATTTTCAAAAGCTGTGAGAGGGAGCTTTGAAAATAAGTGCTTCTGCAAGCTATTTTAAGTGTTTCAAAACACCCCCTATGTACAGTACTTGGAGGCGGATCTATATATACAAAGAATATGCAAGTGCATACCCTCCTTTTTTAGCAAATAATTCTTTTATATATGTATATTATATTATTATATTTAATTTGCATATTTTTGCTTCAATTATTTTATCATTCATCATTAATTTTTTCCGTATTCATATATCCATGTTCATATATAATTAATGATTGGTCCATAACAACAATTATAAATAAGAAAGTATGATACGAGTGATTATAATAAAATTTTAGTAAATTATGCATCACTCAAGATTTTCACATTACAAAATAAAATTTATCATATCTATATTACATAGCATGGTGGTGTAGACAGGGACAAGTCTAACCATTGTGGTTTAAATTTTTTATAATATATATATGAAAATTTTATATTTATGTTTTAAAATCGTAAAATTTTCTCATTTTATCCTCATTTGAATTATAAAATTTTGTCACCCTTACTCAATAGAAAATTGTGTCCCGCTCGAAATGAAATTCTGGACCCGTCCATAGGTGTAGAAAGTAGAAACGGAAGTATGTTGTCAAACTAAGCAATGAAAACACTGGCAAAATGAGTTGCGATGACATTTTGAACCACTTTCAAAATATGAAAACTCGTCGAGAACAGTTGTAATATTTCTTCAGATAAAAAACTTTTTGTTTTTAACTCTTAATATTATATGTTTTCAAATTACAGATTATCTATTTTTTATTTATGTTACTCTTTTTTTAAGATCTTAATTTGCATTTTGGATTGAATGATTTTGATATTTTTTATAATTGTGCATACCCTGTTCAAAATTTCTGGATCCGTCACTGATATTATTTTCTTTCTTTAATTATGTCATTTTAATTTTTTTAAAATATTTATATAATAAATTTTTTTTTGACATTTTTTCCCTCAATTTTATATATATACTCTTAATAATTAATTTTTTTTATAATTATTTGAATTTTTAAATGTCTTACAAATGAACGTGTGAATAATGTTTCCGGGCAATAATAATTATTCTTAACTAAAATTAATCTTGATATAAAACTATTTTTAATTTATCTAAAAAAGCTCAAAATGACATTTAAAAAGAAGAGTAGGGACTGTCAATTTTTTCTTCGTTTTAGTTATAATATTTACATTTTATAATAAATTAATATCTATTGTTTTATTTAATATATTTATATATACATATAAATTTGGATACTAATTAATACAAAATGTCAAGATAGGCGACCCACGGCCACGGTCCACGTTTATTAAAATGATTAAAAAATCAGGGTTGAATATTAGCAATTTTTATAAGATGCCAATGGTTGACATTTTAAATGTTAAAATTCAAATGTTAGATGTCAATTTGTTAACAATAAGTGACGAATAATACCCGATGTTGAGATGCACAAATAATAAAGCAATATAAACCGGAGAATCAAAATCATTTATCAATCCCTCAGATAACAGATTCTGAACAGATCACACTAGGACCGGACAATCAAACATCAATTTCCTTACAAAAAGCGAATCAACTTTAGTTTAAAAAAAAAAAAGGATGAAACCACTCTGGTGGCAGATTGTTCTATTGATTCCTATTCTCAAATACAGGTTTTTCTTTACAAGCTTCTTCAAAGAATCTAGATCGACCATTATAATGGTGGTCGTCTTGTGAACAATACCTCATGAAACAAACAAACAAACTCAGCTAAAAAAATAATCAACTTGTATAATCAAAGGCCTAAAAATTCAAACTAGCTTGAATCAATATCGCATTCACACATCATAAGAATATGAGGTGTCTAGTGAGAGCATTCATGCATTTATTTCTGCATTACACTGATGCTCCCTGCTGCAGCTTCTTCTACCCCAGAACATATTTGAACACGTCGTTTTTTCCAGTCTTACTCCTTCCAGTTTATCCCGTTCACCAGTTACAGGATGTGGACGGTTAGGCGTCCCGTCTTGGGGCTCACCTTCTCCAGAATCAATGTTCAGACAAGGGCTTTCATTGCATGTGCACATGGGGATAGAGACGGAAGGAAATGGACTACAAGTGACGGGGCAAAGTATCTCTGATGAAACGGAAGCCACACGATTCTTTCTCATATCTGGTGATCCAACGGTCACTGATGTGTCCTGTTCTCGTTCTCTAGTGTGGAGCATGCAGGGTGTACACAAGCTGAGTGATAAAGGTACTTTGATGTCTTTTTCTGAAGAACCAGGCAGTTTGACGAAACAAAGAATGCCATCCCGACAAAGAGGGCAAGGAATGGAACCAGGGGGTGTTGAAGATTCTGAAGGAATGTTACTCGTGGAGCAAAGGTAGAGCGCACATCTTACACAGAGTTCATGTGCACACCCTGAAAGTAAGCATCATCAAATAAATAAATAAAATATTAGAAACATTCATAAAGAAACGTGTGCCCGATATGTTTGGATGTTTTCAATATTTTAACTGTGTAATCATACAGAACATGCCAATAGAATCTTTCAGATTTCCACGAGCCATTGGGGTCTATCCAGTTAAGAATTTCAGGTTTGGAGAAATAAGATCAGGCCATAATTATGTGACCAGATTTTGACCAAAAAAATTCAACTTTTACTTTTTTCGCGGATCATAGAAAAAAGCGGTAAAAAAAGTATTGGTTCATATGATGAAACATATCAGTTCATACGAGGAAAGGTATTAGTTGTATATTGAAAAAATACATATTGTTCAAGCTACAAATTAATACTTCTCATTATATATTTCACTTTTTAAGTTAATGAGTCAAACTTTAGTCAAAATTGCATCAGTTTCACGGTGCAACTGGTGCGTAGAAGTTTTTGCCGTTACATTATTAATGTGCCTCCCAATAAACTTTCGAACCTACTTTTGGAGATGGATAACACACATGTCAATCATGTATTGTTTGTGGTCATGAGTGCGAGAAATTAAACCACTATTTAGGATTCTTGCATCAGATAAGAGTTCATCCTTATTTAGTAGTTTGACAGGATAATCAATGGTGGCTTGTTTCCCACCCAGGAAAATAACAAATAGCAGGATTCGAATAAATGAGTGTTGTTTTATAGCCTAATTGCTTCACCGTTTGTTGAATTTATACCCTTTAACATGACTAAAGGCTCCAATACCACGTCGATTGAAGCGTTGCCACCAATTGCAGTAAACAAAATTTAGGAATCATCAAGAATGTTAGAATGAACACCAACTAAGTAAAGAAAAAGGAAAAATAAATAAAAAAAGGATTTTTATTTAGAGACATGTATGTTACCTGCAGCAGCCACACTACATGCTCTCTCAAGGCAAACAGCACAAATATCAGCATCATCTGGAGAAGAAGCTGAGAACTGCAACCCAAAGTCCCTGCAGAAATGAGATATTTTATTAGTAAAAAAATTGAGAAAGAAAACGAAGGTAACTAATAAACTAAGGATTTACCGAGCTATATTTAGCACACTCATGAGCGGTAATGATAAATAGTTAGAAGGTGGAAACATTGGTATGGGCAAATCCGAATTAGGTGCTAGCAGTGGTTCAAGCCAATTACGGCCCCACATCCTTGCAACATCAATAGGAAGCCATCTGAAACAGTAAAAAGCTCCATCAATTATAGCATGAAAACGATTATATAATCAGAGTCTAAAAGGAAAAAAATTATAGGGGGTTGTTTGCAAACTATATGAAAAGGGGTAGAATCACTTATTTTCAAAAAGCTTTTTCTCACGGCTTTTGAAAATAAGTGATTTTAGAAGCTGTTACTTGGGTTTACAAACACACCCATACAGGACATGGCATTACCCATTGCAGTTTAGTGACAAACGACTGGCACCTTTCGTAAGAAGGATCTGCAGAAGCGAAAGAGTGTCACAATTATATATTATATGTCAATTATATAAATACCAAGAAACCAGAAGCAGGGAACATCACCCATTACTTGTATAAATTGAAAAGTTAAAACTATCATTACCTGGCAGCATTTCAAGTTTCCTCCACATGCAGCATAATGCAAAGCAGTGCTCCCAGCACCTATAAAAGTACGAACGTCAAATTTGTTTAAAGTATACAAACTAAATAGGTTTCATTGAAGTTATATTATACAAACAATAAAACGTGGACAAAAACTTGTATAAACAAGGTGCACCGAGAGTTGTTCTCACTGAAAGGTAATTATTGTGTACAGTTGCACCATACCACTGGTGTACAAGAGTGTTACTCTAAAAAGGGAGATCGTGTAAAATCAAGGAATATACCTATCAAATCCATCGATGTTCCATAATGGAATGTGACAGCTGATACATTTGCATGAAGGTCAAGTAGAAGCTGAACACAGTCAAAATATCCATTCAACGCAGCCATATGAAGAGCAGTAATACCACCATCTGCAGCCTTGTTTACAAACTTGGATAGAGCACTGCCATTTGAAGATACATATTAAGATACAGATGGAACATTTTGCAAGCTTTTAGCTCGTTTCAATTCAATGACCTTTATAAGTGTAAGTGTCTCTAAGAATATAATCAAATGAAGTCATGCTGTGAATTTGTGCCCATGCGTATACCATTTTCCTTTAAGCATATTATCTTATCTTCAACGAGCGAAGTGTCAGAGTTTCAACTTTCAAGTTTCAATACCACATTGATCAATTTCATTGTGTTCTTTATTCAAATAAAATTCACTTTTCACCTTTTCTTCCTCTCTATTTGATAGAACAATTCTTATAGCAGCCAAAACTTGTCTAGCAGCATAACATGGCACTTGCTTCAGTTTCCATATTGACATGATTTATTGATCGAGAGAAAACTTGAAAAATATGCTGGACAAAAGAGAAACATCTGTACATACTTGGTTTTATTATTAGAACCATCACTTCCATCACCAACTGTTTGAGCATTCAGAGATTCAAACGGAGCACTTGGAACAAAATCAGCAACCACTAATCTCATGCATCGAACATGTCCATTGACTGCTGCGAAATGGAGAGCAGTTCTCCCACTAAGATAATCTGCTCTAGTAACCTGGAAGTAAACCAGAACAGGACATATAAGCACCTATTCCTCACTCACTAAATAGGCATTAAATTTAATCACTACGAAAGACTTGAAAAATGTAGGAGCCTGTATCCCATTAAATTGAACCATACCACTTTCTCAATGGAGTTGCATAAATCATAATGAGAGGAAAAGACAAGAAAAAACTCACATTGCATCTAAAGAGAAGAAGGCTTTGAACAACTTCCCAATGCCCATATCTACATGCTTGCATCAAAGCTGTCTGCAGAAACAAAACTGACATTTAAAGACCATGATTTAACAAAGATCCAGCATCATCTGTTCTTCAAAGAAAATTTCCCCAATTAAACTATCCCAAAATCAGCTAAAATGTCAAAATCAAACCTGAGTTGATTTTAGATTAACCACCATACATACATAAAACTAAACTAAATAAAATAAAATTAATGCCAGAAAACAACAATCTCTCCCTAAATAAAAAAACTAGAAAATCAATGAAGCAAAATTGAAAAAACTCCTTTACCTGACCACAGTAATTTCTAGAATTCACATCAGCCCCATTCTCCAACAACAATGCTACAATCTGAAAATCCAAACAATTCACAAATCAAGACCAAAATTAAAACCCACATACTCGAAACAACCAACACGCAATCACGGTATGACGAGAAAATGAAATTAAAATCCATCAAAGGGCTTTACAAAAACAAAATCATTAAAACCTCGTTATGGCCTTTAGCAGCAGCGAAATGAAGAGGCGAATTCAAGCCACCGAAAGTAGAATACTTTGCAAGGCATGGATTGCAATCCAAAAGCATCTTTGCCTCCACAACATCTCCATCTCTTGCTGCTGATACCAATCTCTCTCCTGAAGCTGAGCACCCAAACGAATTCCCCATTCCTGCCGATTTTCCCTTGTTTCTCTCTCTAAATCTTTCGATAAATCATTTACTATGTGTTTATGGTTTTAATATTGGAGAGTAAAAGTTAGGGGTAGTCTATACTTGAAGAAACATAGATTATATAATTAGGTCAACTGTCACTAGCAAATTCTTTGAATACACATGAAATAGAAACCACGGAGAAAATGGGACTCCTATAACTCCTAACTTAATGAAAATGGAGGATTATATTTATAATTGTGTTTACAGTTTTAAAAGGAAATTATTTAAGAAAAATTTTGCAACAACTCTCTATTTTGATACAGAATTGGGTGAGCCCATGATAAATTTTGTTTTTTTAATATTATTATTATACATTAAAATTATAAATATTTAAAAAATAAAATATTTTTAAATAATATAATAATTTTTATGCATAGTGATAAATTTATATATAAACCTGGTTTATGCTTTTATTTTTGTGAGGTCTCATTTGAGATTGGTGGAAGTAATTTTATGGGACGGTAGTTTAAATTGATAACTTCTTTAGCTCATTATTTTAACAATTTAGAATAATAGTTATGGAAATTCTTCTCACCTAATGAATTTGTGAGAACGTCCTAATGTTTTTTTTGGACAGAAGTGAGAATGTCCTAATTAAAAATAGAGTTGATCTCCCATGAATTAGATCTATATTATAAATTTGGATTATTTAACTCATTTTATTTATTTCAATTTTTTTTAACCTACTAAACTTGACTCGTATTATATATTGAATAGGTTAAAATGTTAATGAATTAAAAATAAAGTTCATAGTAGGAACCAGATCTATACGAATTTTTGTCTTAAAATTGAATGAGTCTCATGTGCGTCAAGTACATCATACATTTCATAGTCATGTATTTTAGAATCATGCAATTTATTGCATGAAATATGTAATTTATCTGTGTAAATAAATTGCATATTTCAGTGCAATAAGTTGAATAATTTAAAAATATACTACAAGACTTGGCCTTTAAAATTTTATATTGTTTTGTAAGAGCAAAAAATTTAAAAGTTCAGTGGCTAAAAGAAATTAATTCATTATATCACTATTTTGATTTATCAATGAGCATGGTTTTTTTTCCCAATGTATATATCATTAAATAGTTGCCTCTTAAAAAATGGAATTGAGATGGGAATTAACATGGGGACATATATATATTTTTGAAAGTGATAAACACTTTATATGTAGATTTATTTTTTCCTTACACTAGCTTTGAAATTTTAATTTTGTGCGTGTCAAGTGGGGGCACTGTAATTATTAAAGGGAAGATGTCTTGCTTTGTGAAAGCAAAGTGGGGAAGAAAAGTGGGGGCCACTGAAGGTGTGGATGCTGCTTTCAAGGCTACTTTTAGCATTCATTTTTTATTCAATCTTTCTAATACTATATTTTTATCATTGAATGTTTTGTTGAAAATCTTGAAATTTGCAATTCTTTAATTGCTTAGTTTGAAATCTAGAGGTGATCATATTTCTTGTATTTGTCTTACTTGGTTTGTTTTTTATTCAGCCCCCACCCACAAGTTTACACTATATATAATAATTGGAAAAGGTTTTATGTGAAACTGGTTTACCGTACATCACTCATACTATTGTGTGTAGAAATTAATATTATAGCAACTATAGTACTTCTTCTGTCCCAAATTTGTTTTCCTGTATTCCGTTTTGGGCGTCCCATACTTGTTTTCCTATTTTCTTAAATGGAAATTTTTACTTTATCACTTTATCACATAAAATATTAATAAATAACTCATTTTAACCCCAATTACCCATCACTTTATCACTTTATCATATAAAATATTAATAAACAACTCTTTCTACCCAACACTTTATCACTCTATCACTTTTTTCTTAAAACACGAGTACACAGTAAACAGGAAAATAACTATGGGACGGAGGGAGTATTAGTTTCTACAAGCAATAGTATGAGTGGTGTACGGTAAACCAGTTTCATATGAAACTTTGTCTAATAATTGACGAAAATTTATATAGATTTGATTCATGTTATGAACCTTGTTTTTAATTTATGATATTTGACTTATTCAGCATGATATAATACTGAGTCAAGTTTAATGGTTTAGAAAAATAAATTGAAAAGGAGTAAAATATGTCAAATAATCCAAATTCATAGCAAAAATCTGGTTCATGGGAGACCAACTCATAATAATTTACCCCATGGTTTTCTCGATCTCACATTCGATACTTACGTATAAAAGATGGTATCATACCTAGAATTGTATGTTATATGATCTGTGAATTTTGTGAATATATATTTAAATTATGTTTTTTTTGAAAAAGTGTGGTTATATATTAAAATGGATCGAAATTGCACAGCATATATTGTTTTTGTAAAAAAAAAAGGATTTATATTAATTGAAGTACAAGAGGTGCTTCAACCAATACACTTACATTACAAACAATTCGAACAAAAACTCCAATCCAACAATTAAGCCAAACCAATCTCCTATTGTGTCCTAAGAAATTGCACCTCAGCATGAGTGAGGATCTGCTAGCTAATTCATAAAAGAGCACGATTGAAATTAGGAATTTTAACTGACAACCACGACAAAATTCTTGTCTTGACTTCATCGATTACTTGATAAACATTAGGAGAAATAACGTTGAATATTAACTCATTTATATATCTCCAAATAGACCAAATAATACTAACCTAAAGAGTAGAGAAAAATCTTTTCATCAAACCTGGCCTAAGTATGCTGATGTGCCGCTGAAGATATTCGACGGGATTCACTTTAGGGACGACCGACACCTTCAGCTAGAGGTAAATGTCTGTCCATATTTGGGCACTGAAGTTGCAATCGAAAAATATGTGCTGTATATCTTCATCCTTTTCACAGCAAAAATTGCATAATGTAATTCCATTGCCAATCGAGATGTTCCTCATTTGCAACAGATCTTTTGCCGAGAGCCTCTGATGTAGTAGCTTCCAAGCGATTGCATAACTCGTTCAAATAGGTTCGGTCAACCTTGCATAAGCATCCTTCGTGGAGTACATACCGTTCTTCGAATGGATCTAGCTCAAAGTATCCTTTGAGGCCTGATTTAACTTGATTCTGCTAAGATAAATAGATAACTCGTTAAACATAGACACCTCTCTACCTCTCAATTCCCTCATCCATTTCAATTCCCACACCCACCCATTGACATCCCAATGCCCCCATCTCACACGCCTTTTCCCCCCTCTATTCATGAATTCAAAAAAGACGATTAAATTTGTTTTTGAATTTGACTTCTCCAACCCATAAATCTGCCCAGAAATAAATGTTCTCATTCCCACTTTCCTAATAAATTCTACATTCATCCCCTCCCCCCGAACCCCAATATAACTTACAAATATCCGATCATCACCCTGATCACTTGGACTGATTGTCCCTCCTATTTCTACCACTCGTCCCTCCTCTCTCATTACTCCCTACACCCTCTCCAAAACCTCCATACTTAGACCTAATCACCTTCACCCATAAACTATCTTTTTTAATGAGAAAACACTACACCCACTTCTCTAAAAGTGCATGACTGAAATAGTTCAAATCCAAGATACCCAACTCTCATAGCCTTTTTTTTTTACAAATAGTTTTTCAACTCGCCCATGAAATTTTGCATTTATTCTCACACCCATTCCAAAACAAAGTTCTTTGTAATTTAATCATCTAGTCGACTATTTTCATGGGTAAATAATAAAATGATAGTCAATAAACCCGGACCACTGAAAGAATCGTTTGAATTAAGGTGATTCAACCCCCAAAGAAATATTTTTGTCCCCCCACATCGCCAACCTTTGCTTAATCCTGTCAATTAGTTTAGACCATGATGTTGAGCGTCTATGATTAACTCCAAAACCAAGATACAAAATTGTCTCGCACAATACTTCCTCTTTATAATATATACTACTTCCTCCGACCTAAAAAATATACTCAGGGGGCTGAAACATGTTTTACGAAAATGTAGATTAAGTACGTCTATGGACACAATCCTTTTTATCTTCATAGTCCAAAAATTACTTAATTACTCAAGTTATCATTATACTTTATTCACGTTTAATTATATTATTCATAAATAGACTTAATCTATCTTTCCGTAAAACATGTTTCAACCCACTGAGCATACTTTTAGAGGACGGAGGTAGTATAAATTAACATGTTAACCCCCAAGAGTTGACCAAGTGATGTAGCCTTGAGACTTAGGAGTATGTTTCTCTTTAGTTCTCAGGTTCGAAACCTCTTAGGTGCGATCAACTCTTGAGATGAATCAGTCCATATAGGGTTTTGTTCTGGCTTTAAGTGAGACCAACGCTGGTAGACGGTGAGTTTTGATCATTCAGATTAGTCGATCTTTGTGCCACATACCGATTTATAAATAAAAAAAAAGTATAAACTAACATGTCATGGATATGAGTGCATTGTAAAATAATCAAGGAATGTGAATTGTATAATTTGAAAAACTAGGGTAGGATAAACATAGCTTAACTTATGTTTTATTTCTATTTATTCTAGTTAAATTATTTTTTTTATTTTTTCCAGATACTAATACAATTCTACTTTAATTATTCAATTAATCTTTCACCTGCCTTTTGATTTTTATCTACGATTTAGGGTTGTTTATAAATTTAATACAAAATTCAAAATAATTTACTTTTTTTGAAAAAAATTATGTCTTAACAATTTTTTTTAAAAAAAATATTTTATAGAGTTCAAAACACCCCTAAACTATAAAATAGAGTTATTATCTTGAGCCTAACACTAACCATCATGTTTCACGTCTAGATAGCAAGGATTTATATTCACCTATCTTTTCATCATGTTTTATTTCTTAATAATTGGCTGTCATACCATATTTAAGATTTATTAGTGATTTTCTTGAATTTTGACCAACAATAATGACATGATCATTGATGCTAAACTAGGTGAACTATAGAGCTTTTATTAAAATACACAAAGCCTAGTCTTAGTTATTGTCAGATAGTGTGACTTGACATTGGATCAGAATCAGACCAGAGCAGTAAAGCCAAAGTAGCAGATAGTCTTGAACATAATATGAAATATTACAATAAGATACACATTGGATTTTCCATGCATTCCAAAAAAAAAAAGGGAAATACTTCTGCAGTTTCTCGCCATGTACTAGCTCCATAATCTTGTTTAAGTTCCATAAGGTCTTTGATCTCTGTCTTCTCATTTCTGAAGATGATTGCATTCTGGTACTTCCAAAGTAGCCATGAAGCACACTTCCATGTACAAATTGCTAGTTTTTTACCTTCACTTTTCTAACAGTAGCCTACTAAAGGGAGTAAGCTACTAGTCGGATTAGAAGGTAAAACAAATTCAACATCCGACCATTTGACACATTCCATTCAAAATTGATAAGAAAAGTCGCATTTAAATAGAACGTATTTTACAAATTCTGAAGAAAGGTTGCAAAAAGCGCATAGGTTGCTCGTGTTGTTGGGGAGAGAATTTTCTAGAGTTTTGTCGCCGTTGGGATTTTTTTCCAAATGACTCTCCAAACATGGATTTGAATTTTTGAAGGGACCATATTATTCCAAACTAATTTGAAAACCTATTTCATTAACATTCGTATCGTTTTAACTTGAGCAATTAAAATAGGGTGGGGGAGTAATAATAGTAATAGTAATAGTAATAATAATAATAATAATAAAGCAAGCCATGTCTTTTTCTGTGATCTATCCCTTTGCATATACTTCAAAGTACATCAAATCCATTGACAAGAATCCATGATTCCATGTTCCCACTCAACCTCCAATAAAAACACTCCACCAAAATGTTGTTTGCTTACAATTAAAAAATTAAAATTAAAGTTTTATAATTGATGTTTGCAATTGATGCTGTTTTGGCAAATTATTTGAATGATTCCATGTTTCCAAATTATTTGGAAAATAAAATATAATTGGAATTTGAATATAATTAAAGGTTTATTATAAGCCTCATTATTTTGTATAAGTAATGCTTTATTATGTCCGAAGTCACAAACAAAATCTTATAACATCTGTTTGGATGACTAGTCTGATCGCGATCTTTCCACCTAAAAGAAAACTATAAAATATAATTCTAAAATCAATCCAGAAATTTTGAGGATGAATAAATAATAATGCTTGATGTGCTTTGGACTTTGGAGGCGAGAAATATAGAAAGCATTCGACAATGATTAAAGTATATTATTGTAGAAAATAATATATAAATAAATTAATGAGATTGTCAATTGGGGCAGGTGAGCAGAAAGCCACAGAAGTAGGTGTTGCCGTTTAAGATTTGGGTAATGTACGTCCACTGTTCTGTCCTACCCAACATGTGGGTCTTTGTCTTTTTGTTTTTTGGTTTCCTCTTTTTAATTAAATTCCTCCTCTTTTTTTATATATATTGTTTAATTTGTTCATTTTTGTGGTAGATATTTTTGTACTCCGCATTGAACAATTTTGTACTTATTTTAGAAGTCTTTTCTTTGATAGTTGACACCAGTGTTTTCATAACGAACCGGTGATCAAACCGGTCTAGGCATCGGTTGCCGGTCCAACCGAACCGACGGTTCAACCGTTAAATTGATTTATGCATATTTCTTTTATATTTTGTATGTTACATTAAAAATAAATATTTATTTATAAAATATTAAAATTATACTAATTTATAACTTATAAATCTTATATTAAAATAAATACAATAGAGTTTGTAGATCAGAGATGATGACGTTGTGGATTAATTCCACACAATATCCGACGACGATAAAGAGATTAAATGAAATTAATGACTTGTGAATGAATTTATTTGAGAGAAAATGATATTGAGATAAAAACAATAACATTATATAGAGAGGTTTAGAAAAAATAATAAAAAAATAAAAAAAGTGATTTAATAAATAATAAAAATAATAAAATCGAATTAACCGTTTTTAAGGAGTAATTGGACCGGCGATATGAGCGGTTCACGGTTCGACCGGTTCAACCGGGCGGTTCAACCGATTTTTGAAAACACTGGTTGATACATGTAAAACATAAATAGTTCAAGAACTTGTTTGTTTAGTTTCGAAGATTTTGTATAATGTAAAAAATATATTTGAATTTTGTATATGTTTGGGAATGTGGATTTTGTAGAATTTGATTGAGTAAGATTTTAAAAAAGTAGATGATCAAATTATAT
The DNA here is from genome assembly GCA_037126765.1 of Stenogyne calaminthoides. Classification (NCBI taxonomy): domain Eukaryota; kingdom Viridiplantae; phylum Streptophyta; class Magnoliopsida; order Lamiales; family Lamiaceae; genus Stenogyne; species Stenogyne calaminthoides. The sequence goes on along the minus strand of JBBCBC010000016.1, from coordinate 4,304,706 downwards.
TTTAAAAATTAATATATAAATGACCGAATGACTTTTTAATGATTGATGTGTGTGTATATTATATATATATATATATATATATATATATATATATATATATAATGAGTGCATCAAGATCAAGTCGCACATCGTCAATTTCTAAGTATAGGAGTGACCCACTAAAAAAATGAGATCTCGTCATTAGTGAAAAGAAGGATCCACAATAAAATGGGCAGGGTCAAAGTGAGTGCACGGATCTAAAATTCGTACACCAAGTGTATATGAGACCTTGTCATATATAATGATAATAATAAAGTAAAAAAATGAGGAGATAGAGTATTGAGTTGAGGCAAAGTTTCATATGAAACTGGTTCACCGTGCATCACTCATACTATTGCTTGTAGAAATTAATACTATAACAATTATAGTATTAGTTTCTACAAACAATAGTATGAATGATGTACGATAAATCAGTTTCACATAAAACCTTCTCTTGAGTTGATAGATAATAATTGGAAAATAATGTGATAGATGATTGATTGTATATTAAAAATTATATTTGAAAAATGTTAGCTAGGTGTAGTATATATATGGTAGAGTGAAATTTTGAAGGATTTAAAATTTTATATTGAAATCTTAATAAACAAATGAGGATTTGAAATTTAAAATTCCAAAAGCTACTTCTCACATCAAAAACCAACAAGGCCAAGCGATTTAGCCCTTACGCTTGGATATATCTTATCACTTATTTAAATTGAATTATGATGTTGATTTGATAAAAACACTTATCTATTCAATTCTAAATAATTGTTATTTCAGAATTGGAGACTTGAAGATTTAAAAAAAAAATATATATATATAAAATAAGGCATAGTCTTATATGCATTCAATGCATTTTAGAATCATGTAATTTTTTATATTGAAAGATACAATTTGTTTACACTGGATCGTGCAATTATTAATATAGAAAAATAGTTGCTTGCACGGTTCAGTGTAAATAAGTTGCATATTTTAATATAATAAATAATTAAGCTGCGGAGTTCAATACATCCAAATTTGAATATTCCAGAACTTACATATTATTTCTGGACAAGTATTGAGTAATGAAAATAAATTATGGTTGATGTATAACTTAGAAGTTAGAAAAACGACATCAAGAATTAACAATGTTTGGTGTTATGAAAGAGACATTACCTCTTTGCATGAATTCAAATTGATGGCGTATGTGGTCACGAGTTTAAATACTCATAAAACCATTATGGGGTTTTCTACCGTAAAAAAAGGCTTCGCCATTTCTGATATTAGAGAACCAATAAAAAATTGACACGTAATCTAACTTCGTCGTTTGCAATCTAGTTTCGTCATAGGGTAAAATAATTAAATTTCTAGAAAATAAATATAAAATTACTAACATATCCTTATAATATTTTTTAAAAAAATTATAAATTTTACACTTAACATTATATCATATTTATATTTGTTTATGTTAATGAACAAATTAATTAAAGGTGTTCTTTCTAATTATCAAGAATCACCCATACACAGATAACATATAATTTAATACCACATATTTTAGTCTTTTTGTTTAATGGATGAGTTTTTAGTTAATTTTTTAAAATTCATATCACGTCAGATCTTCTTGTAACTTGACAATGGTGTCGGTAATTGAGCCGCCTACCTCTGTTGTTGTTCATTTAGGCTTTACTTACATGATTTATGTGTTTGATGCCTATTATGGCTAAATTAATTATAAGTTTTCGTTTGTGTTTATGATTTTAATATGCTTAAAAATATTTTAATTTAAAGATAAAAGAAGAATTTTGTAATTAATGATTTTTTTAAGTAAGGGTAATTTGATTATTTATATTTTTTTCAATTATTTTTTTAATTTTTTAATAGCGCAATTGCGTATAGCAAATTACAAATGCACTAATGCGAAGTGCAATCATATAAAATGAATCTCATTCGTTGGATCAATAATCCAATGGTAATTAAAGGATTTTCTGACGTCAGGAAGGACGAAGTAGTTCCTGACCGTAGAATATCCCAACTATTATTATTTTATTTTTTGAAACTTTTATATTCACATTTTATCTAGTAGTATAATTAATTTCTCTCACTAAAATTTGAAACCCTAAATTCAGAAAAAAGAATTAGGATGTAAACCAATTTGCGGGCTTTCGTAATTGGGCCAGAGAAAGTTTTTGGGTTGTATGTGTGGGATAATGTCATGTTCTTAAATTGACAACAAAGAAATAGGGTTAGGTTATTCACACCCCAAAATTGAAAGCAATCATTAATTATTATTATTATGGACTAAAAACCTAAAAAATTAATCATTAATTATGGACTAAAAAAATAAATGGCTTCGCCCGGACTCTAACCGGAGACCTTCAATGTGTTAGACTGACGTGATAACCAACTACACCACGAAACCAATTTGCTTACAAGCGTTGCTTTTTTTGTTAATATCAGTATTTTTCTTTCTTTTTCGAAGGAGACGTTCAGAATGTTGCTAAATAAGATTGGGTGTCCATGTTGTGGTTTTGCTATTTTTTCGGTTAAATTCAAATTATCTGGATACATGTTTTCGATTGATTGTATAATTTCAAACCATGATTTTTTATATAAAACAATCTTGCAATTTTGGTCGGTTATTTGCAGTTTGACGATTTTAAAGGAACATAAATATTAATAGAAGATATTAATGTCTATTTAAATTAGTGACAACATATTTAGTTAAATAATATCTATAAAATAGTTTAACATGGAAAAGTTTATATTGAAATGAAAAATAAAATAATATATTTGAACACCATAACATGATTAATTTGTATAGGTTCAATTCTTTTAAAAAAACATGTTGAAAGATGTTGAAAATAATATAAATACAAGTATGAGCTTGTTATCTATAAAAGCTAAGAATACAAACTAAAAAAATCATGAACGTGGTTTATTACCTTGTAGATTTAGTTGAAGAATGAGGGTTAAAGATATTGGATGCCGGATTTAAATTACAATTGCAACTATGCGGTGTGGTGTGGCAATGAAAATTTGAAATTGCACCGACTTTGCGATGCGGTTTTACACCAAAAATTAACTACAATTTATTATAAAAATTTGTGCACCAATACTACTTTCGGTCTTGGCAAAGGCGATTCGGCCGATTTTGAGAATTTAATGCTCACCCTTAACCAAAATTAACTCCTAAATTTATTATAAAATTTAGTCCCATAACCAATGTTTTCAAAACCGGGTTTGAACTGGGCGGTTCAACCAGGTTGAACCGAATCGCACGGTAACCGGTTAAAAAGCACCTATATACTCGATTTCGGGTTGGTCAAAAACCGGTTCAACCGGAAAAAACCGGTTTTTTTTTTTTTTTTGTTAAATTATTAATTTATATTAAATATTTAAAATTTTGGTATATTCCTCTCACATTTTTCTTAAACTTTCGATGTGAGATAAATGTATGAGGTGGACAAAATTTATAAAATATGATTGAAAAGTTATAAAATATATATTTAAATTTTTGTAGGTCTCAAAACGGTTTTGAACCGTGGCCGGTGGTTTTTTTTTATTTAGTCCCATAACTATTTTTTGGAACGATTTAGTCCTATAATTATTAAAATTGCTCAATTTCCGTCCCATAACTATTTATGGGAACGATTTAGTCCCATAACTATTAAAATTGCTCAATTTTCATCCCATTACTATTAGAATTGCTCAATTTCAGTTCAATTTCGCCGAAAATCACCCAAAAACGACATTGTTTCACCAGTGTGTCAGTCCTATAAATTGGAGATTCCGGCAAGGCTCGTGTTTTAGGCACTTATTTGACACAAGTTAAACACCTGAAAATTAAATTGAGGCTGAAAAATTATTGTTCTTCGCCAAATTGAGTTCTCGCATATTTAGGGTTGAATATTGGGAAAGTACCCGATTTTAGAGAATTGGGGATTTAATCTACTAATTTTTTTAAGATTTGTTTCAGTAATTTTTCTTTTTGTATTAATTAATGGTGTGTATTTCATTTAATTGACAAGTGTATTAAATTGTGCAAATCAGTGACTAAAACAAGAGCTTCACCGGAATCCCGAATTTAAAATGACACATGACTAATACACTAGTGAAACAACGTCATTTTGGGTGATTTTCCGGCAAAATAGAACAAAAATTGAACAATTCTAATAGTTACGTAATTAATTTTATTCTAAAAAATAGTTAGGTGGGACCATTTAGAATTCAATCCCAACACGAGAACGTTGTCTGACTTGTTTCTCATGCAAAATTGATGAAATTTGCACAAGCATGATACTTTGCACCTAAAATAAAGTCATTCCTTTTCTCTTTTCTTGCGAGGGCAGATTTTGATGTTATTAGCAAGACCCACATTTTGCACCAAACAAATCCCATTATAAGTAGCATATAACCAATTTCTCCACTATTTTATCCAATCAATTACGAGACACAAATACACAAAATGAAGGTAGAATTTCAAAATACGATAACCACCACCGCTTTTGCGATGGGAGTGGCACTAGTTTTCCTGTCGCGATTCACCGGCCGTTCCTCCGGCGACTGCGCCACCGTGAATGCGCTGGTGTCTTCGTGCTCCAGCTTCGTCAGAAACGGGTCGCCGGATCCCCTTCCCGGATCCCCCTGCTGCGTAGCCATGACCACCATTGAACACCCTCGCTGAATCCGCCGACAACCGCCGCAGCGTCTGCCGGTGCTTTATGGATCTAGTTATAACCACCTACAACCCTAACGCCACCGCCATCGCCACCTTGCCTGGCTTCTGCGGAGTTTCTCTCGGATTCACCATTGATCCAAACACTGACTGCGATTAGTTATCATTTATTTCTCCCTCTTTCTCTATCTCACTTTTCACTTATATATATATATATTAGTCTACACATTTCATTTCACCGTTTTTAATAACTAGTGGGGAAAAATATTTTTTTTAGGCTCATAATTTAGGAGGTTGTATTTTAAGAATAATAATTTTACTCGTTTATATATGATAATATATTTAAAATCTGTAAATGCATGAAAATGTGTTATAAATTTGTAAATGTAGAAAAATCAAGCTCGAATAAGTTCAAATTAGACTATAATATCACATAAATTGCATGATTATACTACATTACATATTTTCGGATTTGTGAATTTAGGACACTATGTTTTCAAACATTGAAAATTCAGGATAATCTCGTAAGAGGAACTTGCTCTAATGTACACTACATGACATTTCAACCCGATTTGAATTTATTCGAACTCAATTATCCTATTTATATAATTTTTTAAAATATATTGTCTTATATTCATGAGACTGTAAAATTATTATCCATAAAATATAACCTCTAGAGTTATTAACCTAAAAATTAAGAACATTATTCCCGCAGCTGGTGAATAGAAATTAAACTAACTGAATTCCATTATTAAGTGTTGTTATAATTAATTTGATGCAGCATTGACCAACACACCAAGATGGAAGGATGGTGAATCGGGGATGCTAAAGCTTATGATCTGTTATGGAAACTGTGGAGACCTTTTTTTTTTCCTTTAAAAATATAATAATGTTTTTTTCTAGTAAATTTAATTATTTATAGCATAGTGTTTTAAAAGAGAATCAACATGCACACACAGATAAAAATGTTAAATATTCTTATCTTTATCTTGATTGTATTATCAGGATCATTTTAATTATGCAAGACAGTAAGTGATAATTATTGATTCTGTTTGGTTGTACTTGAATTATGCAAGAGTTAACTGTTTTTTTCCCGATCAAATATTAATTAACAAAAAAATGGATTTTTATTTTGTATAACAGAGTGTGATGTGTAATCTTTGTTGTACGTGTCAACTGTTTTAAATGATTAATAGTAACAAACAATACATATCTTTCATGATTAGTGATTTTGAGAAGACTAGCTCACAAAATTAAATATATTTTTAAATGTTGACTCAGCTCTGTTTTATATTTTTACAAGTGAAGTGACACATTTTTAAAAAAAGTGAAATAATAAGTAGGATTTTGAAGGATAATTTTGTAAATTTTTATACATAAAATAAAGAAATAAGTTAAACTTTGTGTATGTATGAGCTCAAAAGTAATACTCCATCCGTCTCAATCTTTATGAGATTCTCACTGTTCATAAGAATTTAGTGGATAAAGTGATAAAGTGGTGGGGTAAGAAGAGTTGTTTATTAGTATTTTATATGATAAAGTGATAAAGTGATGAATAATTGGGGTAAAAAGTGTTGTTTATTAATATTTTATGTGATAAAGTAATAAAGTGTGTAAGTAATTTTACCATAAAGATTGAGACAAAAATATGGGTTACTTTACCATAAAGAATGGGACGGAGGGAGTAACATTTTATATATATTTATGAATATAGTGAGTGGAGTTTATGAAGAGTTTTCATTTTTTGGGTGTGAAAATAATCTTGGGACGTCCCAATAAAGAAAATGTGAAAATAATCACGAGACTGATGGAGTATTAATTTTATGCTAAAATATATTACTTTGAAAAAAATACTCGCAATTTCACATAAATCTCTGTTTAGGAAACCTATTCAGACGGATATTGATAACCATAAAGATAGACAAAAATTCGCATGAGGCGGTCTCATACATAATATCAGTAATAAACTAGCAAAAATTAACATTCATTCTTTTCATGGTGTTAAAGCGTCACATGTCCAAATTATATTTCGTCTCACACACATAAATATAGTAAACAAATAGGGTTACAGGGTTGAAGGTATCCTAAGATACATATAATCCCTTTGAGGAAATATTGTGTGATGGAACCAAAAACCTCGTCCCCACCGGAAAATGAGAAGAAGAAAGCAATCCGTGACCTCATAATTGCATACCTTTCACATTCACGACTGAACGTCGTGTCGCCTTTTTGACAAAAAAAAATCCTATATGACAGGGTAAAAATTAATACTAATCACACATATTTTTTTAAAAGTGTTAAAACGTTAATAACCCAATTGTGCTCCGTCTCACTTCAGTGTGCAGTTGTTTGAATCAATTACATAAAATAGACTCCTAATAAATTTCAAGATTACACCACATTAATAAAGCCACTTCAGTGTGCAGTTGTTTGAATCAATTACATAAAATAGACTCCTAATAAATTTCAAGATTACACCACATTAATAAAGCCATCTTTGTTATTGATATCATCATTCATCATTACCATTAGATTTGATCGAGTCAAAAGTGAAGTAATGACTGCAGGATTAGGTAATTCGACAAAGTGACCACAATTCTTGTGATTTCACAGTTTTTACTCCAATTAGTATTAGTAACCTTTCCGACATACACTGATACACGTTTATAGCAAACAAACGACTAGCACGGGCAAACCCTGTCGTTAACTTTTTGACATTGGTTAGGTTTAAAATCTTCTCAAATACATAAATAAAAAAAGAAAAAAGGAGAAGCAAATGCATTAATACATATACACACTTAAATTCTCCTGTTATGGTTGGAACTATCTCCAAATAATGGGCAGATAATACAACTAAGGCAGCTGATCAATTTATGCTCATACATTTTTGACACACACAACATACTTAGAAAAGGAAACATGAAAAAAAATAAAAAATCTTGGGACCTTTTCTCCAAACTCTTCAAACATCTATCCCATAATAAACATGTGATGAAATATTCTTAGAGCCTACGGCCAGATATGGAGCTAAAACCTGTAGCTGCATCACGTGCAGTATTCGGTTGCCTCTTCACTTGACCAGAGTACAGATAGGCGTTGCTCTTCCTGTTAGCCACAAACGCAGACCCCTTTTCTGAAATAGTGTCTGCATCATACAAATCACGATTAAACTTACCGTTCAAGTTGAGCTCCTCAAATTGCAATCTCTGTCTGGGTGCACTGTGAGACCTAACTTTAGCTTGGAATGATTGTGTATTCGCCATGTAACTAGGGTGGCCGAGGTAATCACAGAACATGCTTCTAGAACATTCACTCCTTGCAGGGGTAAACGGCCCCCTAAGATTGTTGGTCGGTCTAGATGTAGCTGAATGCACTCTTGGGCTGTTCTCAGCCGTCCATGCTGGAAACTGATCTCCTTCCGGGGGGATCTTTGATGATAGTACAAAGGAGACTTCCTCTGATGATACACTAGGATTTGGTTTTTGAAGTTTTGAGGAAAGTCTAGAGGGACCGTTTCTTGAATGGTTTTTGCTCATCTCGTTCCATGATGCAAAATAGTGGGAAGTAGGGATAGTTCTGTCATTTCTGGTGGTGTTCTCGTGAGGCTTCCATGTATCGATTTCTAGTATCTTGTCGCTTCTCTCATCATCGTCATGCCTGTTCTCGAGGGATGTGTTGTTCCACGTGGATTGTTCCATCCATTGATTTAACCAAATGGAAGCAAGTTGTGAGCTTTCCGCAGTACTATTGCCAATATTTGATCTTGAATGGTTTTGCTACATTTTCAGGAAGCAACGAGACAGGTTAAATGCATATCCTGCGTGCTAATAATGGCATAATGCATTAGAAAGCCCCTAAACTATCATTTTTTGTTTCGATAGGTCCCTGATTTATATTTTGTTTTAAGAATCCCTTTAAGTATTGAAATTTTTTATTCCACAAGCTCCTTCGAGACAAAAATTGACAGAATTTTTCAATTTACCTTAATGGTCCCACAAACAATGTATGTGTCAGCTTTATTTACTTTTTCGATAGTCATTTTTCTTAAAATACAGTGAATATTAATAAAACTAAAATGCATATTATTTAATGGGACCATTTAAAAAAAAGGAAAATTCCGTCAATTTTCGTCTCGAGGGAACTCGTGAAATAAAATTGTAATACTTAATGGAGTTTTTGAAACAAATCTTAGTTTAAGGAGGACCAATCGAAACAAAAGCTATTAGCTTAGGGATCTTTAGATCCATTATGCTTTTAATATTTGTACACTGATTTTTATTTTTACTTGGTGAAATAAAATCATAATAATCACTAGTAATCTACCTTAAGAAGAGATCCATCATGTTTCACACTATTCAATCTCTCTTCATATTTTCTTAGATTTGTGCTGCCCTGCAAGTAAATGCACACAAGAGTAGCATGCTTATTAAATATTAATCGGAGTCAACTTACTATTTACTAACCTATGTTTACTAATTCTGGTTGGCAAACATTGTGATCAATCTTTCAGGTAACCATAATCATCACAAAGTTTTTGCAACTGCCTCCAAAGCTTGTAATCAAGAAAACTCATGCTTAAAGCCATGAAAAAAAAAAATAGTAGACTCACCCCATGATGGAAATTAGAGAACTTGATTTTGGCATTAGAAGCCTCTGGCGAGTAAGATCGATGTGCAGAGGCTCGAGCTTGGATTCGAGCCATTGTTTGCATGCGGAAGAGCATATCTGTACTTTGCTTTCTGACTATGTGGCCTCTCACCAGGGCTTGAAGCTTAACCAGTCCCTTGAGGGCCCTTAGAGCCCTCCTAGCCTAAAAACACACATTACGTATGAATAATATGATAACGTCTTTGCATTATCACACAGAAAAAAACATTTTCTCTCATTAACAAACTTTATCTGGCACCCCCATTATTTCAGAGGACAATAATTTGCCTAGTTCCGCTAGTTGGTTAAAGGGATGGATGATTATATAAGCACAATATTAAAATCTATCCTTAATCAAGATTGCTAATTACACCTAGAATCAAAACTACTAAAAGTTGTCCTTGATAGCAAAAACCTGTCATTCAAAAAAGTGTCATCACTGTACCAGCGTAGGAAATTTGTTATTCCAAAAAGCAAGGAGTGGACAAAGAGTTTGAATCAAATTGGTGTAATTTTTCCAGCATGGGTCAAAAGAATTCAATCTCACATGTGCCATGCACATATCTTTAGATAAAGACCATGCTTCCATATCTCACACCATGGTCAAGAAAGCTCTACACTAGGGGGGTGTTTGCAAAAAATTATAAGTGATTATAGCCACCTTAAATTGTGTGCAGAAGTCATTTGGAGTGTTTTATTTCTCTTTTATTAGATTAAATAAACTCTCAAAAGCTATAAGCTAAAAGCTTCAATGGGGGTGCTTGTAGTAACTTATTAGTCTATTTTAATTACTTTTAACCTTTTTTTGCAAACACTATCAACTTTTCTTTGAATTTTTTTACAAACACTATCAACTTCTACTACTAATCAATTTTCTCATAATCACTAATTTTAATCAATTCTTCAAAGCTACAATTTTTTGCAAACACCCCCCGTAATAACACTAAACATCCTTGAAAGAGATTTGGGACCTTTGAGATATTTTGAACATCTCTGAACTTTTATTAAACTAATTCAAGAAGTAATAAAAATAACTTTACAACTAAAAAAAGTGGATATCAGAAGTTCCTTTTACATTATAGTATTGATTAACTAGTGTGATAGGGGAACATCTAAAGCTTCAAATCAAAGCCAAGAAAAAGGACAATGTAATTGGAATCAATTCTCTGTGATTATGAGGTGTCACAGCCACTAGTTTTTTGGAATTGAGCCCCACTCCCTTTCCCATGACCTTTGAACATCAACTATTACTTTCCCAAAAAATAAAACTATTTTTTATTGCAGATAAACTGTGCACAGCAAGTAGAAATAAGGACACATTGTCTGCATTATGATCAAACTAGTGATATAGCATGAATTACTTGTCACTCATTTCCCCACACACTTCATCATATAATCCAAGAAAGAACAGAGGAGATCTCATCTGCCTCCCAACCTTTGCGGTGATGAATTTAAGTCCAAAACTCATTAATGTTTCTTGTAGTCACATAGGATAAAGATGTGGGAGAAAGCAAATTGATAAAAGTGCTTGAAATAATTTTAAAAAAAAATCTAATTTAAAAAAAGTGTTCAATTGAAGTAAAAAGGGATTTCACTTTTCCAAAATTAAACCTAAATTACTAACCAAATAAGCTCTGAAAGCCGATTGAATCTTGACAGCAGCCCACACCGACCTCCGATCTCCGCCGCCGTACGGCGCAGTCCTCCCGCTCCCGCTCCCGCTCCCGCCGCCGCTAGTTAACCTAACCACCTGAGCCGCAGCTTTCGCTGCCGCTAGAGCCGCCTCAGCGACCGCCGCTGTGGCGGCCGCCACCGCTATTGCATGCTTGCTAGCGTCCAGCCCATCGCCGTACGGGCTAGCTAAAGGGTCCTCCACATGATTATAGTAGTTAACAGAAGAATTCGAGATCGGCCACTTACTTTTCTTCTTATTCTCCTTCGCCGACGAAGATTCCGGCGGCTTTTTGGAACTTAAAAGTGAACGGAACCACCTAATGGCCTTACCCATGTCTCATTATAGGAAACGGAGTTGAAGAATTGATTTTTTGGTGAGATTGTTTTAGCATTTTATGGATGAGTGAGAGAATCTGATTTGAAGATTAGTGGGTTTATTTATTGAAGTGTGGGTGAAGCTTTAAAAGTTGGGGGCGAGTGAGGGAACGCGCGGTGGTGGTGGTGGTTAGGAATTGGGATTTGGGGCCCGGGAGTTTTAAAGGCAGGAGACAATTGACAGGTAGGAAGATTAAGTCCCATTTTTCTGTGGAAATTGTTTGAATTTCAACCTCTCATTTTTAAGTCACTCTTACGTTAAATTCGTTTCTGTTTTTCTTTTTGACAAAGTCTATTATGAAATTTTTTATATATGAATTTTTTTTAATTTATAATCAAATTATGTAATGGGTGAAAGTAAAATAAAATTGAGTGGTTGGTGTTCACTTTCGGTCAAAGTGGTTATTGCTCAATTCAATTTAAAAGAATAGGTTATAATTTAGGGTTCATTATTTAATGTTTAGGGTGTAGATGGTTGATTTATAATAATTTTATAGATTTTTATACATAAAAATTTTCACACTCTCTTTTCTATTTTACCCTTGAAATAAAGTCTTTATTCGCAATTAATAAAAATAATAATAATAATAATAATAAAGTAGACCTTCCACAAAATTTAAAAGTTGTTAGTACAAAACTTAGTCTGGAAATGGAATGGTTATTAATTTCCATACCTAAAAGATAAAATGCAACTAACAGAAATACTATTTCTCGTGCATAATTTTCTCAAACTAAATTTTATGATCCTCGTATAATTGCTTTTTTAAATTCTTTTTATTTAAAAAGAAATTTGCAATCATTATACAACAAGAAGGTGTATTGAGTTATTTGACTCAATATACTAATATAACTATAGACTATTTTGTACGCATAAGGTGCATTGTGCACAGGACACCCACTTATAGTTATAAGCTCTATATAGATTGTAGAGAGCCTGATTGAGAAGATATAGAAATGAAATTTATTTGTTTTGTGAAATACATATTCTACATAAACTAAGAAAACATATTTAATATGATTGGAATTCTAAAAGAAAATTCTCTTCTTTCTATTTTTCTCTTACGAGAAATGATACAAAAATTAGTTGAAAAACAGTGTGTTAAATAAAGACACTTTAGTCTAAAAAATAGTGAACAGACTTTGACAAATGAATAAGGGTATAATTCACACTAACTAGAATAGTTGCCCATCTTAAGGGAGTAGTTTTGTTTCAACTTCACATTTTATACAAAAAAACACCAATCCAAACTTGTGAATGTGATTCATGATTCCATATTTCCATGCTTCCGTTTACTCCATATAATCTAGACAAAAAAAGAGTATTTATTGCATCTTGTTCACCTTCGAATTGGAGTATCAAATAAAGCCCTAGAGCTTTATATTTTGTTTCTATCTAAGATAAAAACTAGAAGGAATCATTTGTAGTCACCTAAAAACATAATAAAAACCAGTTTTCACGTTCACCAAAACAAACGCTTATTATGCAACGATAATTTACACCAAGTACAAGCAAAAACCTTTCACTCTAAGTATCATCAATCATTCATCATTAAGAGACACTAATTTTTCGTTTCATAATTAGAACAAGTATAAGAGATACTACAGTTTTACACGTTAACTAACAAACATAGTAGTATATTTGATGCTCTGAAAGATTTTCAATCATGATCTCAGATGGGGCCACTCAAGAATGCTAAATCTTACCTTCCAAAGGATCAAACATCCGTATTTCAGCTGTATGAGATGATCACTGCTACAACATTCAAGAGCCACACGATTCATGCCCACCAATTGTCAGCGTTTTACCTTGTCTCAGAAGTCCCGTCACATTTATGAAATTGATATAAGAGGGATTGATGATAACTAGACTGCTGTTAAGTAACAGTTTGGACCCCCACCACATCAAACAAAGCTTCCTGTTTCGATCCAATATCGCTTTCCATTTGGTAAAAAATCAGTCCTTCAACACAACAAAAATCTTGATCATAAACACACTACGATAAGGTAGAAATAGGGGACCCACACCATGTAGAACAAGTTTTTACGATCCTCTATCCATAACAACCTGATAAAACTATCAAGATTTGTGTTTCGTTGTTCCTTCTTTTACGATCTAATATTTAGCACGAGGAACGAGCACTAGCCTGAGAACCATACTGCCCCAAGTTGTCAATATCTAGCATTAAGTCCATTCCACCAATTACATTTAGTCAACCTAGTTGTCAATTCTGCATTATCATAAATGGAGAACAATTAGACTTTCGAAAACTATAAAGTAATCTAGTCTAATTGTACAAGGAAAGTAGACTGATATCCTCCCACATGACATTCTTAATAATGGAGTAAATTGCAAAATTGGTCCCGAATCTATTGGTGGTGGCAATTTTAGTCCCGTACGAATTAAGTTTCTCAATTAAGTACTATAACTTTTAAAATGATGCAATTTTAGTCCTACATAGACGAGGTTGCAGGATTTTTGCACGGGCCACTCACTGAGCTGCCGGAGTCATGTAGCAACCTGACTAATGGCTTGGTGTCACTTATGTGGCATAATGAGACCTCAACATATTAATTTCAATTAAAAAATCACAAACAAATTATCATCCTAAAACAAAAAATTGTCAATATAGGACCAAATTGGATCATTCAAAGTTATGCGACTTAATTGAGAAAACTGATTCATGTGGGACTAAAATCACCAACACCTATACGATATGAGTCAAATTTTGCAATTTACTCCTTAATAATGCTTCCCAATCACACTGATATAGACAAAAATATAAAAGATGAAAAGAGTGGAGACAGAAAACAAATCACAAGGCAATAAAAAGCAACGAAATGAGAAAAAGGATAACCTTTTGTCACCCCAGGAAGAGTAGAGGGAAACCTCCTTAATATGAATTCCTCCATGACTACTCTTTGCAATCCAGTAGCTACTTACACCTGCCTCACTAGGGAATGACTGCCTTAATTTATGATTTCAGTCATACTATGTTGAATAATAGCCTGCAACAGGCAATATCTCCTAATTATATTCTAAACACCAGCAGCTCTGTATCTGTGATTATACTGCATGAACGAAGACGAATGTGGGTGCTGGCCGTCATCCATCACCTACATGTGAATAATGATGGAGCAACTTTTGTCAACAAAAAAACTCATTACTATCAAGAAAAAAAATTGCCACCTTATTTTTCCCAACTACAAACTACCTGCTTCAATTGACTACCATTTGACACAGGATCCTGGAACTGGCTATGAATCAAGGAGTCCTATAAGAAGAAGTACAGGGAAGGTCAGCACACATAAAGCATTTAAAACGAGAGTGCAAAACATTTAGTTGGTGGTTGTAAATGAACTTACTTGCAGGAATTGCGAATGGCTGGGAGAATGATGTTGGCTAGAGAAGAAGTTTGGAGGCTCATATATGTTAGAATTAGGTCGCTGGTTCATGGCCAAGTTAGATGCTTGATACATGGTTTGAACCATGTGACTTGCTTCAATGGGGTATAAGCCCTTCAATAGAAATAAAAAGAAAAAGTAAATAATTGTGGCTAAATAGAGAGAGTATAGAGGAAAAGCAAATACTTCTATGCATTAGTTGTACTGTGCAATTCATGTTGGTCAGTATTAGTTGTTTTCACTATGCAAGCAGTCTAACCTGTGCGAGTGGACTCAGCGTATGTGCTGGACCGGGAGATGAAATATATGTGGTAGGAACACATGAGACAGATAAAGCCGTCTCAGGAGGAGATGGACGAGCATTTAGGCTGCCACTTACACTGTGTATCTGATCATCACATTGATTCAGTTGATCTTTATCAGTTACCATACTTTCCGTTTCAACAGTTCCTCTCAACATATCAACATCCTGACACTCAAAGTCATTTCCATCGATACCAACATCAACTTGTTCATTATCAGAAGCACAAGTGCCTTTTGCTTCCTCAAAAGATTTAAAATTCAAAATTCTTTCAATCCCTTGCATCAATTCATCAAGTTGTCTTGAAGCAAACTCAAATGCAGTGTCAGATTCAGCAGCCTTGGCAGATATTTTAATTATATTGCGAGACAGATCTTTGTAACGAGAAGCAATTATCTTTCTGTTGTCATCCTCTATGTAAGCATGACTTTCCACAACAGATGAAATCCTAGCATCTTTCGTCCATCTCTTTGAAATATAATATGGTGGAACAATCTTTATGTTTTGATGATCAAGCACTTTCAGAGCATGGCTGCATAAAAAACCCACGTGCTCAAACTTCATACAGCTGCAAGAAACAGTGCCATCGAGAGAATTATACACAACAAAAAAGTCTCTAGACTTCCCGTATGTTTTAGCTTTGAAATCAACTTTTGAATCACGCTCCCCACACTTGTTAATAATGACATTTAAACACTTCTCGTATTCTGTCTGAAATACTTCAAATGACTTTGGTGTGAAAGTCTCACTGGGATGCTTTAACAAAATCGCATTAGCCATTAAAACGGGAGCATGTCTTCCCGTATTGAAAGTTGATTCTAGCTCTCTGTACCTTTGTTCATTTACCACGTTCTGAAAGTGTTTGAAAAACTTAAGCGCGTCAACATCAGGGTCTAAATAGCTTCTGAGTTTATGAGACAAAAGCTCCACTTGATGTGTGCCATTTCTTTCAATGAAAAAGGTATTTCTACCATAGGCTACAGCCCACTTTTCTTTCTCTCTTAACATCCATCTCAACCATGCATTTTGACATAGGTTATGCCTCTCCAACATTGAATCCCACGCTTGGATAAAATCTTCCTCGTGTTCTTTCCCAAAGATGCAACTCCTAAGATCGATAGCAAACGAATCGTAATCCTTTACCACATGTCGTAGATGTTTAAGTGCAATTAGATACATCTGCCAAGCACATATACAGTGGCTCGTTTCTGGTAATACTGCGTGAATAGCTTGGACAACGCTTGCATCCTGATCCGACAGAATGAATTTAGGTTTCTTACCAGACATGGCTTCAATAAAAGTTCGAAAGAGCCATTTATAGGAATCAACACTTTCATCATATAAAAAGGCTGCGCCAAATATGACAACCTGCTTATGATTATTCAGCCCGACGAACTGAACAAGCGGGCGGGATTTTTTATTCCTTGCGCATGACGTATCTAGACAAACAACATCACCAAAGTGGCCATAATCGATAACCATGTTATCATCTGCCCAAAATATGTTGCTTACCTTATCATCAATATCAAGCTGTACTGAGTAAAAGAATGAAGGGTTTACAAAATGCTGTCGATGGAAGTAATACATAAGGCGCGCTGCATCTCCTTCCTTCATATCTCTACTACGTCTAGAACTCAATAAATTCTCATCATCTATTTGCACGTCATCAAAATTTTCCGGAGGGCAAAATCGTATACCTAGCATCTGAAAAGACAGTTTCGACTGAACCTCTGAATTTTTCTGTGAGTCAGTCTCAGAAACATCAGTAGACTCCCCTTTTCCTGATTCTAGCAACTTCTCAGCTCTATTCAGATCCACATCATCATGATTGTGCTCTATTTCAAACTGTGTGACAAGATATTTTCCGTTAGGCTGTCGAGTTACTACCATGTGTGCCAAACAACCTGTCCTTGTTTCCTTTCGATGTTTCTTCACATTAACATCTCTCTTGTCTTTCTTTCGGTGGCCCTGTCTGGAACAGGTAAACTTTCTGGACATCACCCGACCATGGACCTTACTCCTGTTGATCCAATCCTTTCTTACACTAAACCCCACTAACTCAGCATACTTATTGTAATAACTATATGCTTGCTCATCTGACTCAAACTCCGTACCAAGTTTGAGTTCTTCATGTTTTGAAGAACGACCAGTATGAACTGAATTAATATTGGAAGATCTTGGGCTACGACAGTTATGCTCCACATTCAAGTCCAAATTGTTTGACATTCTGGCATATAAATTCTCATGGGTCATAACAACCTCCTTCTCGTTAACATCCATGACCTTTTTCCTTCAACAACTGCAAAGGCGAGCATGAATAATCAAATTTTCAGGGTAATTTGTCAAACACAAGAATGAGTCCTAGTTGCAATGTCCTACTCTTTTCTCAAATTCTCACAAACATGTTATATTAGGAGATTTTGGTAGCAATAAGGATATAACCATAACAGGTTTGTATCTCATTAAGCAGGAGATACAGTTTGATTTGTATGAAACTATACACCGACAAGCACGTCTTTCTTCTATAGCATGTTGTCAATAAAAGATCAGAATTTCAGTTATACAAGATATTAAAATTTAAACAACATAATATATGCTTCGACCAACTGCCTCGTTCTCATGCAAAATATATAAAACTTACACAGCGAATGTGAAAATAAGACTACAAATTTTACCTTGACAGATACTTTAAGAAATACTCAAACCAATACACAAAATGAATAAGGGTTAAGGAAGGGCTAAGATACTGGGTTTCTAGCTGTGACTCAAGGGTAAATAATTTGTTTGTTCTTTTATGTGCTTGCTTATAGGCTAATGTTTTAAAAACATAGAGGCACACTTGCATGAGACAGTCTCATCATGAGACGGGGCATAAATTGGGCATTGACCCTTCAACACTTTGGGAGGGGTGGGTGTAATTTATGCTAAGTTGTACCCTGTCTCATGCATGAGACCGTCTCATATGAGTTTTTGTCAAAAACATATACCTTAGCAATTTTTTATAATATAACGAGGGATTACATGAGGGTAACCTTTTCACAGCCAAAGAAATGTGCAGAAATGTTTAACTTACATTTATATTATAAAGATTATATTAAGATGCATCTCACTGTATTAGGGAAACAAGGGGAGGATACGATCATGGTAAGTTGGTAGCATTAAACTTTAGATTTGAAAACCGAAAAAGATTACACGAACTCGGATTCCTACTTCTAAATTTTAATATCCAAATTTACCAAGCTGGACTGGACATGCAACTGCTTGAGTCTCATCAGTGCGTTTCCAACGTGAATGTAATTTGCATTGCTTAAAAAGACGTTCAAAACAAATACTACAAGTTAGTACACAAGGTGCTAAAATTAGCACCAACACTTTCCTTTTTTTCTTCGTCAAGTTGAATTGTTGAAACTGCAAGGAAGCATTTAAAGCAATAGCTATCTAGTTAAATACAATCCCATATCCTACACACTCAATGTTTATACACATGTAGAGCTTTTCTTAGTAGAGATAAGAAAATATTTAATTTGATGATATAATTTTGATCCACATCATATCAGATCATACTGCACCTCTTTACTAGAATCTTATCACCTTTTCTTTCCATACAAACTGTATATCATGCACTAAGAATATTGATAGTTACCACCACACAAACTGTTGAGACATAGATAGGCAGAATGTCAAGAATGAGACTATTAATAAAGTAAACTTTCTAAGAATTTCTTAATAGATAATATACCATTTCAAAATATCAATTAGCTCAATGAACCAGGAATAGTAGTAAAGACTCCACAAGCAACAAATCAGAATCATTCTAATGCGAATAAATAAACAATTCTCAAAGAACCAAACCAGCGGAACATCTTGTTCAAATAGCTGCGACTCCCCTATGTGCACGTGTGTTCAAATATTAAATAATGCCGTTCACGTGAAGATTGAACTTTACCGAGTAATTCAATTCAGCCCTTTCCCACCAGAATTAAGTCTATTGATTTTGAAAATGAAATTCTTATTAGTGACAAAATTATAATTGTATTCGTACCTGTAAAAGTAGTTAAAAAGGAATTTGAAACCATACGACGGGGTGGAAGACTGGAATATGAATTCTAGCCAGGAAGTTACACTCTGTGCATAAGAAAACTAGATATTGCAGCGAAGAAGCACCGATGGATTCACAATTCCTCGCCGTTAAGAGAAGCCGCAAAATTGTGCCCTCCGTCGATAGCGCCACCTCAACCAGCGAGGTCCGGTGGATTAATTCGCAGAGTGCGCGACGATTTTAGTATAGAAGGTGGAAATCGAGCGGTTGGCAACGGCTGATGAGGGCGGACGGACGGTGGCGGAGAGAGAATATAGCCGGAGGAGTGGATTTCTTTTGGGGAAAGGGGGATGCGACATTGGTGTTGATTCGGGTAATTATAGTCCGTTAGATCTAATAAAATCCAGCCGTCTAATATTTTTCGGGTTTCTTGAAGTAGAATCTTGAGGCCGGGCCCAAGTCTAAAGTGTTTTATGGGCCTGTGATGGGTGGTCCAGCCCACTTTACAAATTTAATCCGAGAATGATTAAAATTTTAATGAATCAATTATTGTCTGGAAAACTTTTGGAAATTTATATTGGCGAAATAGGTGCTAACAATTTCCTCAATCTTTGGACGATTTAAGTTTGAACATTTTTTTTTTTTTTTTTGAAGAAATTTAAGTTTGAACTTCTAACATGAAGATTTTTCCTTTTTCTTATTGATTGATTACTATTATATTCAATCTTCTTTTGATTGTACTGTAGTCAAAAATAAAATCTTTAATAACTTTATTTATGAATTTTTACGAAACTAGATTTTCATTTTTCCGGTAGTCAGCACTATTTTACAAAGGACAAATACATAAAAGTATATACTCCATCCACATTTAATAAGCAACTCCCGTTGACAATAACATATGAGCCACAAATACTGAAAAGTGAAATATTACTTTTATTTCAATGGTTCAGAAATAACCAATTTAGGTACTTAAAACAGCAAGTATTATTGTTCAAAAGGGAAACCATCTTCCTTCACTATTTGGCAGTTACATTGAAAGCTCAACAACAGAAAGGCCTCACAAAAGAAAAGACAACACTGAAAAAGCCATAAAATTTCTGGCATTATTAGCAACCAACTCTACTTACTCCAACCTCAGTTTGCTGCAATAAAACAAAAACAAAATCCAACTGTTAGAAACACAACATTAACAAGAAATGCTAAAAGTAAATGAACAGTCATGATCAAATTTAAGTAATCAGTACCACAAGTGTAAGCAGGGAGGTTGCACTGTGCAGGAATGCGCGCGGCAATCCTCAACGTGCTGCACAGGCAGTCATGGTCGACCGCCTGGAGAGCGCTACAGCAGGCTGAGTTAGGGGCTGACGTGGCGCCAGGCACCACAAACGCTCCACAAACATTGAGGTTCGCTAGTGCAGACGAGCACGTTTGTGCATCCGACTCAGCCACCAGCAACATCACCATCATCACAGCTAACGCGTACTTCATTCTTGCAATTAATCAATTGCTATTATTATCCGTGTTTGAGTGATTCATTTACCCGAATTCGCACCTCTATTTATACTTCACAAGTGTGACATTTTGCATGAGGGACCTAATTGAGATTTGTGTGTCATGCTTTCAATATGCACACAATCACTGGACAGCAAGAAATGTGTAAAGAAAATATTAATTCAATTAATCTGTGAAAAGAGTTGCTATTTTAAAGACTTTGATTTAGACAAAGAATGAGTACATTGTAACATGAAATTTGAAAAAACTGTAACAAGAAAACTAAACACTTATGTCCAAATTAGCCTCCTATCTAGGATTGTTTATCAGAAGAATTAGCTGGAGATGTCCAATACAACTTGACTGCAAACAGGAGCTTTTCCCTCTCTAAAGGCCCATCCTCATGATCCACAATCTGACTGTCCCAATTCAATCCATCTGCAATCCTCTTCACCTTCACCAACGTATCCACGTCGTCTCTGATTATCAAACTGCCCTCCGGTCTCAAAATTCTATCCATTTCCAACATTATGTCTTCCATTTCACACCTATAACAATTCCCACATCTTTAACTTCAAACTTACATAATTTCAAAGTAAATCAAGATTCCAAGATACATATATTAAGTTACCTGTCCTTGTAGAGTGTGAAGATTGAATCGGCATGAATGAGATCATAAGTTCTAGGGTAAGTCGACATCGCTTCACACCTGTTCCAAACATATACATTAAATACAACCGTAATACGAACTAAACATAAACAAGAAACGGGACAGACAATATATATATATATACCAGCTCTGGTAGGTCCCAATCAATCCTCGTTCGTAAATAACACCAAGCGTGTTGTCCTCAGCCTCAACCGGGACTATGTTCATTACCCAAACTGGATCTTTAATCAGATTAGCAGCAAATCCACCCAAGAAAGCATTCATATCCAGAATGTTGCGGTACCTCCCCTTCTGTCCTAATTGGTTATTAACGGTTTTGTAGTACGACACTCTCCTCTTCCAAAGCTTCATGTTCTGCTCGAATTTCTCAGCCGTCACTCCATTCACAGATCCCCTACTAATTCTTGGAGGTATCGCGTTTAATCTTTTAGGCCATTTTGCAAGTCCACCGCCAGCAATATCATCATTGCTAGACACTTCAGGCAATTGAGTCAAACAAGTCTCCAAGTTTGTGTACCTACAAAATATAATTGTCAAATTAGAATCAACTAAAAACACACCCGGTTAGTTAATTAATTGATTCAAAGTTGAGGGATTTCGGACACAAACCAAGCTTTGTCGGGATCTTGGGCACTACAGAATGGAGGGTTCTTCTTATTTTTGCAACTCAAGTGATTGATAGGTTTCTGCCAAATAGCAATATCACCTTTCTCGACTAATTTTTTCCAGCATAAACTCCTGGTCACATTCTCAATCTGCATTTGCTCTGCATTCAGATCATCCCTAGTCCGGGCCCACCCTTTCCAGTATCTCCGCCACCTGATTGGTGGACCGGATAGGATCCAGTACCCACCGGGTCTCAAAATCCGATCAACTTCAATCAAGTAGGCTCCATCTAAGTACCAAATCACATCAGGAGATCTAACTCAGTGCATGCATGATATATATATATATATATATATATATGAAGACAAATGAAATTAGAGAACCGGGGGCAGCGTAATTACCATATTGACCCCAGGGAATGAGGCAACGAGAGCAATGAGCCATGTCGAAAGACCTGGATGGGCAGGGAAGGCGCTTGGAGGCGATGACACCGATCAATGCAGGAACACCTCGCTCCAAGGCGAATTGGACCTGCGCTTCATGTGTATCCCTTGGTGCAAATGATATCGGAAGGATGTTTAGTGATAAAAGATGAGCTCCCCAGCTTGCAACCTATAATAAATCAATCAACACTACCAATTACAAGTTGATCCACCCTCCAAATTCTTACAAAACTACACCAACTAATTGCAATTGATCGAGGTTAGAACTTAGAACACAGATTAATAGATTACTACCACTTTATAATTTGATTAGTTGTACTAGACTATATCCATCATTTTCCCTGCTTATTGTGCGTAGATATAGTGTGTCTACTGCTTTATGCGTTGACTATAAAGCATCAAAAGGAAAAGTTCTGAAAAGTTCTCAATTTACACCTTGCCATTATCTTAGTTGTCTGTAATCAAGAAATAATCTTGCTCCTAATTACCTAAATAAATTCATAAAGAATTATGATTGATTTGGTTCAACTTTTCTCATCTTTAATTATGATTGATTTGGTTCAATCTTCTTATCTTTAGTAAAAAAAATAAGTAGAATAATAATCAACAATTTTAGTCTGAAAAGGACTATCATTTCAAAATCATAGATAAAGATCAAGAAAACCAAAGATTTCACAAAGTTCCCAAAGAAATCGTCGGAGCTTATCCCTACCAGAAGAGGTGGATCATATTCAATTAGTACAGTACAGAAAACACTAGCAAACAAAAATAGTATTAAAAAATTAAAAAAATGGTTAAACTAATGGGAAAAAGAAGAAAAGTCGACATACCCCACAGCCGGTGTCAATGGCGGTTCTGATGGACCCATCTTTCAAATTAATCAACTTGCCTATATCATCGATATAAGCGTCAGCCCCGTTGGGAAACATGGTGCCGCCGCCCGGGAACCTGAACCGGTCCCCCTCGAACCGGATCCAATTCTGGACCGCTTTCTCGACCGTCAACTCCTTGTGCGGCACATTCGCGTACCACGCCAGATCCTTGCTCTGGGGCCAACTAAACGGGTTCTTGTACCCGAACGGGGCGGGTATCCGGCACTTCAGGAGCTCCGTTTTCGTCGGGCAGTGTCTCTCCCTGTAGATTAACCGATTTCTCGGGAATTGGAGCGATCTTTTTTGGTCCTCGCACGGGGTGTACTCGCTGTACTTACTGCTGCACGCGGGGTACGTTTTCGTAACGGAGGGGAGGGCCGTGGCGGCGCCGCCGTCGTCGGCGGAGTGGTGGGTGGCGAAGTCGAGTTGGCTGGATTGGGGTTGGGGTTCGGTGGTGTTTTGGGGAAAACAGGGGATGGCGGCGTCGACGGTGGCGGAGGGGTTGTTGGCGGAGGCGCCGCGGTGTTGCCAGATTCCGATGAGGTAGGAGAGGGAGCAGAGGATGGTTACGACGGCTAAAGAGAAAAGCTTGGGTCTTTTGATGTAGGAGGCGGCGCCGGCGGTGGGTTTGGATGTTGGGGTGTAGTATGGTGGGTTTTGACCCGCCATATTTGTGTAAACCAAAAGCGTGTTTGGCTACGGTCCCTGTTTCTTGAAATTTAGGGAATATATATATATAGAAGTAGGAGAATTGGTGGGATGGTGGAGGTGGTTTGGAACTTGGAAATTGGGCTAATTAACCAAGAATCAAGAAATTAATTGGGGGAAGGGGTTGTAACGATCTTTTTATTTTCAAACTCTTAACTTCTTAATCATTAACCTATTCGTTATTAATATTCAATTGGTAACATCAAATTTTATCAAAAAGCATCAGTTCAAAAGGGGCTCCGTTCCCCAGATGAAAAAACTTCAGAATTCAAAAGTTTGAATATACAAAGCTAGAAGTTCTGCCCCCCCCCCCCCCAAAATGTTTAGACAAAAATAATGTAATTAAGAAATAAATGAAATTATCTAAAGCTGATAGCCGATCTATATTACTCCAGAGGCACGTACAATTGTATTACTACATATGCACACGTACAATTATGGAAAAAATATTTGTGAATGTTATAAAATTGATATCATTATATTTTAAATTAATTTTTTTTTTCAAAACAACCTATAAATTGATATTTTAAAATTTATCAGTTTAATTAATATTATTATATTTATAAATTAATAATATATTTTTTTCGTTTTTTACTTGATTTTTTATTTATTGTTTGCATAGTATTTAATGTAAGAGTTATTTATTAATATTTAAAGGGATAAAATGATTTTTAGTTGAGAGTATTATAAATCTTTCTATTTTATTAGTAAAGTAGATGAGAGAATAAAATAATTTTTAATATGTATAAAGTAATAACATGAGATGTAATTTTTGAGATGTTGAGAGGATATAGTTGTAAAAAATAATATTGCTTTATTGTCATTTATGGAAGGGGAAAACGAGTAATCTCTCCGTCTTATTTTTTATTATCAGGGTTCTTTATGCATCGTAAACATTAAGAAAAAAGTAGGATATAATAGTATTAAATTATGTAAAGTGTGGTTGGTAGAGATACATAATAGTATTAAATAGTATTGAAAGTTGTTTTATTTCCTTTTTAGAAAATGACCAAACAAAATTAGAAAGACTATTTACGGAAAGTGGACAATCAAAATTAGGACAGGAGTAATATAGAACATACCAAAATGAAAATTTGAGTATAAGATTGAAGGAGTAATATATATGTGTAAATATTATGATATTAATTAATTAAGTAGTGCCAAAAATTATGAAAAATTAAGATTATATAATTGATTAATTAATTCATGAGGTAGTGTCAAGATCATAAAAGATTAGTGGGATTAGGGTAGGAGTAAAAGAGAAAATAAATTGCAAAAAAATCTAAAACAACAGTTAATTAGAAATATCTTCTCTTAAAATGACACATGTTTATGATAGCAAGAAGTAATATTAGAATGAATTCAATTTTATATTGTGAAATATTTTAAAGGAGAATTTGTCCATATAAGTGAACCTTAGTTTGCAAAAGGTTAGAAATAATTTAATTGTAATCATATACTACTATAGAATAAAATCTCATTGTTAAATATTAAATGACTACAAAAATATCAAAATTTTCAAAATGCAGATGGAGCCTGAAAATTAAAGATGGAATACATTTCTGGAAGAGTGCCACTAAACACACCCCAAAATCCTCTAAGCACACCCCATTTGTTAAGCATACCCTAATAAAATTTAAAAATTAAATTGTATTACTAAACACACTCCATTTCTTTCTTATTATATCCTTTCTATATCAAAATTTTAAAATAACACTTTTTTACCTTTTATTTTCTCATGAATACTTCTCCTAAAAAAATCATTTGATTCTTTCGTGTTCATTTATTTTTTATAAAAAAATTCTAAGAATTTTATATAAATTCAGAATTATATTATAAAAAAATCAACTAATTTTTTTCAAACATAAATAAATTTAAAAAATTAATTAAAAAATATCCAAAATCATAAAAAAGGCTAAATACAAAATAAAAATATTAAAAAAAATCAACTAAATTTTAAAAAAATTAAATTAAAAAAACTGAAAAAATTAAATAAAATCTGTAAAATATTTTTAAAAAAAACATCTATATCTAAAAAAATATTTAAATTAAAAAAATCATTAAACCTAAATAAAATCTGAAATTTTTTAATTAAATTAATTTTGGAGATTTATTTTATTTTTATTATTTTATTTAGTTTTAATTATTTTTGAAATTTTCTTAACTTACTTATTTTTTAAGATTTCGTTGATTTTTATAATATTTTTAAATTTTAATTTAATTTTTTTTTAGATTTTTTTTTCAATTTTTGATTATTTAATTATTTTAATTTTATTATTTTTATATTTTAATTTAATTTTTTCGAAAAATTCAATTATTTTTTCATGTATAAAATTTAAAAAATTAGATGGACAAAAAATAAAGGACCAATGTGACAAAAAATTTAAAGGACTAAAATTGAAATAAATAAAATTTAAAAGACAAATAATACACAATATTTATATAGGGTAATTTAGTCATTTTATATATGTCTATTTTTGTCTTAAAAATTATGGGGTGAGTTTAGAGAATTTTGGGGTGTATTTAGTGACACTTTTTTTGGAATTGAGAGTTCTCCCCCGTGATTTGACCTCAATAATGCAAATGCATATTAAATAAGAGGAAATAAAATGACAGCTAGAGCGGCCGGGGAGAAAAATAGTTCTATCTATTTTCTATTTTAAAATGAGTATTTATTTTGTTAACGTACACTAGTGGGAATGTTAATTATATTACTCCATTAATTAATGACAAAAACTCATTTCATATATGAGACGGGACAAAAACTAGCACAAATAATATTATTCTCTTCTAAAATATTAAATAGTCAATGTCCAATTATGTTCCGTCTAATGTTGGTCGTGCCTCTTAATTAATTAACTAATATACTGAGAGTGGGTGTGTAGACTGTAGCTAGCAGTCTTCATAGGATGGAGATTGGACCAGAAACTGGGAGACTAATTAGTAGAAAAATAGATGGGGCCACGTTATAATTAGATCCTGTGATTCCCCAGATCTGTAGTTTACTAGTTGTACCTTCAGTGCCTTCCCTGCATGCAACTCCCTACTTACTAATTCAGACCTTAACTCCAAAAAATAATCGACGAACAGTGGCAGATTTAAAATTGAAGTTTGTAAATAAACAGGGTGTACAAATAATATGTGAGAAATTTTCAAATTGGGGGTGAAGTTGTATTCCTTTGTTAATGTAACCCTCTATATCTGTCTTTGCAGGTTAAACTATTGTTAGGGTGCGTTGACCAGGAACAGCTGAGTTCGAAAATCTTTTTAAAAAAAAAGAGATCTCATGGATCCGTCCGACCTAACCCAATATTATTCGGATCCTATAAACTCTAAATCCGCTAATTCATTTTTCTTCCTTTCTTCTCCATTCTCTCTTCAGGCTTCACTGCTCCTACCCAACAACTGTTGCAAGCCACCCATTGGTGACCCATATTTGTTTCTTTCAAACGCTCTCAACTTTTTTCCTTTTCTTTTTAATTTCCACTCTTTCTAGTTTTTGGAATCAAGGATAACTCTTACAAATCAATTTCTCCATTGACTGAATTTGGTGTAGTTATTCCATGAACTTAAAAATTATTTCAGTTTTGGCAATTGATTTCACATTTGATGTGAATAAAGGGGGTTGGAATCAACAAATGGTCCTATAACTTTGACCTAAAAAAGATTCAGGTTCATAACTTATTTTGTTATGGGTTTAGTATTGATATCTTTAACAATGTTTAAATTAAGTCTCAAGTATGTCGAATAATTCAAAACTATGTTGTTTCATCGCTTGAATTCGGACTTTTTGGCCATGGATGTGACTGGACTGTCACATGTAATTTTATTTTATTTTCAAACCTAGAAATATAGGTAATAGAATTACACAACTTTTTTTAAAATTTTATGACATGTTAGTAATTTTTTATGTAAAAAATTAAAAAAAAATATAATTATTTTTTCATTTATAAAAAATTACAACACACGATCCAAATTCGTAATTTTTTCTTTTGGGTATAGCTAGATACGACCTTCTCCAACCGTACTCTATTTTAGGATTTGGAGATAGAGTTTTGAATAGTGAACTCCATATTTGGAGTAACACTATTCACAACTCTAAACTCTATATCTATTATTTTATTAATATTTATAAGTATAATTATACAATTAATTGATATAATAATTACAATTAGAGTTATATTTAATTAGAGTTACTTTATATTATTATATTTAAAATTTTAATAATTAATTTTATTTTACAATTTAATGTTTATTATATTTATAAATATAATTATACAATTAATTGATACTATAATTACAATTAGAGTTACTTTATTGTGTGATTTAATTTTTTTTTATGAATATTAAAAATTCATATTTTTACCAACAAGAAATCATGTAAAATACAACAAAATGTATATTTTTTTTGACATAACATACATTACATATTAGATATGAATACATCATCATATTTCGCATAATACGAAGATATATGTATTCTATATATTGAAATTACAAAACAACGTCAAATTAAAATAAGTTAACATAAACTTATAAGAAATACAGATACTAATAATCGAAAATTAATTATATTTATGATTAATTAAATAATTGAATTAACTAATTAGGTATTTAATTATACAATTTAATTTGATTAATAAGTTTAAATATTAATATTAATATATTGTTTAATGATTGTGTTATTTTCGAAATGAATAAAATAATAAATAGAGTAAAGTTTAGAGTTTATGATTGGAGAAAGTTTTGAAAATAGAGTACAAAAAACTTCATTTTTGAGTATAGAGATTTCCATTTTGGAGTTTTAGGGTGAAGATGGCCTAAACGGACTTGCCTCATTTATCAACCAGACATACATTTTTAATTAAATACTTCATTGAAAGAATAAATAATTATAATCCTCGACTTAGGTGCAAATCACCGTTTGTTGTGATTAAAATCCCAATCCTTATGCATTCAAGTTGAGTTTGTTAAAAAAAAGAGGCCATGTGGAGTAATGGAATAGTGTGCATTGTAACATAGGGAAAGACGAAATTCTGATGATAGCTGATAGTACGCTTGACTATTCAAATATTATAAAGTTTTCATATTATGGTATGCTTTAAAAATTTACGATCGAGATACTACTAAATTTTACGCTTCCATAATAACTTATAATAAAATTTTGATAACTTATTATATCGGTGGCGCAGCATGCATAAACGTCTATGATCAAATTTCAAAATTTGTCAACTTCTAATGCGTAATGTAGAAAAGAAAATTACACAATCATGAACATAATTATCTTTTACTCCCTCCACCCCCATGATTATTTTCAAATGTGAAACGACACACTTTTTAAGAAAATAAAATAATAATGTGATGTTTGATGTAATTTTATAAATATTTATATTTAATTAAAAAAACCTGAATTGATGTATATATAAGCCCAAAAATAATATTAATATTTTGTGTAAAATTATAAATATATATTGTAATAGTGCAGTTTATAAAGAACTTTTTTTTCTGGGATTGAAAATGATTTTTGGGCTTTCCAATAGAAAAATGTGACAATTTAATCGCGGGATGAAAGGAGTTATAATTTCTTAAAATATTTTATTACATATGCAAACTCTATAAGCAACATGTTTAATTAAGAGCTTAGGCACATCGCACTCAATCGACTACGGCGTTACAACGTAATCATTATGAAGAGTTTTAAATTATTATGTTAATGGAGGTCAAGCCAAATGGGACAAATTTGGTGTAAGAGACTAAAGTATTTATTTATCTTATGTATTTGACTAGGGGGAGCTGCTATACCTAGCAACTTGTGTTTGGTGCAAGAATTTTCTATTGAATTTTACTTGGATTTAGTTAATCCAACTATTTTAGTGGATCGAGCTAGTTTAGTAATCGAGTGTAAATAGTTTTATTTACTTTTCTCTTAGAATGCAAATTATTTAAAACTGCAGTCTAACTAAAATAAATTCAAAGTTCTAGTTGAGATCATATAAGTTACTGGTTCTAAGTTTTTTTCTAAAGGTATAATCAAATTAGTGAATTTCATGGATTCGAGTTAGTATTTGTCTGATTTAAAAAAAAAAATCATTTCATTCTCTTAAAAATTCGAGTTTAACTTCACACCACGCAAGTCGGCCCAATTCAAATCGTATACACGCTACTAATTTTATTTTGATACAGAAATAGTCCAAAAATAATCATGTACAAAGTCAAAAACCAGTGCATCCAAGCCCACTAGTATTTTGCCTCATAAACTAGAAACCCTCTTAAATCTAACATAAATACTAAAAAAGTTAATAATAAGATAAATATTTATGCATATATTGATCTTGAGATAATCGACATATCTTTATATGCTATAAAGAAATTAGAGAATTCACTACGAAATATTTCAATATGCCTACGAAATTTTTAACAAAAATTGTCTCGTTCTTGAATAGTAAGGATTGCCTAGCTATAATTTATCGATAAAATTTCTAATCATATAATTGTCAATTCTAAACTACTAATATAATTGTCTAGGTACTTATTTATATAGGTAATTTATTTGGCTACAACAATTGCAAATGTGTAAGCAGTTTGTTCATAGGTGATTTGTATATCTATTAAAATTTTGAAAATTCGTAGGCAAGTCGTAGCAATCCTCACTATTTAAGGTTCAAATTATTTTTTGTTCGAAAACTCTAGCCATTTGAAAAAATTTGTAGGCAATTTTTTTTTTTTTGGTAGTGATAACTATACTACCCCCCTCCGATTGCACCATTTGATAGGCATATAAAATATAAAAGTTGAATAATAAGTAGAATTTTAACGGATAATTTAATAAATTTTTATATATAAATTAAGTAAAGAAATATGTTATTTGTGTAAACGTCTGAGTTAAAAAATAATGACACTTTGTATAATTGGAAATATTGTAAGGATGAAATTTAAAAAAGAAAAAATCTATTTTTATAATGTATAATTTATTTTAAAATATTAGAATAAAAAAATATACAAATTCTCGTGAAATAGAAAGAATATTATTTTTAACTTTCATATATAGTCTAGTTCAATGTCTACTTGAGGTAGGAGTAGGAGAGCCTTAATTATTGCCCGCATGGGCGTATAAGCTCAGTTGGTTCCTGGGTGGTAGATTGCTACAAGGAGAGTTTTCACAGTTAAAATTAGTCTGTTTTCTTTTTCTTTTTTTCCTTTTCTTTTCCACGCGGGGCATCTGAAATACAAAAATACAACACAAAATTCATGCGAAGTTTATACAAGAGTGTTGAATGTACTTCCATGATTCAAATATCAAGTAAATGTTTGTTTCACGTATGTCACATAAAAGTCTCTTTTAATATAATAATCCTATATATAATTTATTTTTCTTATTTATGTATATTAATATTAGATTGTCAATTCATTATATACAAAATAAGGTTTAATGCGTTGAAACTTTAATTAGATATAACATCCTTAAAAAATTATATATAATGTTTGTCAACATCAATAGTATTGTTAGCTTGTAGTAAGACATTTTATGATACAATAAATTTATATATATATATATATATACACACACATAATTAAGTAAATTGAATATTTGAAGAAGAAAAGAAAAAGTGAAGCTTAATTAAAAAAAAAAAACTATGTATCTTAAATTTATTTAAACAAAATTCATTTAAAAATTAATTATTTAATGATATGGATAGCAAAATACCCATTATATTGGTCAAATAATACTGTGTCACGAGAACAACAATTATGAAACCAATGAAACTAAAAAAAAGCACTGTTTTAAACTTATTCAGTTGATTAAAAACATTTATATTGAGATTTATTTTTCCAATTTAATAATTTATCATATCAGTTTGTAAAATTAGAATTTATTTGTTTAGTTTTATACAAAGCAACTAAATAAGACCACTAAAAAAATTAATTCAACACATTAGAATTAAGAGTGCCACTAAACACACACCAAAATCCTCTAAACACACCCCAATCAAATTTAAAAATTAACATGCATTACTAAACACACCCCATTTTTTTCCTATTATATCATTCTTCTATTAAAATTTAAAAAAATAACACTTTCCTATCTTTCCTTTTCTCATGAACATTTCTCTCCTAAAAAAATCATTTGATTCTTTTGTATTCATTAATTTTTTATGAAAATATTCTTAAAATTTTATATAAAATTAGAAATATATTACAAAAAAGTCAACTAAATTATTTCAAACATAAATAAATTCAAAAACGTAATTAGAAAAAAATCTTCAAAATCATAAAAAAGCTAAATACAAAATAAAAACATTAAAAAGTAAACTAAATTTTTAAAAAATATTTAAATTAAAAAACTGAAAAAATTAAATGAAATCTGTAAAATATTTTTAAAAAAATAAGTCTAAAAAATAATTAAGATTAAAAAAATTAGTAAAACTAAATAAAATTTGAAAACCCCATTTTAATTAAATTAATTTTAAAGATTTATTTTATTTTTTTTAATATTTTATTTAGTTTTAATTGAATTTTATTTTTCTTAATTTACTTATTTTGAAGATTTAATAATATTTTATAAAATTAATTTATATTTTTCAGAATTTTTTTTTCAATTTTTGCTTATTTGATTTTTTTTATTTAGTTCATTTTAAAGATATAGTTACTGTTTTATTATTTTTATATTTAATATATTTTTTTCAATTTTTTTTTAATTATTTTTTCACGTATAATAATTTTAAAAAACTAGACTTATAAAAAGTAAAGAATCAATTTCAAAGTGAAAAAAAACTTAAAGGACTAAAATCGAAATAAATAAAACTTAAAAGAAAGACAAAATAGTATCACATATTTATATATGGTAACTTAGTCATTTTATATATATCTATTCTTGTTTTAAAAATTATGGGGTGTGTTTAGAGGATATTGGGGTGTGTTTAGTGGCACTCATAGTGGTTTAGTTAATTAATGTGGAGGGATAGAAATGAGTGTGAAAAATTATATATTTATATATATATATATATATATATATTTTAAATTGGGTTTTATTGTTGGGAAATTTATTAAGTTTTGATAAAAGTTCCAAAACAGATGTAATAGGACCAGTTAGAAACTGTTAGATGACTGATGTTTCATATTGAGAACTAGGTTTACCAGTTGTTAATTGATGTATAGAACAATTGATGTATGAATTAGATTAGACCCACACGTTGAGGGGGAACTCAATGTGTATAGCTCTTAGTCTTGAAGATCAGTTATGAAGATATACCTTGAAGATCAGTTATGAAGATATACCTTGAAGATCAGTTATGAAGATATACTATGAAGATCGAGAAGAAGATCCAAGATATCAAGGCGAAGACAAATAGAGTACATCAGATGAAGTCAGTAAGTTGAGCTAAGACAACTTACAATCAAAGACTTCAAATAAAACGGGCCGATTCATCCGATCCGTTAAGTTCAAGAAAGTGTTCGGAAGTTCAAGTATACTTTTCGAAAAGGTCGATCGGATGACAAACATAAAACTATCAAGACCAGATTCATGGTACTTGCTACCAATGAGAAATCGACATGATGTGAAGCAGGCCCGATAGGACTGCGGGTTGGAGGCTCAATGTTCAACGACTAGAAAGGACAAAGTTGCATGCTTTTGGCCATACCGCCTCTGAGATGAATCATATCAACCCTGCAAACCTACCTAAAATAGACCGATATTCAAATTGTTCTCCAACGGCTAATTCAATTAAGAACTATAAACGGAGGGATCAAACCTTCTGAGTAAGTATATGGAAATTATCTACAAGCAAACTCTCTCAAGATTTCCGCACGAAGAACACAATCACAAGAGTTATTCTTAAGTGTTCATCCCTTAGTTCTTAGCATAATACTTATCCTCTAGCTCTTGGCTACTTAGAAGATAGGATAGTATTCCAGTTGGAACAAAAACAATTCTTACCCAACATTGTTAGGTTAAGTTTGTTATAGCAAGATTTCTATCTAAGGTTTCTAGATTAGATTTATGGGATTGGTTTAGTCTGAACTCGTTAAATATTTGTTGGTTGTATTGTGTTGGACTAACACATTAAACTAAGTCCAGTTGGTGCTCCTACTGATAGGGAAAAGTGGACGTAGAACAAGTTGTCCGAACCACTATAATTATGTGTGCCTTTAATTTGCTTTTTTTACACATACTTGCACACTTACTTTTTGTTATCTGCATGCATATTCATGCGAGATTAGACTAGCAAGATCGCCTCTTGATTTGATCGATTAACACTTTAGTTATCTGATTCAAACCAGATTGGTCAGAATATTTAGTTGAGTAAAACTGGTTTTCACACGGGTTAACTAATCTTCCGCACCATCAGTTAAACTGATAGACGCCAAAATGATCTGTCCGGATCGATGAAGTCGGATATCACCAAACCGATCCACCGCAGACTCGATCGGATAAACGCAAATCACATCCGATCCATGAAATGTTTTTTGAAGTCTATTCACCCCCTCCTCTAGAGTTCAACCTCATGAAACCCGCGGGACCTACAAGTGGTATGAAGCGGTGGTTCTTCCGACTAATCGGCTTTGAATATCATTGGTTCTTAGGGAAGAACCTTTGTGGTCACTTGAACTGATCTTTGAAAACCGTTTTCAAAACTCATATTCTTTCAAAATCACCACAAGCATGGATAACACTTCAGGTATGCATCATATCTACCCATGTTTTCTGTTGATGAGTATGCAGATTGGTCCATAGACATGAGAGATCATCTGGGAGTGATCAGTAACATAATGGATGAGATTCTTGAGATAGGACCAATTATCATCTATCACTTTAACCCAGCTGAAGCAGGACGAGATCAAACGCAACCAGTTGGAGCAAGAATCAGAAAGAGTCCCTCTCTGATGGATGAAGATGAGAGGAAATTATCTAATCTGGATACTGTTGCCAGACACCTCATCATGAAAACTATGGATGCAACTACAAGAGAGAAAGTGAAGTACCTGAAGACAGCTAAGGAAGTCTGGGATAAACTTGCTGAAATCTGCAGAGGAAATGAACAGATCAAAGACAGCAGACTGCAAGCTGAGCTAGTTGTATTTGAGAAACTTAAGATGTTCCGAAGCAAGCAGGTTGATCAATTTGATGGAAGGATCACACGAGAGTCAACCGACCGTGATCTCGGACGAGTAATGTCAAACAAGGATATCAACTACAAAATTCTCAGATCGCTGACTAAGAAATGGGAAACCAAGGTGACCGTGATTAAGGACTATCAAAATATTGCTACAATGAAACCAAATGATCTAATCTTCAGCTTGAAAGCCCATGAGTTCGATCTGATCAAGAGAGGACAAGGATCTGATGATGTCCCAGCTGAAGCCACTTCCAATTCCAAATCTGTTGCATTTCAGGCAGCAAGTAGCAATTCACGAATTGTGGAACCAGTTGGAAACATCATCATCAAAAGTGAACAAATTGCCTTCTTGACAAGAAAATTTGGAAAGAACAAATGTTCAAATGGGCAAATACAGGAAGTTTTATGAAGACTATCGAAGGAATAGAGGAAGAGATCGTCGTTCTTCTGACAGATCGCAAGAGAGATATCGTTTATCATACAACCGAGATAACAGAAGAGAAGAGAGACATGACGATCATTCTGACGAAATGAAGGATGATCGAAGAGATGACCGGAAAGAAAGCTGACGTGATGATCGATCAGATAGGAAAGGATCTGACTATCGACAAAATGGGAAATCTCCGCGGATACTACTTCTGAAGAAATGATTCTCTCAGCGGAAGAAGCTCCGGAGATTCTAAGGTATGCTACAACTGTCAGAAACCAGGTCATTATAGTGCTGATTGTCCAGACCTGACCCCCATGGAAAGAGAAGAGAAACGAATGTAAGAGAACAGAGGTATGAGAGCGGAAAAAGCCATGATTGCGCATTAATAATTGGAATTGATGATTCTTATCTACCATCAGATGATTCTGGATATTCATCTATTGAAGATTTCATTTTAATTACCACAACTGACGATGTCGATGATTTGAACTTCTTATCTGATGACGACATCTGTTTTATGGCCAGAGAATCAGATCAAACTGAGGTACCTTTTAACCCTTTCGTGTCTCTTTTCTTCCACACCAAATGTGCCGAAAGCACATCGGCGGGAGAGGTCAACTTGCGTGTGTCTACAAATGACCGGGGTTGCTTGATGATCTTTCCAACGAAATAGATCTTATACACGAGTGGAAGTTGAGAACGATAACCTGAGATCTGAGAATATCAGGCTTGTTAAGGAAATTGAGGCAAGTAGAGCAAATTAACCGAAATCACCGAAATCGTTTCGTATGTGACCACAGAATCGAGTTTCAAGGTCACTTCTTCCGATCGAGGAAAGCTGGTTAAGGAACAGTTAGCTCTCAACCTACAACAAGCCAGTGAACTCAAATCTCTTCAGGGTAAGTTTGATGAACTCTTCCGGATGATGAGAATCTAAAAGTTCTTGAGACTGGTCCACGAAGAAAATAGAGGTTTTCACTTAAATCTTCTAAAACTGTTCAAGATCTGAACAACTATTTTCGTACGCCGACTGACAAGAAGGGAATTGGGTATGAAATCCCTTCTGGATCCTCAAAAGTCCCGTCTGGTTCATGTCAGAAAAGTGTAATCAAACGAGTTTCTGACCAAGATACACGAAATACCAAATCTGTATCTGGTAAGGGAAAAGGACCGGTCAAGAAGGCAAGGAATGTCGGATCGAAAGGGAACGAAAATGGACCTCAAGCGATAAGACATCGACTAGGTATCATCGGATGAACCAGTTCTTGAAGAGACCTCAACCAAATCAATGAGAGTAGGTATCGTGGACCATCTCGAAAGGGATAGCCCCAGTGATCTTGAGACTTCGATCAAATGCCTAACAAGCAAGCTAAGGGTAAACTACTAAGACCAACTATGCTTGAAAAGATATGAATCTTTTTAATGGTAGCGTTTGTACTACCCTTACAATTAGAAACCTAGGGTTGCTTTTTTGAGTCCCATTAGATTAAAGAAGACAAGTTTCAATGGAAAATCCCAAATCTTTGGATTCGTCAATGCTCACACTAATAAACATCTTGATCGTTAAGATATGAAAAACGTATGATTATGTAGATGTTTATGGGAGCAGATCAAGACTTACATTTTCAACAGAGGTGCAGATATGTTTGGATCCCGAAAGGTACTCTAACCCCCGGGACCCGATTCTCTTTGGGGTACCTAAAGTTTGAATTGTTTTTGCGAATCGCTTGGGGATTGGTAAATAAGGGTGGAGAACACGCATTTATATCGGTACATAGATAGTGGATGCTCAAGACACATATTTGGAAGTCGGTTCTCTCCTTAGCAACTATGTTGAAAGACCGTGCCCAAGAGTTCTCTTTGGTGACGATAATTTTGGTCATACCGGAGAGTCGGAACCTTAGTGAGCGATGATGTATGATCCGTGAGTTTCATATGTTGATGGATTAAAGCACAACCTGTTATCTGTTTTACAATTCTGCGACAATGGTTTTAATGTTGAGTTCTCGACAGAAAAATGCAGTCAGAATCGAGCTACTCAACAGATCTTGCTGATTAGTTCAAGAAAAGGAACGATATACACAGTAGATTGGAAACAGTTGTCCAAGAAATGCATGCCTGATTGTTAAGAGTTCGAAGAGCTGCAGCTGGCTAAGCAGATTTCTTAAATTGATGGAACTATGAAGACAAAATCGAAAGAAAGTCCACCCTTAGTGTGCGTACAGTCAATTTGTGTCATTGAGAAATGAATCCTCACTAGAATTGTGGACAACAAAATCTCCGACATGATCATATCCCATGTTCATGTTCTTCTAGGAAACACTCAGATTCTAAATGCTCTGCATTTCATAAATGACAAAAACTCATATGAGACGGTCTCATTCATGAGATGGGGTACAACTTAGCACAAATTACACTCACTCCTCCCAAAGTGTTAAAGCTTTAATGCCCAACTTATGTCCCGTCTCACCGTGAGACCGTCTCATACAAAGTGTGTCTCTTCATAAATTAGTTAATTAGAGCTGAACTGGCTTGATATTCCAACTATGGATTTTTTCGATTAATCGCCGTTTAGCTTTGTTTGAGGGCCGACCAAGTTGAAGGCGGAAGAAGAGGCTGTAACGCCCAACAGAAATTCAAATTCTAGGGAATTTACTCTAAGGTTCAATTTTTAGAGGACTCTGCTCTAATGTGCAAGACCTTTTTAGTGTTACTTCTAAGATGCCAAAAATTAGGTCAAAATGCCTTAATTGTCCTTATGTATATAATATGTGTAGAAATTTAGGGTTCACGTACAGTTTTAAATCTGACACTTTTATGCACCCTACCGACACCTTTCGTGAACGACTGATACAAATTGCACTTACGTAAAAAATTACACATTTTTAATAATTTTGCAAAAATTTAAAAGTACAGATATTAAATTTTAATAGAATACTTTACACACATACTTTTTGTTTATCCTTTCTTATAAATTGTAGTATTTAATTGAATTTTGGCACTTGCATGATAAAAAATTTGCACTTCCACGATAACATTACACTTGAATCATGAAAATTTTTGTCTGTTCCTTATAAAAAATTTGCACTCATAATAAATTGCATTTGAATCATAAAAAAATTGTACCCATACATAAAAATTGCACCATGTGACCATCCAAATTACCAAAAAAAAATCTACAACAAATTACATAAAAAATGCACTTTTCACAAAATTTTTTTAAAAAAAATATAGAAAATACTTTTCTTACTCTCTCTCTCTTGCTCCATAATCATCTTCCACAAAAAATACTTAACATACTAATACTATTAAAATAATATTAACAACATATTTATAACTAAAAATACTTCCAAACTACTAAGTACAGCACCACCATAATGATATAAAAATAGAATATTATTAAAATTTATAAAAAAATATTGTGTCTGATAATTTCATATATGAGCATAGCTTAACCTTGATATTTAGATCATATATCACTTTCCTTTAAAATATAATTAGCTTGGAATCATATAAACTCATAAGTTGCAATAAATAAGATTGTTTCATATATTGTTTCGAAAAAAAAAAGATTGTTTCATATATATATATATATATAAGACCATCCATCTCATATATATTTTTCCAAATGCATAACAACTTAATTTAGTTAAGGAGTAAACATATATATATCTCAACTAGAATTAGATCTTATACTCAAGGCCCCTGCATCGATTGTAACTCTACCTACAAACATATCGAACTTTTATTTATGTATTAAAAAAGATATATATACTCCTTTCCCCAAAAAAAAAAGAAAGAAGATATACATATACTCACGTATAGAAAATATTGCTCTGTGTGGGCCCAAAACATTGAATTGGGTTAATCTTTAGAATTCTCTAGTAGTAAAGCCCATTAAGCCGCCTAATGTGTGAATAATATTTTGTGGGTTAATTCACAAATACTGTTGAAGTGATTATACATGGATTGCAGTAATTTCATTTTTTTCAGTTTCTCAATAATAACAACAGTAGTAGTAATTAATGAAGACCAAAAATTCGAGTGACTACAATAAGAAATTTTCATCGTGGAGTTATATATATCTAGAAATAAACGCAACACAAATGAAAACATTATATAAGTAATGAAAACCAGAAAAGTGCCATACTCCGGTTTAATATTTCAAACGACAACATTATATAAGCTCCAAAATTATTATAATCAAGTTTGTCGGGGGTTCACATGATGATGTTTTGTTATCAACAGGAAAATGGCAAAAAAACAAATGAATCTGAGAAATGAGAAGGAAAATCAAGACAACAGGCAGCTGTCTTTGTCCTTGATGTTATTTCCGACACGTGAAAGACGAGACCATGCATGCATGTCCATTCTATTTTCTAGACGTAAAGATAGAATGCACATGCATGCATGGTCTCGTCTGGAATAAAGATGACACATAATTTGTAGTAGTGAATAGCCTCATATTATATAAAACTATCATATTTTTGGTAATTATAGTCAATGGTCATGCAATTCTAATTATAACTTATATAGCACAATGTTGTTTCTGACATTTTGATGAAAGTAATTCTAAGCATGATATTGAGCAGATAATCAAAGCCAGGTTCCTTTACAAGTTTTGAAATCGAAAACTAGGTGAAATCATACGTAAATTATGCGTACACAGTAACGTAGTTATCTTGTGCAGAAACTACTCATCTTCCACCTCCTTCTGACAAATGGGGCATTGCTGCAAATAAGAGAATACGGATCAGAAAGACGAAGATAACATGTTTCTGGCACTCCAATCTTTTGTAGACCAATTTTGTGTGTTTATACAATTATCAAAGCACAGATAGATATATCATGTTGACAAAAGTGGTAAAATCATGTCTTAAAGCAACTTGATATTATCAAACACGCCCTAAAAATGCCCCTCCATTAAAAGCCAAAACATTGCGCTTTAATATAATCATTCTACATTCTTAAGTAGAGTCCGTAAACAAATCTAATTTAACCAATTCAGAGGCCAATAAGAGTTGCAACCAAGGAGTTAAAAAACAAGTAAATGATTATACGTAAAATAATACCTTGTTGTGTTGTAACCATGGCGTGATACAGTGTGAATGATACTGGTGCGGCGAGGGTAAAAGTGGTCAGCTTAGCTCCATTTTTATATCCATCACAGCATATCACACACCTAAAAGATGCAAGTAAAGAAGAAGAAACTCAGTCGGAAATTTTTCGTTTTTAATGATGGAAGGCGGGGCAGCTCATGATTAAAATATAAGTTCAATTCAAATATTTGTACTCTAGTCCATAGCTAAAGGTGGACTATTTTATCTTATAACAAAAGGTAGAAGAAAGATGAGACATTACAGAAAAAGTAGACAAAAATTTATAGCATTTCCAAGTAGGCAAAACATATAGATGAACATACGTTGCTAATAATACAGGAAAATTTAGTAATGTAAGGCATATCTTGTCCACTCAGATTTTGGGTTACAGGAATCATACTCTTCTTTTTCTTTTTTCTTTTTTCTTCGAGAACAGCCCAGCTTTGTATCTGAATGTTGGTAACATGAAATTAGATCTGGCGGAAGCCCTTTGCTCTCGCTTCCAAGAGATTCTCCAAGATGTTGCAATTCCTGAAAATCAAAACAAATAAAATAAAGAGTTTGGTTTGTGATTATTAAGTAACATTGAAGCAAATATATTTCAATACTGAAGAAGAAATCTATATACAATTAAGTTGCATAACAAACCTCGTAAGTCATTCTATCAGGATCAATGTCATCTTGTGTTGTGTTTTGACTTTCACGCTGCATATCGTGATACATAGCAAAAAAGTAAATTATATTCCTTAACTATTGTATAAAAAATAATTACAGGGCTTGAGCGGAGTTGGGGGCACGTACCCTGATAGGAGCAGGAGTTTCACTTATACTTGATCTTGTGTTCTCTGCAAATAAGTTCATTGGCAATGCACAGAAACTCAGAAAGGGCAAACAAAAAATATTGGAGAATAAAGAACTAATTAGATTCTCAATAAAGTAGGACTAGGTAGTTCTCTTTCTCTCTCTCACACACACAGCGGACAAATTCATAGAGTTTGTAAAGACGAGTCTTTTTCAGTACTCGGAAGTTGCACAAGTTGAGATAAATAAGGAAGTTATAAGATGGCAGTTAATTGCTTTCAGTGTCTTATGCCATACTAATTTGCTAATGATTACTTTATTTTAACCATTTTATTCTCCATACATTATAAAT
Source organism: Stenogyne calaminthoides (assembly GCA_037126765.1). Taxonomy (NCBI): domain Eukaryota; kingdom Viridiplantae; phylum Streptophyta; class Magnoliopsida; order Lamiales; family Lamiaceae; genus Stenogyne; species Stenogyne calaminthoides. The sequence continues at coordinate 4,263,007 of JBBCBC010000016.1, read as the reverse complement.
CACTGTCATGGTCTCTGAAGTACTTTTGCATCAAACAAAAGATGGAAAAAGTTACTATCATTTACTGCAAGTTTTTACATGTGCTAAAAACAAAATTTAAACTTAGGTTATCATAATAGATGCATGCAATGCCTTGTCCCACACGAGGAATAGGATAGATGGTTTGTGAGATTGAGAATCACATGTTAATATACTTTACAAACCCGTGGACTGTAACGAGCTAAAAACATCAAAATCACATCTTTAGAGAGAGAAATGTGAAAAATGAATTTCGCAGCTTAATCTCAATTCGAAAATAAACTTCGAAGAAAAGAATATCTAGAGAGATATTAATTTACCTACTACATCGACAGCATCCTCATGAACATATAAATTGTTAAAGTCATCCCCCAATTCCAAAGCTCTTGCCAAGGCTTCATCCAGAGCCAATTGGCTTTTTACAGTTGCTTCATCTGCTAATTCGTTTTCATGTTCTGAAACCAAAATAGTGCGACTAGTTTCACCAAACCTGGAGGTTGTATCCCTGTTCTGATTATTGTTCTGTAGATACTGAAAAGCACTTTCCTGTGATTCAATAGAAATATCGTGAGTTTTTTTAAAGGAAAATATAACAAAAAATTCACCAAATTAAATCTTATGTACCTGCATTAGTAGAAGTTCTTCAGTATTTAGATCACCAAAGTCAGGGTAAATATCCTTGAGGTGTTCAGCCATTTCAGCAGTCAAAAAATTATTATAGACAGCTTCCGACATCATCAGTGATACTATTGCAACCAATTCTCTATGTATTGAATTATGCCTTCTTTCGGAATATGTCACGAGTAACAATATAGGATCTCTGAAAAAACAGACAATTCGAGAAACTCATAAATAAAGCAGTTTAAGAAAAGAAGATGCAAGCTTTAAAAGCTGATTGCAATGATAATTTGCTTTCTCTGCTTTACAAAAGCTCGGTGTTCGTTCTCCCTCGTTACATTAAGAACTGTGGTGAAAACATCCAAACCGAGACATGATAATCGAGCTAGAAACACGTATTCCTTTGACATGAAAGAAATCATATGAAAAAATAATAGACCAACCTTGTGTATTCAGATGCTGGAGATTAATCATAGCCAGGGGGAAAGATCACAGTACCTTCTTCTGCCTTCATGAAATCAATAAAATTGAGCTTGTTTATCTATTGCTGGTATGAGAAAGCAACCTTTAATAAACAAAGAATTTCCCAATTGTAATTTTTATTTAAAGCCATTTACTTTAAGTCTTCTTCTCAAAACTAATTTAATGATTTTTTTCTAAAGATATGGACTCACATTGACTGATGTTTGCTCTAAATAATACTTTCATTAAATTAGTAAAGAATTTTATTGGAACAATACAACACAACTTGACCAGGGACCTTGATTAAATAAAGGAGAAGTAAATTACAGGAATAAATTCCAGGAACCTTCAGAAAATTCAATTAAGTTTGGTTTCTTAAATTTCAAACATCATAATCAGTCAAAATGATACAAATTTAATGTGATTTCTTCACTAAATTTGCGAATCTGAAAAAATAAGAGCAATATCCAATTTCCCCAAAGTGTATTAAAAGGGTTTCTACATGTAAGATCGACTTGTGAGCTCAAAAACAAATACACTCACTGAAACAAAAAAACCAGTAACAAAATATATTATTACAGGCATGCGAAACAAGATCTTGCTCAGAAGAAATCACCATGAAAATCAACCAAGAAGTTAACAGATAGCCCAAGAAAGGTGGGTTCTTGAAATTAAATTGACCAATTGCAGAAAAAGAAGTGACCTTTCACAATTGACTGAAAATGGGTTCTTGATTTAGACCTCCTTTCTCTTTCTTCAACATTGCAAACTAACCCCTTTACCTGTTGCAGTGAAGTAGGAAGAAGAAGAAGACGGCAAAAACGTTTTTATATGTGGAAAGAGAGGGGGAAATGGGTCCCTCTTGACATTTTTCTTGATAAAAGAATTGCGGGCGATTGAATGGAGCCAATCTACTGCAATGGCATCTAATTCTAGCTAGGAATTAGCAATAAACAATTTCGACATATCTCACTTAATGTCAGTTGTTGCGCATTTAAGTACTAAAAAAGCATACCTTTATAAGCTCATAGGAAGAAAATTTTATTTAAATTTAATTGCAAACACTTAGTTTTGGGGAGAATCGTTTCCTCTCTCTTAATTTTGTGGTGGCTGTTGTTCTTTGTTATTTAGCTTTCCTATGAATCAATGGGTCATCTATTGTCGCTCATCTACTGTTTCTCTCTGTTTTTATTTAATAATTCAAGAGATTTGCCAGTATTAGGGTTTTTAATGACAAAAATTTGTATAACTCGATTTTTTAATATCGTTGTTATGTATAAAAACTATCGTTGTTATCGTAAAAATTATCATTTATTATGTAAAAAAATTATATCTCATTTAAGCGTTTATATTTTTCAGCGGTGAAAGTTTTTTATACATAAGTGTGATGATAGTATTTACACATGAGGGTTATTCTTTTTTTAATTAGGGTAAAAAAAAAATGTTAGTAGTGTGGCTTTGGAGTGACAGACTATGGAAGGAGGGATTTGGATCATGTTTAGGAATTTTTAATTTTGGGTACAAAAACAATTAATAAAATATTATTTAATATTTAAATGTTATATAAATCAAATTATTTTAGAAATGCATCTCACTCACTAGGCTAAGTGATTAGTTGTTAATATAAATAAATATAGGTGGAGTTATTTCAATTTTTGGGCACCATGTACCCACTTAGGTCAGCCGCTTATCATGTGACATTTATCTCAAGAAAATGTATTTATCTCTTGAATAACTTTTCTGTGCAAATTTACACCGTGCAAAATTATCATAAAATAGTTAGAAAATTGACGGTGTGAACAATGTTCACGGTTCTCCATATTTCTCAATTTTCTAATTATTTTTTTTATGAAAAAGATATTATGTGAGTAATGTTTACCATTCTCCATGTTTCTCAATTTTTATTTTACCGGTTCTCAAATAAATCGACAAGATATTTATAAAAAAAACTTGTGTGTGAATTAATTCGTATGAAATTTTTTTTTTTTTTTTAAATATCGTTGTTATATATATCTGTTGAAAATAAAAGTATTTTTTTTTAGTAATGACATTTTATATGTATACTTGATGATGTATGATAATATATAATATAATAAAAAAAAGGTTTCGTAAACCCGAGTTTACTAGAGACATACTCATAATAAAAAAAAAAATTAAATGCGAGGCGTATAAAAAAAAATAAATGTATAAATAGAATAGATGATTTTATGAAATTGATTTGGGAGAGTGGTAAATTTGTAACATTCTAATGCTACAAGAAGGTTTATGTAAAATTACATCGTATTCACAAAAGGGGATAAATAATCTCACCGTATTAGGGAGGACATACTATCCTTAAAAAATCTCAGAAAATTAGCCTGTCGGGGGTGATAAATAGTTTTTGGCCTATCGAAATAAATAGAAGTGTTTTGAGTTTAATCTGTTTATTTGTTGAGTCGAGTTCAAAGCATGGAACAAATATGGACTCTAGTGGGAAGATGGGCTAGTGGGCTGAAAAATGTAAAGTCCATTTTCTATTTGGGTCCAATTACTTACGCCCCCCTTAATTAGGGGCCCAGGTTATTAACACCCCCTTATTTAAGAACTACACCACCTATTCTATTTTATAATTTTAATTAAGAGATAAAATTCCAAAACTACCCTCTCCCCATTTTGCGCCATGTCGTATCTTTACTTAGAAATTGATCAGTTTGCTGAGAAGATAAAGAACAATTCCCCTCAACTAAACTCGCAAAATTGGACAAAATAATTCAGAAAAATAATGCAAACGGAACATTCAACCCTTCGTTTTTCTTAGCTTTAATATAAAACAGACCATTCAAAGTAGTTCTTATGAAAATTAAAATCACACACACAGAACTTCATCAATTTCTATTGATGTAACACCTCTTCACTGTTCCTCACCATAATAAATGAGAAAATCTGCAAAAAGAGAGAAAATCATTTACTTCAAACAAAATTCAAGAGCCACAATTATTAACTAATAAAATTGTCCAAGACCCCCTGTTTTTGTTGTCATCATATCATCATTTGACTCCCAATACATAGGATTTTTTTCGAAACCCTAATTTAAAATCGAAAAATATCTTCCATAATTCCTCACATTATCTAACCTCTACACATAGTGTAAGTGAAAAGGTGATCGGAGCAGCGTCGGTGGAGGCGCAGTTGGAGGAGGTGGGCGGCGGTGGAGTGTGTGCAGCGGCACTGCGGCAGTTTTGGGCGGCGATGGAGTGTATACACTATGGTGGGATTGTGTGCAGCGACGGAGGAGCGCGCGATTGGCGGAGGTGAGCGGTGGACAACGGTCTTTTGCAGACAAAAAAATCGAACTCTCACGTTGGGGTGTACAGTAATGGAGGATGAGGCTTGCAGGGGGGAGGGGTAATTTAAGAAATGCAGTTGGGGTGTCTTAATTCTAGGGTGGGTGAACTAATCATGGTGGTGTACTTTTAGGGGGTGTTAATAACCTGAGCCTTAATTAGGAGATACACGCTCGTTAATTTTTTATTATTTTATTGTAATTAAAAATTACTCATATACCCTTGAATAGCTAAAATCTTTAAAAAAAATCATGATTCATACTTCTTCATTTCACACGATCGATTCGTTGTTTTTATTTTCTAGTGTCATCCCAGCATCGTACCACCACCATAGCTTAGTTCATATTTTGTGTAGCAACTATGGCGGGTTGGGGGGGTGGGGTTCTCGGAATATATGTAAAGTTTAAAAATCTATGAAGTTTGGAATGTTGAATGTTTATGTATTATTTCTTTAATGTTTAAGCTATTGTTTATGACATGTTGGTTTTAGACCTAAACGTACGATGAAAATTGAATAATTGTCATTCACGCGCTTGTTTTTCAATTTTTTCGGTTATGCATATTTCGGACCTGGTTTAAAATATGTCATCATTTTCGGAAATAAGATGCCGAAATATATCACTATTTTTTAAAATTATATGTCAAAATATATAGAATTCAGTAAAAAATAACAAATTTGAAAGAGAAAAAACTTTTGAAAAAATCTCTAGTAATTTCGACAAAATGTTGTTGAAAATTTAGTGAAATTTCAAAACACCTTGGGGTTCGAAAATCACTTTCTACCCTATTTTTTTTTCTTTCAAACACCGTCATTTTTTAAACAAAAACCTTAATACTGCGATGGCTCCATAATCACCATTTTCACCGTAATCGGTCACCAGCAAAAAAAAAAATGTCTAGTTGTCGTAAATGCGGAGAGATGGGGATGGGGTGTATTTTTTGCCTAGGTTTAAAATAAAATAAGAAAGGAACAATTATATTGAATAAGGACAATATTAATAGTTTGTGGGGTGTGTATCTATTAATGTATAAAAAATAGGTGGGTGAATTAATCGAGTGTATCTCCTAATTAAGAAGTGTGAATACGGGCCCCATTTGGGCATTTTCTTTTACTAATGGTCACGATTATTATCACCGCCCATTTTAGTAAATCTACACCTCTTAGATTAATCATCACACTTTGGATCGGTACACCCCATTGAATTTCTAATAATACCTCATTCACGCTTCACTCGGTTTGAGAACTAATAACGCTTGACCCCGTGAGAATAAGAATTACGTTGAAACCCTAGACGCCCTTTAACACCGCCACCACCATTTCGCTCATCGCTACATGCGATGACCATAGATTTTAATATTTTTTTCAAAAAAAAGTCGTTCATTCGAAAAATTTAGTGAGCAATTGGGTGAAACTCGATTTACGTAAAGTTCATATTAAATTTTTGAAATATTTCCTGATTTTGAAAAAAAATTGAAAAAAATCATTCGTTTTTGAAAATTTTATTCGAGCGGTGAAATTGTGGTGGTTTTTTGTAAAGATTTTTTTTTTTTTCAAAATTTCAAAAAAAAATTGAATATATTTTTGAATTCAATGAACTAGATTGAATTTTTTGGAATTATGAAACATAAAAGTAAAAACTTGTGAAACATTTATCTTTATCATATTATCCTACTTTCATACTTTTTTTTATTCATTCAAACTACAACAATACTCTTAAAAAATTTGCAAACAATAAAAATCAAACTAACATGTTTATAATTTAACCTAGGTTTTAGGAAAGTATAGAAAACTTACATATATATGTATATTCGAACCATGAATCCGCAACTTTACTTATGATATACACCAAATACCATCACTAGATTTTAGGACAAATCTGCACCACACTCTTGAAATTTTTTTCTTTTCATTCGGCGAAAACGACTTTCTTTGTGAGTTTTGGTGTTCGTTTGAAGAGGTGTACTTACAAATTTAATATAAATTGTAATGGTAAAAAGGGTATTTTGTATTTTACTTGGTTATTTTAAAAAAAAAAAAAAATTTAATGGGGAGGTTCTTTCTAAAAGCAGGCGGTGTCAATACTTAGTGCCCTTTACTAATATTGAATGGTCATATAATATTTGCGGTTGGTTGGGCTTTGTTTCCCTTTTTCTTTTCGACTTGGGCTCAAATTGTGGCCTTCAATGGTGAAGTCAATGAGACGGGTTGTTTACACCATTTGAATTAGTAAGTATCACTTCCCGATTAGAACACCTCCTATGGATTAGTACACCTTCCCTAAAATTTCAAATTTATTCTTCTACAAAATCCCTAATTTTTTCTTCTCCTATCTAAAGCTTCTCCTTCATTTGCACCTTTTTTGCATTTCTTCCTCTCCCTCAATCCCAAATTAAATGGCCAAATGACCCCTCCACCACCGACACATCTCTCTCTTTCCCGGCGCCCCCACCCCTCATCACACCTGCCTTTGTCCTTCCTGCCCACCTCCACCACCACAGTTCCTTGCCCTTCCCTGCGTCCCACCACTCCTAAAACATACCTTCCTCCATTTTCACTTTTCTTTTTTGCTCGGTGCCTCTATTTCTCCATCTTCTTTTTACGATTATTTGGAAACATATTAATATCATAATTTTTTTACGATTTCTTTTATTTTTTTCAAATTTTTTGAAAAATAATTTTTTTTTCTCCGAAGGTCTGTTTGAACTTTTTTTTCGATCTTTTGAGTTGTTTTAAAAAAAAAAAATTTGTCAATATCTTTCTTATTTGGAGTTTTTTTTTTTTGAATAGAGTGCATTTCAAACTTTTTTTTCGATCTTTTGAGTTGTTTTGGAAAAAAAAATTGTCAATATACTCTTATTTCTGATTTTTTTTTTCGAAAAATCTTGAAACATTCGAAGAACCAGTCTCAAATTTTTTGAACTCGCGAAATCAAAATCTAAAAGTTTCGTGAATCATTTATGCCATCACATTATTCTATTTATACACTTGATTTCATAGGTAATTCGCTGTTTTTTTTCCGTCTTTTACTTGAAGTGATTCTTTTTCTTCCCCCAAAATTATTCTCTTCGTCGACGAAAACTTTTTGGTTTTGGTGTTTTGATGGTAAAGGGTGTACTAACAAATTACAAATGCAATGCAAGGTGTAATTGTAAAAAGGGTATTTGTGACTTTTCATTTTGCTGCTTTCAAGGAAAAATGGGTGGGTGGTGTACTTACCAAAACTGTCGGTGCCAATAACCGCTGCCGAAGTCAATTCTTTCTAAGCCCAATTGCATTCTCTTTTACTCTTGTTACCTCGTTTTCATCCCCCTCAATATACTCCACTTTTTAGATTTACTTCAATGAATAAATGCCACTTATTCTGCTATTAAAATCTCTTATTTTCCTGGAAAAGCGAACAAACCATGAGTGGGTCTCATAACAATCGCGTCTTGCGGTGGTCATAGTGTATTTTAAAAAGCGTCTTATTTGTCTGAAAATAGAAACGTCAACTATTCCAAATAGAAGCGTGCAACTATTTTTCCATATTACTTGATTCAGCACTTTTTACGTATAAATAATCTGCATTTTTCAACATAGTTTCAGACGCTTTATAAAATCTTATTTATGAGTCTTGGCGGTGGGACATTTGAAGGCATACAAGATCAGCCCCAAACGATAGGTATCTTCCTCATTTCAAATGCACCATTTAATTTTGTATCAATAATACAAGTAAATGGAATAAATTGTGCAATTAAATAACATTAATTACAAGCAACTATTACAACAATCAGGGCTCATGATCTTACGAGGTGGCAAGGTGTATGTTAATGTTGAGCGCTTCTGCAATCTGCACCATAAGTTGACCTTCAATGTACTTATTTGAAATTAAACGTCATGCGTATATTTGGAAAGTAATGACAACAAATGGGTAAATTGCAAAAGTGATTGTCCTCATCAAAATGGTCCTTTTATAAATGAAAATAATGGAATAAAATTGTTAAATAAAAATCGAATGATACCATTTTTTGCAAAAAATTAACAAAAAAAAACGTGAGACTAAAATTAGAAAAAAAAAAATTCACGTGGGCGAAACTTCTTCAATTTCACAACAATAATCAAAAGTTGACCGACTTGTGTTAGGGTCATTTATTAAATTTATTTTATAAATTTTAATAATTTATAAATTATTAAAGTGTTTAACTAATTAAATTTATAATTTTTTTGATAATTTAAGATAAATATTTTTTAAATTTTAATATAAAATAATTATATTTTTACTTTTTTTATATTGAGGCGGGGCGTGGAATTGGGTGGCGGGGCTTGGGGGTGGAGGGATGGGCGGAGTTGAGTGTGATTAGGAAAAAATAAGTTGAAGTATTTTACTTATTTTTTTGGATATTATAAATTTTAAAAACTGTTTCACACATTTTTTGTCTAACATTCATAGAACTTATAAACTAAGCAAAGAGGCTCTTAAACGTATAATGGTGACATAATAATAGTGTGTGTAAGTGTATGGTATATGAGTCAATGGTAAAAATAAAAATTCAAAATACTTTTTATAAAATATTAATGTGAATCAAGTTTATACATGAATTATATTAATTTTATGCAAAAAAAATTATTATTGTTATGCATAACAACTATCACTATTTGAAGAAAAAAACACAATATTTTTTAAACAGTGATAATTTTTATGCATAATAATAATAGTTTTTTTTTGGTGTAATTATTAATACATTACCATCAATTTAGACCATAAATTATGCAATCATATATATTTCATGGTTATAACTAAATTCAAATACTGTCAAATATATAATTCAAATATTAATTTTCTACTTATGATTTGTATTCTATTAATCTTTTATAATTGATTTGTGTTAAGTGTCGGTCAACATTGGATTTCTAATTGATTGCATCTTTTTTATTATTTGGCAAATTCGTATTGTAATATTTGGTAATGTTATTACGGTCAACTTCCAAAACAATGATTTGGTAAAATTAATACTCATCATTAATTAGATCTTTTCTAATTATTTGGTAAGTTCTATCAGATTACTATCAAGAAAAAATTGATCAAAATTTTAAGTTAATTACTAAAATAATATAAAATTTATATTAATTCATAATGAGTTATATTCAATAAACATAAGATGATTATATATTAAAGATTTGAGTTTCCATATGTTTTCCCAAAAAAATGTATTTTAATCCATTTTTTCTAATTTTTTAAAAATTATTCACGAAATAGATCTAACTGTATCTATTAAAAAATTTACATTGACATCATTTTATTTATGGAAATTTTTATATGAAATGTTTTATGGGTCTAAGATCCGTTAAATATGACCCACAATTCAAAATGAAAAGCATATAAAAAACAGAGGGGAATGCATATGAAAATAGAGAGTGTCGTTTTTGTTAAATACAAATAACACACATTTATCTTTTATAGTTTATACATTTGTGTGTATATATTAAGACAATTTTCAATATTTTATAGGCAAATATGTATACCGAAAAAATTAAGTATGTGTTATTTATACGAGGGAATCTTTACGAATACATGTTTCTCTTATAATGCTTGAATACGTATATCGAGCGAATTTTATTGTTCTATCTTTTGCCCGAATCTGAGGATCCATGATTTTTCGGCTCCTCCTTATTTAAACTTATGTGAAATATTTCATAGAAATTCCCCATTTACGTTATAAGTTATAACTCTATGTCAACGGGTATAATTTTTATAGAAATAATATTTCATTAAGCCATTTGAATTAGATTAAATCTCAAGTACAACTTCATATTATTTATTTAATTATTACAAAATCTCATCGATAATTAAGTTTTAAGAAGACAATAATTAAATTAAGAACAATTCCTATTGATTTTAGCCGTAAAGATTAGAGATTGGAGATAGAGATTAAAAAATTAGATATTAGAGATAGAGATTAGAGATTAAAAATTAGATATTAGAGATAGAGATTAGAGATTGAGATTGGAGATATAGAGATTGTAGATTAGAGATTATATATTTTATAATATAATATGCTAATAATCAAATTCTAGAAGATATAATTTTTTAAAAAAAAATTCTCTAATCGCATTATCTCTAACTTTAAACTTAATCTCGGTCCTACATCTATATATTAAAAAGTTTTATCAACCGGAAGGCCCGAAAGATGGTAAAATTATCAATTTAAGGCTGAAAGATTTTTTCCTATCAATTAGGTCGAAAGATGAAAACTATCAATTCAATGCACGAAAGATAAAACTATCAATTCGAGAACTTATAAATTTTAAGGTCATATTTGGCACTAAATCATAAACCCCGAACACTAAAACCCTAAACTCTAAATGATGAACCTTAAACCTTTAACCATGAATCCTAAACCCCAATCGTAAACCTTGAACCTAGTAAACCTTAAAAAAAAATAGAACATGAAATATAAGTGTCAAACATGACCTTAAAATGTGTGAACCCTCAAATTGATAGTTTTTATCTTTCAAGTCTGAATTGATAGTTTTCTATTTTTTCGGTCTTGAATCGATGCTAAAAAAATCTTTAAGACTTTTAAATTGATAGTTTTGTAAATCTTTCGGTTTTCCAGATTAACATTTTTTCAAAAGGAAACCTCAACTTTGCAACTTAAATTTTAGGTGCAACAAAACAAAAACAAAAAAAAATTCTTCAAAACAAAAAATCGAGCATAAAAAACAAAGAATAAAAATCATTCAAAGTAAAAAATTGAAAATCAAAATAAAAAATAATTACATGTGAATAAAAAGAAGAAAAAGAAGCAAGAAAGTGTAGGAAAAAAATTGAAAATTGTAAAATAATAAGTAGACAAATAAGACAATGAAATAATGCTTGTAAAATTGAAATTTATAGAATCTAGAATTTAAGATGCAAGGTTCTTAATATTTAGATGTAGAGTTGAGATTAAGTTTAAAGTTAGAATTAATGAAATTAGAGATTATTTTTTAATTATATCTTCTAGAATTTAATTATTAACATATCTTATTATAAAACATATAATCTCCAATCTTTACTTTTTAAACTCTATCTCAATCTCTAATCTCTAATAAAACTCATATTTTAAAAATAATAATATAATTTCTTTTATTTCATAACGTGAAAAATGGCGGGATTATATTTTAGTATCGGATATAAGGTAGCATTGAGATTAAATTTAAAATTAGAATTATTGAGATTAGAGAGATTTTAAAATATAATGATTTAACTTTACTTAAAATTTGTCTTTTATGTAAGGATGAGGATAAATATAAAAATATTATGTTCACAATAAAATAAATATTTGATGCATTTAATCTAAAACTATAACTTTTTAAAGCTAGCACAGTAAGCGAGGGTACATGATAATATCATATATTGGATTTGCTAATGGATGGTGGGATTAATCCCAAATTAGTCGATTATTAGGCAGAATTTTCCGAGTCTAAAAAAAAAGTATTATTTATTAGATTAAGAAATGATATGTGATTGGAAAAAAGATCATGTATGCATAATGTATAAACAATTTTACTTTTAATTATTCAATTAATTATATAATCTAATTATAATGAGAAAATGACAGTCACTTGACAGGCGCAACCTTCTTGACTATTAGGCTGCGTTTGTTTTGGAATTTAAGTGTGCGGAACAAGTCAAAATTTTAGAATTCAGGGATTTAGAATATTTGATGAATAGTAAATGTATGTATTTATTTTGAGATTTGAGTGAGATGAGATTTAACTTTATGTTAAATCAATGTTTAATAATGATTGATATTGTATTATCATATTATATTGAGAAGAGTAATAAAGTGTATAAAGTGTGATGTATTTGTGAAGAGTAATAATAGATTTTATAGGTATTTGTAGTTGTGGATGAAATGTGGTATTTGAAAACCAGGATTTAAATCTCAAACTCATATGAGGGGAGAAAAAAAATTCATCAAGTGTGAGTCCAAAAAATGCAGCCTTACACATCAGCATGTATTTCCTACATGTATATCACCCCCTACGTTCAACTTTTTTTGTCTATTCACACACATATTAAGTAAATATATAAAGCTCTCATTTTTGCAGATTGAAAAAATCTATTAATTCTGCGACCACTCATTCAATTATACTTTATACAGCCCCATTGAAAAAAAAAAAAAAGAAAAGATGAATGCTAGTTTCATTTTCACATTGAGCGTGATTTCCACCACTTTTGTCATCATAATGAAATACATGATGTGTAATGTTTTGTTCTCTAGGGATTTTTCCGGGTGAGGAAAATAAAGGAGATGAGTTCAAGGGATTGATCATGGAGTTCTTGAATTTGACCAGTGTGCCGAATGTAGCGGATCTTTGACATTCACGGCACGCTGGAGAAGGTCAAGGAAATAAATGAAAAAAATCTTTGAAATGTGGCGAAAAGTTGTGGAAGAAAAGAAGAAACAAAAGGTGTTCAAGTTCAACAAGATTTCTTGGACTCTTTGCTTCAAATCGGGCTTAGTGACGACCATATCAACCACTTGTTATCGGTACGTACATCATTTTATAATTTTTTTTTCTCAAATTTTAATGGATTAATTAGTTCAATATTAGTGTGCTGAAACGTGCAAAATTTAAATTTTATCACGATTTTAAAAAATTCAATGAAATATACAATAAATCTTGTTAAGTTGAAATTCGATATACAATTTGTATTTTCTGCACAATTTATTAATGTGGCATGCATATTGCTTGGAAATGCAAAATCATTTGTATCGAATTGCAAGAGTTAATAAAGTGATGTACTATATATTTTATTGATTTTTTTTAAAGATTGTCATAGAATAAACCCAATCTTGATAATATTGCTTAATTTTCATATAGTTAATAATTTATATCATATATCTTAATTATGCCCTACAATCAATTAATTTTTAATCAATGTTTTGTTTTGTACATAGGAATTATTACTGGCAGGATCAGAGACTACATCTACCGCTATCACTTGGGCACTAACAGATCTAGTACAAAATAGTCATGTCATGTCCAAACTTCGTGCTGAACTTGATACGAAATTCGGAGACAAAATGATAATAGAATCTGAAATCACGGGCCTCCCATATCTCCAAGCCTGTGTAAAAGAATCGATGAGGTTGCATACTCCGATCCCGTTTCTACTCCCCCGTAGGGCCATGAAAACATGCAAGGTGATGGAGATAGTAAAGTCATTATCAACACGCGGGCTATAGCCCATGACCCTTCCATTTGGGACGACCCGTCTAGCTTCAAACCGGAGCGATTTCTTGATTCGGGTTTGGACTTTAAGGGGAATAACTTTGAGTACATTCCGTTCGGTTCGGGTCGAAGAATGTGCCCCGGATTGCCTATGGCTGCTAGGAAAGTTCCGTATGTTGTGGCTTGTTTGGTTCACTCGTTCGATTGGTTTAGTCCAAGGTATAAGGACACGTGTCAGCTCGAACTCCATGAAGAGTATCGTCTACAGACACTAAGGTTGAATATGGCTTTGGAACTAATTCCTAGAGCTTGTAAGAAAATGTAATGATGATCGATCAAGAAAAATAATCGTGAAATGTTAAACATTAATGCTTTTGAATGAATACATGAAATGAACATTGCATGATTGTTCGTATAGATGCAATTTGCAATTGATGAACATGATTAAAATTAATTTGATGTGAATGTGGAAGATATAATGATAAGATGAATTTTTTGGGATTTGGATCTTGTGTTTCACCACCGTCTTTGTCAAAATAAAACTCATATGTTGAATTTAATGCAATACAACAGTGTGCTATATAATTAAAAATTACACTACAAATCCATATGAATTTAGTGCACAACACAGTATCAACACATGATTCGATTTTTTTTTTGTGAGTATTGAACTACTAGGTATCAAGGATTATAATTCCCTCTAGTTTTTTGTAATATTTTTGTAGATTTCGTAAAAATAAATAGATACAGTATGGGTTCAATTCTTTTATGTTTTTATTTATTGTGTGTATCTCTCTTAAAAATTACAAGAAATAAAAAATATCTATAAATACATAAAAGCAAGGAAAAATCTCCCACATAACATATTCATTCATTTTCTCCACCCTTTCTCTCTCCTTTTTTATTTTCATTTTTTTAGGACTCTCTCTCCACTTTCAATATTTTTTGGGCAGAGAAGAATAAAGTGCACACTTGATAATTGAAAATAGCGAACTGATCATTTTTCTTTTTGGGTATAGTCAAAATATCAATATACCTTTGACACATACAAAAAATGCTCCTTGACTTGACAACCTGCAGAGAAAACTCAGAAAATGAAGCTTCCTCCCTCCACTTTCCAGGCCCACGTCAAATCACTCAGAAAAAAAATTTGCTTACTTTAATTTCAAAATAACACTTTCATTCAACCATTATATTTCATTCCTAAAAAAAAATCGATAAAGTGAACATTAATTTGTCAAAAAAAAAAATTCATTATCCTGTATTGAAGAATTATATTATTTTAAGTTCTCATCTGTTTTTTTTTCGGTTTTTTTTTTCACATTTATTATATTATCTCAATTTTAATTTAAAAAAAATGCTTCTTTATATTAGTAATTAAAAAAATAATTTTATTAGCATTTTATTATTTCTTTTTTAACAATGTCAAAAAAAAATACATATACCTATATAAAACGATATAACATTGCATATATAAAAAAATACATTGCATCAAGAGAAAAAAAGTTGCGATTATTAAAATACATTGCGATACTGTTTAAAAAATATTGCATACACACCTAATCAATTTACATCTTCACGCATAATCACCCCTAATTTATTGCATCGCTTCTCATTTTCTTCATGAAAAAAGAATCACCAAAAATTACAAAAAAATTAAAGCTCTATATTTTAAGAATCACCAAAACTCGATTCTAAAAAAAAAATTCACCAAGAACTCATATTGAAAAATCATCAAAACTCTCGCCAAAAAAACAAGTTGTCAATTTCACACAAGAAAAAAATGAAATTTCGTAGGAATCACAAAAAAATGGAATTTAAGTCACAAAAAACCTATAAACCATCATCATACCCCCATTAGATCCACTCCGTGGCGCCCCTCGTACGACTTTCTATACCCCCTGATCCACACGCCATCTCCATCACCGCCCAAATCCACCACAAAGAAAATTCTAAACACCGTCACACTCATGTCATCCCACCAATTTCCATCACGTTCGGGGTAAATCGAAATTTTTGAGAAGAGGACATAGAGTACACCGCAGACCCGTAAGAACGCTCCCCGACGTGTACCCCATGACCGACAACAATCACCACCGCCCCATCAACCAACCGGATCGACCACCGCCATCAAACAACCATCAACAAACCACAACCACCAAACAAACCGACCACCGTAGTTTTTGTGTAGATAGAAAGGAGAAAATAGAGAAATAAGGAGGAGAAGAGAGAGAGAGAGAGTAATTGCTGCGTAATGAGAAAGAAAGTTATGAGAAATGGAGAAAGAGAGTGTGAAATATAATGAGATAGAGATAGGTGTATGTGGGTTGTTTTGTTTTTTATTTCTTTGAGGGTATTATTGGTAAAATTTTGTAGTAGGTTGCTATTTTAAAATAAATTGTAGTGGTTTCTTTAGAGGTTTATTTTATGTATCCCCAGCAATTACACCTAATTTTTTGGATCCTCTCTTATATAGAATCCTCTATTTCCTCAATTTTGTTATATCTCAGATTACATTATTATTTGTATTAATCTATACATATATAAAAAAGATAATGGTCTCCAAAAACTTTGTTCAGCTCATTCTTCTCTCTCTCCCCACTTTCAATAAACAAGCCCAAATTTAATTTACAAGCCCAAATTTAATAAATAAGTCCAAAATTAATTTACAAGCCCAAATTTAATATGTTAAATAATTGCAACAAGCTCAAAACTAATTACAAACCTGTGGGTCGAGCAGGTTGGGTGAGGGTTGAAGTCTAGGGGAGGTGAATGAACTTCAAAAAACTTTAAAATGGATCAAATGTGATTTCAAGTTTATCGTCAGAGTGAAAGTGGATCACTTTGGATGATGTCAAACTTCTTGATCGGCCGCCGAGATCGGCCATGCGTCTATCGATTTGCAGTGATGCGGAAGATTAGTTAATCCGTGTGAAAACCGGTTTTACTCAACTAAAAGATTGACCAATCTGGTTTTGAATCGAGATAACTAAAGTGTTGTCCCGGTCGGATGGAGTTTGATCTTAGTCCCCAATCTCTGATGCGGAATATAAATGCGGATAACAAAGTAGTGTGCAAGTATGTAAAGTGGGATAAAGGCACACATAATTATAGTGGTTGGACAACTTGTCCTAAATCCCACTCTTCCCTGTCGATGGGAGCACCAATTTAACTAACGGACATGGTTTAATGTGTTAGTTCAACCTGATACAACCAACAAATATTTAACGAGTTCACACTCAACCAATCCCTAAATCTAATCTAGAAACCCTAGATAGAAATCTTCTTTATAACAAACTTAACCTAACAAAGGTTAAAAAGAATTGTTTTGTTTCCAACTAGAATACTATCATATCTTCTAAAGTAGCGAAGAGCCAGAGGATAAGTATTACGCTTTAAGAACTAAGGGATGAACACTTAGAATAACTCTTGTGATTATGTTCTTGATGCGGGAATCTTTGAGAGCTTTTGCCAGTAGATAATTTCGTATGCTTACTCGGAAGGTTTGATCCACTTATTTATAGGCCGGTCGAATTAGCCGTTGGAGAGCAATTGAATATCGGTCTATTTTAGGTAGTTTCACGAGATGATATGATTCATCTCAGAAAGCGGTATGGCCAAAAGCACGAACTTTGTCCTTTCTAAGCGTTGAACATTGAAACTTCCAACCCAGTCCTATCGATTCCTGCATCGTCGCGTTCGATTTCTCGTTGGCTGTAAAGTGATACCATGAATCAGTCTTGATAGGTTTTTATGCTTGTCGCTCCCGATGGAAGCCTTTCTCGAAATTATCTTTGAACTTCGGAACAACTTTCTTGGAATCGGAATGGATCGGATGTTGGTCGACGTTTGAAGTCTTGGTTGTAAGTTATCTTAGCTCAACTTCTTTGACTTCATCGATGTACTCTATCGTATTAGGTCTTGATATCTTTATCTTCTTCCCGACTTCATAGTATATCTTCATAATCATCTTCAAGGTATATCTTCGAAATTGATCTTCAAGACTAAAATATAATATTGAGTTCACTTTCGATGTGTGGTCTAATCTAATTCATACATCAATTGTTCTATACATCAAATTAACATTTGGTAAACTGATTCTCAATATGAAACATCGGTCCCAATCGTTTCGATCGTCTTATTACATCTGCTTTTGAACTTTTATCAAAACTTAATAAATTTCCCAACAATTTCCTTTGATAAAACCAAAACATATGAGAAATCAACCATCAGTTGATATGTATAAAAGCAAGAAGAACAAATAATCGTAAGGCAGGAGATGTCTTGGGATAAAAAAATGGAGCTTGTTTTTCATTAAGATAAAGCATTACATTGTACATTTGAAAAACAATGGCATAAATCGATCCCTATGTCTTATGATCTTCAAACCTTCAAATGTACCCTTCTGCATCTCCCCAAAGTTTCGAGGCACATTAAAAATTCGCACAACTTCCATTCGACAATCGTTAACTTGACTCGATCGTTGATGGCTGCTTTAATGTTATAAGAATCTTTCAAAGGCCAATCATCGAAGGATCCATCTTTCTATGATAGTCCAACACATCATATGGAGGATGTGTGATCTTAGCATTGATGCTTTCGAGATCTATCTGGACCTCCTTCGTAAAGTCGGGATGTTTATTTTTCCATCCAGTTCAGAATTCCTCATCCGGAGACTCTTACGAAAGGCACGATGTTACAGACAAAGGCATCCATCAACCATTCCGCCTCGATTCCACTCCGTGTCTTCAATGGGCTTCTTTTCGCTATCATTTCTAATAATGTCTTCACTCGCCAGGATCAACTGCCAATGTACCTTTCACGATATTTAATTCTTTTCAATTTTGCATAATTTTCTTTTAACCTTCAACATTTTTCTTCCTTTTTCTTCCTCATTCATTTGAGCCTCACGAAGTTCTTCTGGCTACGAAGAACATTGTCTGTTCTTTAATTGCAGTACAGAGCACTTCGTGATTCTTGAGTAGAATATGAAGAGGCAGAAGTGTAATTTTAATGTCCAGCCTGCATTCATCTTGGCCCTTTCTAAGCGCAGCACGGACTTCATTTGCCGTCATCCCCAGACTTTGAAACCCTCACAATCATGTGACTCGATAATGCGAATAAGATCTTCCGGTTATTACGTCGGTCGGTTGGTTTCTCTTTTTATCCTTCCACTTTTTTTGGTTTGATCAAAGAACATTGATATAAGTCGAGGGGATCCAAAAAAGCTTGTTGAAACTTTGTTGAGGGCTGCGGCGGAATAGGCATGGCTTGAACATATAGTTGGCTGATTTTGTTCTGACCTCGATTTTGAGAGACTTCTATAATTTGTTTAAAAAGTAGAAATCAGGCTTATCGAAGCTTTTTCTTCATTTGTTGGTTTATCAACGCCGGCTAACAAAGGCCTCCGAGTTTTGAAATCTTTGTAAATTCTCTTCCACGATCTTAGAAATTTTGATAAGCAGCTTCATTTCTTTAGCAAAATTTTCTTTTAGCTCGCGGCACAGGAGAGCAGATATACGATCTCGTTCCATAACTTTCGCATTCCCGCAATGATCTGCAATTGTTGAACTGGCGGAATTTTCCGTAACACCTTCAACTTCTTGCTTTGTAAACAAATCTCTTGGAAGCATGATCCCGATCTCTTTTAAGTTGATCGACGTGATCTTGATGCCGCAGAATTATCAAGATTGCATGACGCATTGGACCTTGAGATGTTCAGCAGTTATCGCGCTACCTTCGCCTCCCGGGTGGTTGGTCACGCGCCCGAAACACCAACATCACCTTCATTGGCAAAGCGCCTCCTCCGCCTGCCGGTTCAATGACGCCGGCACAACTCAACTATTCTACCCATTGCGATAAATCAACTTCTTTACCTCAACTTCGCGATAACAAAATAGTCGGTGAAGCTCGCAAGTAGCCTTCGCGTGCCGAAATTGAAATCGAGAAATTCACCAATACATGTTGTTCTACAATCATGAATGAGAATCGGAAATTTTTTTACCTTTAAATCTCCGGACGAGATTTCCATAACCGTCAATCTGAATTGATGATCGGGCAGGTTTTGGATATAATTTTGTTCGATGGCGATCTATCCTCGATTACGATCATGTGGCGAAATAGTCACCATCCTTTCTGGAGATAAATGGCCGGTGCAGGAAATCTTCGGTTTGCTTTGGCGTCACGATGCATGACCTCAAAATCCTTTGTTCGGCCTCACGATGTTTTTATTCATATGACGGAGTTACGCTATCTATTTCTTATCCCATAAGTACAAGTTGTTCGGGATCTCTTGTATGCATAGTGGAGATGGGCAAGATTAGGGGGAAGGAGATCGTGTCGATTCGGCCCCAGATATCTCGGCGCATGGTGATCGGGGAAACTTCAGCGTAAATTCTGTTTCTCGGTATGGAACGCTATTTTAGGGAGCTTGTGGACTTCTTTGCTGTCGGCTAGGCGACTTTCTACCAGCTCTCGGTTTCCCTCTCCTCATTCACGATTCTATGAGCAGTTCATTGGAATAGCACATGTTTTCTTGATCTGCGACACGGATATGCCCGGCCTTGAGTGTTCTTTTTCTTACTTTCGAGCGTGAGATAAACTCGATCCTTTCCTCGGCTTCCTTTTCTTTTCCTCTTGATGGTGATCACGAGGATCGAGAATCGAACGGACCAAAATCTTGGCGAAGTCGTTCAAGAGAATATGGCCTTGATGCCTTCTGTCGATTCTTTCACGAGGAGTAGTTGTCCTGGAATAAGCTATACTATTGAGGTTCCACTATCCTCTTCTTGAGTAAACTCTGAGGCTTCATTCGTACGAATTCTGGTGTTCTTGCACGGAAACGACCTCTAAAGTGCAATGCAGTTTATATTTGATGCTCTGTCGGCCCTTAGCAACTAGGCAATCACGAACTATGGTCTCGATCCGTCCGGCGAAGAGATTCTAGAATTATCCTTTGTGGTCGAAGAACCATCTGTCACTTCTTTGCTGTCGGTTTGGTGAAACCCGAATGTTTATCCACTTGTCAAGATCCGCATCAAAGTTCAAATCGGATTTATATCATCATCATCCTCCATAATGAAATTTGGAGAAATTTTCCTCGAAGTGCAAAAATGTGCATCAGATCAAAGATTTTGAAACCTAATTACTTCTCGCTCCACCATCGATGGGAATTAGGTCTCGGAGATGTGATTTGAAATTTGAATGGAGAAACCTAGTCTTCTGCGTCATCAAATTCGGGCGAAGTGCGAGTTAAAAAAGTTCAAGATGACGTCTCAAGATTTGCTCCTTCCCCGAGATTCGAGTCTTGTGTAACTCAAAAACAACATGTCTATATCTTCAACCACCTTCAAGCAGGGATGATGCATAATATAATTTTTCTGTCTAATTAATGGTAGCCGTCCTATAAGGAAAAGTGAAAAAAATATATAAGTGTTTGTGAATTATGAAGGGTAGGGGATAGTGTATACGAGTTAAATAATACATATCACAAAATGACACACACAAAAAACACAAACTTATCATAAAATTATAATTCATAATCAAAATCAATAAACAAAGATTTATTTACCGATTGAAGAGTATGTATATAAGAAAATGTTACATTAAATTTTAAAACTTTTTGAAGGGTTGCCTTCCGGATAAATAAAGATTTGGTATTGCTTTGAAGAAAAAAAAATTAGTGTATGAAGAAGGTTTTGTAGAGGGAGGTTCTTATATATAAGGCATTTTTGGAAAAGTGGTTTTGAAAACCGTCTGAGTAAATCAATCGATTAATCGAGATGAAAGGTCAAGATTGGGCGGTGAGTTTTGAAAGAAAATCGTGGTTTAAGTTTTAATCCCGCGACTTTTGGATTTTAAAAAGCGCAATAAAAGTCATTTAATCATATTGTTCCCACGTCCGCATTTAATGCTGCGAGGGGCGTCGTCGTATAACTCGCTTGAATGCGAAGAACGGATAAGAATGAGACATAAACTTTAATGAGATAAAAGATAAAAAAAGCGATTCGATTGGTGATATTATAATCACCAATACCACATGATCACGAGTTCTCGATTCATCCGACCATTGACCTTAAGTTCGATTATTCTATTTTCCAACATTTCCCAACTATGTTCCTTTATCGGTTTATCCTTAACATTCATCTCATCGGTTGAAATTCCTTCAACCCGATCTTTTCTCTTTATCGATTTTCTTAACCAACTGGTGTTTGAGATCGTGCCACCAAAGTATTCCTCGATGCATCTTCTCCTAAGTCTAGTAATCTTAGCTCATTGCATAATTTCTAAATCGATTTCGGTACCAGAGGCTTGGTTAAGATGTCAGTTTCTTTGCTTATCAAGATGGATCTTTCCATTCGATAGCATTCTTTCTTGCATGATCTCTTATGAAATGATGTCCGATGTCCCACATGTTTGCATCTTTGTATGTAGAATAGGTTCCGAGTGATAGTAATCTTATTCTTTATCACAATAAGATAGGTACATTGGTAGCAGTTATGTTGTAATCCTCAAATTACCGACAAAACTGAGATAGCTTGGGAGCAAAATTTCACCGACCATATATTCTGGCCAAGAGTAGATGTGGCAACATATGTTTGCTTCTTAGAAAACCACGAGACCAAATTTGTTTCCCAAGAACTGCAAGACTGATGTAGATTTTTTCTATCTGTCCACTAAGATTATCATCCTACCGGATACCATAAACCTCAAAATTCTGATGCCGCTCAGATACTTAAGAATGGGCTTAGTGCTTTCTGTGTGGCTTTGTTTGGGACTAGCTTGAACCGCACACTCACCCTCTTGCAAAAGTTTATATATGGTACTTGCTGTGAGGTATAATAATGATCCAATCAAAGCTCTATACTCTTTCCGGGTTAGTCTTATTACCACCTTCATCCTGGGTCCATCTTAAATGTCAACATTGGAATTCGACTTTTGCAATTAACTCCATACTTAGCCAACAAATTCCTTGTGTATTTTGCTGGCGAGATGAATATCCCAAAGGTGAGCTTGCTTGACTTGAAGACTGAAAGTAGCTGGTCGACCCATCGTGGACATTCCGAATTTCCGCACATCGACTTCTTTGGTTATCCTCATAACCCGATTGGGAGGAACCAAATATAATGTCGTCCACATAGATCCCGAACAAGAGAATGTCCTCCATCTTCTATTCCTAACAAGGTCCCATCAATCAAGCCCTTGGTAAATCCGTTTCTCTATCAAGAATCAGATGATATATCGTACTAAACTCTAGGTTTTTGATTCGATCAAAAGAGCTTTTTCAAATTATTAATTGTTTGCTCATTTTAAAAACTTCCAGGAGGTTGTTCAACATAAACCGCTCCCATTTATACCAGTTTAAGAATGCACTCTTCATATGCATCGATACGATAAATCCCCCATGAGTTCGTAGGCCAAAAAGCAATGAATCGGTTTTCAAGGCGGCGAATGGCAAAGGTTTTCATTATAATCAATCCTTCCCGACAGAATATCCGCCAGCAACAAAGTCTTGCCTTATTCATTATTACATTGTGCCCATCCTTCTTGTTCTTGAATACCACTTAGTTCCAATCACGTCTTGGTGAGTTAGTGCCTACAGTTCCAAATCTTGATTTTCTTTTCAACCCATTCTTAGTTCTTCTTGCACAGCCAAAATCCAACTTCTCAGATCCGATAAAAGCTTCTTTCCAAGCGATGAGTGGTTCCTTCCAAAGACAAATAACAACAATACATTGCTTTCATCATCTCGATGCTCAGTTCTAACTCTGTCAGAGATGGGTCTCCGAAAATAATCGGTCGGTTGGATGGTGGTTGCTATCCGTGTCATACCTTGCCCGATTGTCACATCCTGTTTGGAGAACATCATCCTCTTACGATAAAAGATTCATCACTAGAGACCCGGGAGAGGTACTTAAGTAGGATCCCTTCGCATGTGACATGTCTCGGTGATGTTGGACTCGTCATGTCTTTGAAAGTCTGTCACGTGAATATCGAATTATTCTCACAACCGATAGTTGGGTTATTCTTTATCTCCAATCAGACGAACAACTGGCAACAGTTATCGTGCCTTCAAGGGCTACGACCTCGTGAATCATCAAGGTCAAAGTTAGGAACATATCTGATGGCGATATTTAACTTCTTTCTTTGGAGCCTTAGGTGATCCATTTTTAGTGAATCTGGTTTGTTTGGTACATCTTGTCACAAGCGATTCTCTTGATGAGGATGACTCATCAAAGACCATAGGTGTTTCTTCCACACCAGGGTTAGATCATTTGAAGACCTACTAAATGCTTTTCTTTGGTTGAGGAATATCCTAGAATATACCCTCATCGACTTGGCATGAAGGTTCTCAACCCGACTCTTCTCATTGTTGTCTATGAAACACTTGCACCCAAAAACATGGAAGTAAGAAACACGGTTTTTGCCCTTCCACAGTTCATAGAGATTGTCTTAAAAGTGAATCTTAGTAGAAGAACATATGTTCTCAGGTGCAGGATATGATATTGATAATACGTAAAGCGACTTTGAGTTGCATGACTAACATAGTGTGCGGCTTCTTTAAGTGTTCATTTTCTTCTTTCTACGCCATTTTGTTGTGGTGTTCGGGCAAAGTGATGTCTCATGTTGTATACCAAACTCGAGCAAAAAATAGATATAAATTAGTTAAGTGAATCGATGACATTTATCCGTCTGATTTTTACTATCTTTGAGACCCTTTTTCGTTTTGAATTTTCTTGAGCGCTTTCGGGTAAGCAGATTTTGTAGTTTCGCTTCTTATACAAGAATACAATCCAGTGGAACTTGGAAATCATCGTCGCGACCACTAGAGTGTATGGCGTCCACTGAAACTAAGAGGCGTAATCGTCCAAATAGATCAATGTGGGAGCGATTTGTAATACTCATTTGGATGGAGGAGAAGATATCCCTTTGAATGAAGTTTTTCTTTGTTTTCTTTCCGACATGCGACACATGTCCGATCCTTAGTCTGTCCGCATAGGCTGAGAAAAAATTGAAAAAAAAATAATGAATTCTTTTGAATGATTCGTTGATTCTAAGTTGCTTTTTTTTTACTAATGTGATCTTTGCCCAAAACAATGTGTTTAAAATTAAGAAAAGTGCTCTCAAGTCATTTGCATTTGGAAATGTAGTGTACTTACATAGAACAATTAATAGTAGTTCGTGCTTAGGCTAAAAAAATTTACTAATATCAATCTTTTTTTAAAAAAAGCAGTTTTAAACAATTGAGACAAGTACAAAAAATTTGAAAATTAGTTCATGCTGGGTTCAAAAAAAATTGGTTCATGCTTAGGCTAAATACCTCTCGTGTTTCTAAGATAGGAATTTGAGCATCTGCTTCGAGAGTATCGTTGTTGGAAAAAGCCGAGAGGCTAGGCTAACAAAGTTAACGTACAAACCAGTGTCCTAATGAATTTTTTCCCACACAATAGAGTAAAACAGAAGAAAAACAAACCCATATCTTTCTTCAGTTTCCTCACAATTACACGTGTGTAAGTCATCACTTCCAGCTGAAGTCGAAATCATCCAGATCACTGCTGAAGAAAGCCGTTCTCAATCAACTTCGTGGAGGCAATATCTGCAACGGTCTCATTTGGATGAATGGAACCGTGTGTCGAGATCTGATTCTTTTTTGGCCTAATCCCGTACCTGCTGTAGTTTCCTCATCGAAAAGGCAGCTGCTTTAAAACGAGCAAACCTCAGCGGGCTCGTTCTGCGAATTCCTAAAAGCCTGGTCACTCAAAAGGCGTACCACCTGGATTTTTTGCTTTTGGAGGGGCCTGCTGCCAGAACCACTCCAGGACCCATTATTCTTTCTGCTCATCTCTGCAGATATTGCTGGACCATTTGCTGGTGTAAGGTTTGGATTTGTTTGTGAGGGAAGAGATTGACTTTGCTGTATTTGGCCATTTTCATCTGGCTGACTGTGACTGCTGTTGTTGTCTCTGTGGCACTTGGCAAACCAGAAAAAGCCATTAATTAGTGAGTTCTGCAATATTCCTGTCAAAGTAGCAAGCCGGACTGGAGGTGTTCAAAGGAGATAACCCCTCCTGCTGAGTCGAGTTCGCCGAGTTCTGTCTCATTAGCAGATTTTTTGGTAGTCCTTATTGCTCATTTGGCTGTTTAAAGCAGGATGCATTACCATCAGCTTGTTGTGATCGTTGGCAGACCCTGATGTCCACCAACATGATCCAATTCTTGCATCTTTGCACTTGGACATTAGACGCAGTGGTGCATCTGGAAAGCTCTTCAAGCCATCTAAATTAAGATAAATTTTGATTGGAACTGAATGCCATTTATGGTCTCAAATTAAAATTGCTTTACTAATACAAAGTCATGTTTTTCCATTCAAACACCATGGGATAGAGAAGGTAATTTTACCAATAGGACCCCTTTTTGTCTCTGCAGAAATCCATCAAGTCTTTCATGCTATTAAAAAACATCAGCTATCTGATAACAGTAGAAAAAATGAGTAACCCAAGAAAAATGATAACGAGCATTTCAACTTTGAAACAATTGAGACATGCTTGTAGGCACCAAGACATATCTTTTGGAGAAGCCAAGATCGTTTAGTGACTGCAGCTCTAAACTCCTAGCGAGTTGCCTTCAGCTGATACAACCCTGCAGTAGAATGAATGCCAATATATTATATAACAAGGATTTTTTCTAACAATAATTAACAAATTACATCGTTCTTCCTTTTCCAATAAGTAACTCGAGTTAATGTTACCTCAATTTTCCATATTAGTGAGAATAACTAAAAAATGCCATAGTTATACATATTTAAGCACCAATTTATAATAAGAATGGTGTTCAATATGAAAGCTAGACAACAAAAATAGAAAATCCGGACAAATTGAAGTTGACAAATTTTTGACTCACAAGACTGTTTTTCCTGTAAATCTAGCTGAAAACACCAGCAGCTCCACTTTGAGATATTGTGTTCTGACATTTCTGTGCAACCTGCAGTAATTGATTCACCTGCAGAAGAAAAATGGGTTTCTAAGTCCCATGGCCAAGATGTAACAGTGTGTACTCATATGCACTAGTATACCATAATTTGGGACAATCATTTAAAACATTCCAAATTTTAAAAAAGATAAAAACTATGACACAGGATGCATGTATTATATAGCCTAGCTATTTATGGGAGAGAAATTTAATTAACAAATGTAGGTTTAGCAGAATATCATAAAACATGTAAATCTCATATACCAGTCGAAATTACATTGGACAAGCAGCACCAAAGTTGCAGTTAGAATATATCACAACAATCAGACAACCAGTAAAAAGAGCGCAAATTAGTCAACTGCAACACAAATTTCTACACTATAAAAAAATGTGGGTGTCCATTTTGGTAAAATAATTCAACCAATGTAATTTTAGTCAAACAGATGCCTACCTGAGGTGCAAGCAATCTACGAGGAAGAAGTTCTTCAGACGTCAAGCACAAAACTCCCAAGACAGTATCTAAAGAGAAGGTATTATGTTAAAATACATAATAAAAGTTTAGATTATAAAAAACCTGACAGTACATCTTTGAGCAGTATTTGCATTTTACCTTTAAATCAGGAGAAGAAAATCACCGAGAAGCTGACCTTCAATAACTACGCGAAGTTGCTAAGTATACACTTTCTTGAACTGCCTTTGCATACTCCAGCATCATTATTCCTGAAGGAAATCTACATTCCAGGCAAGTCCAGAAATAAAGCTCTTCAATTACACCACTACCAAATTTGATCTCATTGAGTCTAGGAGCACATCAAAGTTGCCTCTGGTAAAACCAAAAAAGGGTCAAATTTTCTGAGTGATAGAAACGAGCTAGGTTTGAAAAATTAGGTTCAGTAACAGTTCAAAATCCAGTAAATGACAAATTTATACATCTAGGGTAACCTTCCTTGAAAAGGCTTTTTCATATTTTCTGATATAGAATGCACTTCATTCATTTTTTACTGAGTGAGGGGTGGGGCGTGGAGGAATTTCCACTTTTGAAATATCAAAATTCAAAGATAAAGGAGTGGACTTCAGTCTTGAATTTGTTTTGGTTGATTCACTTTTGTCACCTGGTGAACTCAAGCCTTCAATTAAAAATATATATCTTCTATCTCAGTTACACTGACAACGGACAAGCATGTCAAAGAAGGTATTATTATTTGTGTTTGGGTGTCATTATCATAATATGGGGATGTTAGAAGGCTGATTGCGTGCAAAATTAATGATACAGCAATTGGATCTTAAGTTACTATACCAACTATCAAGAACATAGTCCTCAGAAAAACTAGTTTTTTTGACTCCTTAGGGTTTGCATTACTTAAAATATTTGCATTTTCAATATAAAGTTAGTAATTATTTGCTTAATTTAAAAATTACAAATAATCAGAGTTCCACCTAATCAATTGAATATTCAGAAACAATTAAAAATGTTAAAAATATCATCTCCATTGAAAAGCAAAATCTAAAAATTTATTAAAAAGTGGGCAATTAAGCCTCTCAAAAAATAAAAGGAAGGAACTAGAAATATTTCTCACAAAACAAATCAACCTGACATAAAATGTCACGTAATTATGTTGTCTGTAATGGCCGTTACGAATTCGACATTTAATCTTGAAAAATAATTTTAAAAAAATTTCCTAAATACAAATATTACTCACGGTTCATGATATGATTTTTTGAAACAGCACTCAGCCCCCTAAAATAATATTTATACTTCCTTTCCAAATCTAAATATCATAAATATCTAGATCCGAAAACTAAGGTAAAACTTTTATACAAAACCAAGGAAAGATTTGAAAAATTATATTATTTTTGTTTGAACCACAGGTACACAATAATCTTATGCAGGTATATACCAGTCCAGTTCATACATAGCATTAAGACCTGTAGTTTTGGACAGTACATAAAGTTTTTAAATAAGAAGTACCGAATCCTTCAGATTTTTGAACCACAGATGTCACACTGCCATGCATCCTGTGGAACAGAAACAATCAAACTTAATTTCATGCTGAGAATCCAAACCAACTAGAAGAGCACGCATTACGAATTTCATGGGAATGCAGTTCTTCTCAGGAGTCATGTGATAAGTCAAAACGTGTAAAGTTCAACAAAATAATACAACAAGTACCATTGCTGCCTGGGGGAACACCCCAAGTGAATGATGCCCGACGTTATCGTAAAGGGATAGGCACCACCTCTGCTTTGCTCGGAGAGTAATATTCAGCCACAAACTTTCTCCAGTAGGCAATAGTGTTATCCTGTACACAGGACAACCATAAAAGGTAGTGAGAACAGTTCAACATAAGTTCAAATATAAGGGAAAATAAGTGAAAATATTGCATGTATGAAGAACGTATAAGTTATATATCAAATTCGGTTAATTTACTGACAGCAGGTCGTTGTCTCTGGTGGTACAAGTACTGCATTAACCGACGATATAAGCACCGCCATCATAAGTCAGTTTTTACTGCAGATGCAGGAGGTGTTCCCTACGTTGCAGCTGCGTCTTAGCTGCAACTGTTGTTGTTGCTGTTGCTGCTGCTGCTGCTGTTGCTGTAATAACTGCAACTGCATGCGTTGTATTGGTTAATTGCCTGGAAGAAGCTGTTGCTCTTGCTGCCTCATTCTCTGTTGATGGATCAAAAGCTTACCTTCTGAGATTGGAGTTCTGTAGTGCATACTGTCTTGTCTCTGCAATATCTGTTGCAAAAACCTGTTGTTGTACAATATCTTCATGATTCAATTCAACCGTGGTTTCTTCTTATTTGGAACTTGGATGAAAAGAATTGGACACTCTTGCCCCCTCCAGGGAACTGAACTTGCCCCATGCGCGGTAATGATGTGGCACTAGAAGCTCCCCTGATGCTGTGAACCAGAGTCTTGATTTGAGCTTTGTTGTACAACTGAGGATCCATCCATGGCAGAAGATCCAGAAATGCTAATGTTGTTAGATGAGAAAGACATGGGTGATGCAGGCAAGCGCATGTAAGATTCTGTATTAATACTAGCACTTCTCTGAAGATGGGGACCTGCTAGAAAGTCCCGAGTTGGCATCAGTTACTAAAGAACTTTCCCCAACGCTTGGACCAGAGCTTCCCATACTGTTTTAGAATGTATTGCTGACGTCCCCAGAAACAGGACCCAAGTTGCCCGACTATTTTCCAGGTAATGAACTCAATTATAATTTTCCTGTGACCAGAGATTGTCCATCTCCTTGAAAGAAAATTCCAGAACGAAGACGATGGTGTTGCTCCTCAGCCATCCTTAAAGGCACCATTTGTGGGACCAGTGATTGGGGGATTTGACCTTAGTAATAACAGTCGAACTAGTAAAACAGAGGAATGCCAACATCCACTCCCATCCTTTTTGATCTAAATCGCCCAAATCCTATTTGTCGCACACGCCCATTATCACAAAAAATCGGCAGCCTGCATAACTTCTTGACAATCCTACTAATCAAGAAATCCTCAAAGTGATTTGTTTGGTAACTGTTGAGAAAAATATCAGCAGGTAACAAGTTTAGACAAGAAACTTGTATGTATAGCAAACCGAACAAATAAAACATGGTGAACACAGCAAGTTGAAACTTCATGAAAAAACCGGAAAGCAATTTAAAATCCATTTAAGAATCAACTTATTATCGTAAAACCCTAATTCACACAAAGCAAAATCCACCCCAAATTCACTAAAACTGAAACATTTAAACAATTACAAATTAAAGCAAAACAGAAGTACAACAGTAAAGTAATGCACAACTATCTAGACAAGAGAGAAGAAAAGCCCCAAAGTTAAAGATAATTATTATTTTTTTTCTAAAAAAAGAAAAAGAGAAGGATCAAACCATATTCACAGTAATTAAAAGCAATTTCTCACATGATTCATTTATCGATCACAATTTCCGCTAAACCAAAACAATTCATCTCCAGACGCAGAAATCATAATTGGAGATCGAAAATTAACAATTAGCAAAAGTAGAAAGGCATTTTAATCAGAACCTAAAGCTTGAAGAAATTACTTAAATATAAGCAAATCAAAACTGCATTTAAGATTATAGATGTTGTGTTGTACGGAAGAAAAGAGTAAAAGTGGTAGCCAAGGAAAAGAAGAGAGCGCTTCGAAAAAGAAAGAATTAGCAAAATAAATTTTGAGGTTTATCATACGCCTAGTGGGAATTACAGTATGTACCCGGTTGATAACCGGATGCAGGCGGTCATATCCGATACACGTGTCCACTGATTAACATCATGAGTCAAAAATGAAATCGACGGGCTGAATGGATGTTTAAGGCTAGAGTAGTATGTAAGACAGGCTATTGAGCTTGATAAATGCATATAAACTAATGTTTTCAGGAACGATAGGATTCCTGAAAGATACTAAATGCTTAAAATAACTTTTGAAGACTTATTTTTAAAAAATGTAGAGAGAGAGTTTTAAAAAATAAGTGATTTTAAAAACTCATGAAGGAGCGCTTAAAAACTTATAAGTGATTATAATCATCTGTAATCACAAGAAAATTTAAAGTGTTTATTTTTTTTTTTAAATTAAATAAGATTTTAAACTATTTTATAAAGTTATAGCATTTATGTGATTTAGTAGTTTATTAGTTTTTTTAAACTTTTAACTTTTTTATTGAATCTATCAACTTTTTTAAATTTTTTGCAAACACTAATCAACCTTTATTATTAACTATTTTTCCCATGTCACTAATTTTAATCACTTCTAAAACTATAAATTTTTGCAAACACCCCTTAAGTGTTTCAAAAACACACCCTAAGCAATCTTTGGACATTTTGTGGCGTGTGTTTTGCAATCACTACCAACCCGTTAAAAAATTTTTTTAAAATTAGTGTGAGAAGATAATTTTAAAATAAATGTTTTAGCCTTTTTTATTATAAGTTGTTTTGAACTCTATAAAGGGCCTCTTTTCAACTAATTTTCAAATAGTGAAAAATATTTATTTTTTGGCATGACATTTTTTTTAAATGCTTCTATATCACTAATAAAAAGGCTGCAAAACAGTACAGAAATGTCGTAGAAATAATTATTTTAAAGGTTGTTGGACATAAAAGTTTTAAAATTTACGTCCTTAGTTTAAAAAATAAAAAAGTATTTATATCTTTTTTAGTTTGAGTTTTTAAAAACACCACCTTACTTTCTCTATCCCGTCCCTAATTTTATTAAAAGTTAAAAAGGAAAATTAAATCCTTTTTTTAGCTTACTTAATATTTATAAATTATCAATGTACTAAAATTTAGGAATTGATAATTTTCATGAAAAAAAGAAATTGTTTTTTGCCATCCATTATTAAATGTATTTTAATAATAATAAATGTACTTTATTAAAAGATCAAAGGTCAAAAAAGTAGGATTTTTTTCAACAATAAATAATTAAAAAGAAATAGCATAATCCAAAAAATACAGCTGAAATAATTTTTATGATTTGATTCTTGGATATAAGTTCGCTGGATAACAGATTAAAAGAGGAACATTTAAGAGAGGCCCAACATTTTGAAGCCCACAGAAGTTTAACTAGGTTCAGGTTTATAGCAGAAAAATATATTAAATCAACAAGACTTATAATGGGTGGATTGGCCAACAGTTAATTTTAAGGCGTCTAACTATGAAGTGGGCTAAAAGGGAAATGGACAACAAAACCTAGAGGGTAGTTTGGGAGTCAAGAACATTTCAAAGATTGCGTTAGAAAGATTTTAAATGAAATAATTTCAAATCAGCGAAATCAGACCAGATCACTCTAGAGACGGAGCCAGATTTTTATCAGAAAGATTAATTCTTTCAGGAGGGGACATCAGAATAACATGAAAACAGACCCCGCTTAATTTGGTAATTCACATTTAATATTCTTCAAATTTACCCAATCTATGATGAAATTCAAGTTCCCATGTGTCCTAAATCCTCTAGTGAAAATTAATAAAATAAATATATGATGAATATCAAATCTATATACATCAATCGTATCAAATTACTCAACACAAAACACAACCCAACATTTTTTTTGCGATTTAATTCATAATTTTTGTAATTTCGTCCTAAATGAAATCTATTATTATCGCAATTTATTAATTTTATGGCCCATAATGGGTTTTTGTAGTAATAAAGAAAAGGTACAATTAATAAAAGAATTTTATCTTTAAATGATGTTTCACTTTGGGGAAGTCGTACTTGTTTGATTTTCCATCCTTCCCATGCCCTCCCTTAAATATTAAGCCTTGTGGAAATAAAAAATAGTGTAGATTGAAGGAAAA